>JAVSCE010006562.1:0-224217 GCA_032199065.1 Smutsia gigantea
CATCCTCCGGGGAAAACAGTTCCTCCAAAGTTAATCACAGAGGTACCGCGGGGTGGAGCGAGTCCTCTCCTAGGTGTACAGCCAAAGGGATGAGGGCTGGGAGGCAGACCTGCCTGCCACTGTCACAGCACCATTCACAACAGCCCAGAGGTGGGGACAACCCCTGCACCCAGGACACATGGATGCAGTGCATCCATAGACGAGGTGTGTCAGCTTGAAAAGGAATGATGTTCTGACCCTGCCATGAGATGGATGAGCTAAGGGCTCCATAGAAAGGGAAACCAGCCACTCAGCACAGTACCTCCCACTGTCCTTGCCCACCCTGCTTCTCTGGCGGCCCCCCAACTGCAGGAAGCTCTCCTCCTTCAGCACTGCTGGGAGCTCGCCTGTGCACCTGTGGACCAGTTACTCCAAACATGCTCTGACCCGAAGACCCACCTATGTGTCCACAGAGTTTAGCCTGAGGGCTGGCACATGGCACATACATAGTAACTCAGACTGAATGCATCTGGGGAGGAAGTGAAAAAAGTACTTCACACCATAGTTTCCAGGGGTGTACAGGGTAATTTAAAATTCCAGAGGAAACAGTGAGTGTTCCTAATAAAGGGAACTGTTGGCAAGGAGCCCAGGTGAAACGTCAGCAAGACACCAAGGGTAGCTCTGGCTGAAAGAGAATCCAAGAAGGGTGGGCTCACTGTTCTTGGTGATGAAAGAGTGAGTGAAACAAGTACAGGAGAACTCGTCAATGTTTATGTCCATCAGGGTTTACTGGACCAAAATTCCTTACTCCTCTTTAGAAGGTTTTCTGTCTAAATGTTGGGCTATTTATGCTCACTGCCAGCATGCGCACCTGTTGGTGGTATTCGACAAAGCTGGCGGCATCAGCGCAGCTAAAAGACCCATGGGCTGGCTCTGTGGCGAGAGGCGTGCCATGTGTGGTCCTCCCACATGGCAGTTACCATGGATCCTGGGAGCAAAACCAGAATGTTTGGAGTAACTGACCATTTGATGGAACAAAGCATACCAGAGCAGTGGGTAAGACAGGAGACAATGAGGTGAACACCAGCCTGTCTTCACGGCCACCCCCTGAACTGCCACCCACTCCACTGCCCGGCATGGTGACAGACGACACCAACATATTCGTGGTCTGTGTGCAGAGTCCGTAAGAGACCGTAACTCACCATGGCCAGCACCCGTGGAAAAAGTGCGTTTATTAGAAAACAAACACACTTCCAATATATAGGGTTTTTCAGAGAGTAAAACCAAAGTATTTGACTTTTTATCATTTTCACTGGATTCTTAAATCTCTTGAAACTATTTTTGAATTTGGTTAATGAGAAAAAAGGTCTGCAAATTCGACTACTGAGAAAATCTAGCTCACAAAATAACCATCATAAATTAGAAACCTTTATTCAAAATCTTCACTGTTTCATGTGCCCGCTTTCCCAAATGTTCCTCTAAGTGGGGTGCTGTCCCAACTCCGCATGGACTGTTCTGAATTATTAATAGCTAATAATACTTTAAGAAAGGACCCACCCAGGATATTCTGTGGCACTGCAAGAAAGGACACCATTCGAGCAGAGGACCTGAAGCAAACTCCTTATGAGGCAAGTCCAGTGACCAAAGGCATCACAAAAGCACTGTTCATGAAGTAACACCACTATGGCTATTTCCTTCAGGATTTGTTTCCTGCTTGGGGGCTGAAACACTGAATTTCTTCCTAAAGCAGAATAAACACTCTGCTGCAAACATCTCCAAGGAGAAACCAAGCCAGGGTGCAGCATGGGTAATCGCGGTTCCCTCCTGCCCCTAACGTCACATGGGGAGGTCCTCTCGCGCTTGGATGTTCAGACAATAGAATTCAACTGTCTCTGGGTCACTGAAGTCCGTCAATTCACCTGACTGTCTCTTCCTCAATCCTGCTTGAACCTTATTTTCAGGCTTCTCTTTCTGTGTCTTACAAGCCTGATTTAATACCAGCTCTCAAAGACTGAGTGTTTTTTTTTTGTTCCTGGTAGATTCCAAGCACTGGTTCAATGATGGGATTTTTTTACCCAGACTTGATGGCCCTGCAGGAATTTGGGGGAAGGGCTGGCCTAATGAGCGCCTGTGACCAGGGGCAGAGCATGTAGCCTCACGTCAGTGCAGCTCAGTGGGTGCAGGCCTCAGGGCTGCTGGCAAGGGCGGAAGGGAGCGAGTTTGCTGGGGGAGGCGTCATCGCCTGCTTGGTTACCCTTCTCTGTTGTGCGGAGAGTTACAACCAGTCACCCAATTCCGAACTTCGACCTACTGTCAATTAATTGTTAAAAAGAATTGCCCCAAAAATATGCAGCGATTCTCATGGAGGCTGTTTCCCACCTTCATTTTTAAGTAACTCAAGAACAGATGCCTAACTTAGGATTTGTCCAATGGTGCCACAGTGTAGACCTTAACTGTTACAACCAACTTTGCATTTCGGGAACATCTACATCCAGTCTCTGCTGGCCCTTTGTAATCTGCACTACCCGGTCACACAAGAACCCTTCCCAGGTCATAACCAAAGCATGGAGACAGCCCATGGCCTCTGCCTGTGGCCCAGCCTCCAAGCCTCTAGCCAGAACTCCTGGGGGGAGACCCAGAAGGGGGTCCACATGGGCCTGACCAGTGTCCGCCTGGGCGATCCCCTTCCCTGCCTCCCCACCCGTGCACCCGGCTTCGGCATTTCTGTGCTTGGCACTTTCACCGTCTAGCCACCAGGCCAGGGTCCCCACAAGCCCACCGCTGAACACTGCAAACCCTGCAGATGACAGCGCGACGACTGCATCTCCTCCACACTGCCGCTCTGCCTCCTGCTCTGAGCCTCTCACGGCCCCCATTCTGTCCCTTCCCCCCCACCTTCCCCTCCCTTCCCCTCCCAACTCCACCTGCTGTCCCCCACCCCTCCCCTCCCTGCTAAGCTCCATCTAGTCTCACAGCCATCCTCCCCTGGGGCCTTGCCCAGCTCCCCACTCAGCATCCAGCCTGATAATGCGGAAGCTCAGTCACATCCTTGCTGGTTCTGAAGTCTGCTTTGTTTCAGAACGGCCCTGCCCTCCAGCTTGCAGATAATCTAACACGGAGTGATGTATGAGGCACAGGTGCCAAGTGCAAGGCCTTTACATGAGCTTTGGGCTGACCTGCCCAGAGTGTTCACCACAGCTGCGGGTCAAGAGGCTGAAATGTCCTCTGGTGCCCCAGGCCTCCCCCAGCCCGCTGCCCTGCTGTACCGGTGGGGCGGGTGGGGCCAGAGCAGCTCTCTGGCGCTGAGACTAGGCCTCAGTCTTGTGACCCCGGCAGGGCTTCTCAGTCCCCCCTGACATGACAAGGGCGGGCCAGACCTTTTCCAGTGGTTCCCACACTTGCCTCAGGCACGGGTACAGCCCACGTCTGCCAGGCACCTGAAATGGTTTGCCATTGAGGGCAGGCACATTGAGATCAGGGAATTCTTCAAAACAGTGATTTTTCTTCCCCTCCTACAGAAGCACGAGGGGATTTTTCTCGGATCCTCACATCCTGAGCACCTGGGGGACTCCCGGAGGTAAAACTCATACATATAGGAGGTCCTGAGAGCTCAGCCCGCCCCTTTAGTCCAGGGAGCAACTATGGTTGATATATTCCCAGCCAGGGCCTCCAGCTCCTGGCCAGTGCAAGGCCCTGCACCCACCACCTGTCTGTCCAGTTTTGGGGGCAGGCATTTGGCCCCTAAACAGCTGCCAGAGCAATCAACATATTCCTCTTGAAAGAGAGTGACACCTCTCCGTATAGCTGGCTGGAAGCCTTGTCCACTTAACCTGGGCCACTGTCCCCCTGTTGAGCTGTAAGAGTCTAATGACTGCTGAAAATATATCCCTGTCAAATACAGGATGTGCAAATGTGTCCGCCACAATTTGGCTGTCCCTTCAGTTCCAAGGTGGTGCTTGGAAACACAGTTTTTAAATTGCAATAAAGTTCAGTTGTCTATGTAAATCCTGCATCTTGGCTCACGGCCCAGGTGCTGAGTTCATCATTTAAGACCCTGATCTTAAAGGGAAGACCACACTCCTGATAGGTACAGTTTGAAGGTTACAGCTAAACTTGCTTAATGTGGGCTAAAAAAAAAATGTTTAACTTGGATTCTAGCCTAAAACAATATTGCAAACTGTTAAAGCACTGAAATTTTATATTTGCTTAGAAGGCTTTAATTATGTTAAATTCAAGATGCTCTGGGGTCTGATACGCATCATGGCAAATGCATCCCACAGGTGTGTTATTAGCCTGAAATCAAGGCCATAGAACACACTGGGAACTTTGCACAGCTCAAGTCTATATCACCATTTAATGAAATAATTAAGGGATCTTTCACACACTAAATTTTTAAGAACATTTTGTTAAAGTAATTGTACATTTCTAAGGACATAAAACTCATATTCCCACTTCTTATACAAAGAGAAAGCTCTTCTTGGTTTGAAAAAACAAAAAATAATATACCTTTTCTTAAAAAGATTTTCTGGTAAATATCCTTGCAAAATTTAATCCAACTACACATGTTTACGTCAATCCATAAAGTAGTCATGCTCTCTTCCTATCACAGAAGAAATTTATTCCTGATCAAATAGATGGTGACACTCACAAAGATAAATATGTCCTTTGTCCCTAAGCAGCGACATGCTGGTGTTTCATAGCTGCTCCCTCGGGAAAAGATGTGTGTGTCTTTATAGATTTACTATGTAAGAATGAATAAACACAGTTTTTAGAGGTAAGATATATAATATTCTTAATTGTAAATTCAATGCACCTATAAATTCAACACAACCTGCTGTCTTTTCAAACCACTATCTAAGTTTATAAATCTGTCATCAACAGTGTCACCACACAGGACTACGAGGAAATGCTTGACGATGACCCGACTCGGCAAAGACACTGCCAGCGTCAGTGACGGCACCGCAGGCCCAGCAGGATCAAAGTGAACGCAATGAAGTCGGATGTCAGAATGCACTCATCTGGCAGAGATGTGAGCCATTTTTCTGCTGAACCAGGTAATAGTTTTTGAATAATAAAAGCACATTTCCTCAGTGTTTGTGTGCTGTTCACTGTATGATGCTTACAGACCCAGCACACCTTTACATTTACTCTGTGCTGACAACATACCCTTCTCAATGAAACTGTCACTGGGCCCTGATTTCTGTGGGGTAAATACCCTTCTACGGCTGGTTTCGACACCACGTAACATCACAGAGCAGGGAACTGAGGAGGGACGAGGGGCACGGTGCTCGGCGGGATGTACCCACGGACGCAACGAGGGCGCGGTGCTGATGCTGAAACAGCGACCTCAGTTAGGGCCTGACGTGCTTTGAATATTTATTATCTTTGCTTGTGATACAACTCATAATTCTAAGCCTATATCATTTAATTTTTAGTAGACTTTATATTTTAGAGCAGTTTTAGGTTCATAGCAAAGTTGAGCAGAAGGTACAGAGATTCCCCCATATGCCTGCTCCTCTCAAGGTGTCTCTCGCATTATCCACATCCCCACCAAACGGGACATTCGTTACAGGACTGTAACATGAACCTGCATGGACACATCATCATCATCCAGAGTCCACCATCTACATCAGGGTCACTCTTGGTGTTGCACCTTCTGTGGGTTTGGACAAATGTGTAATGACATGTGTCCCCCATTGCAGTGTCATACAGGGCAACTCGCTGCCCTAAACTTCCACGGGCCCACCTGTTCATCCCTCCTTCTCCCTGGCCCCTGGGTCATTTGCTCTTTAAACTGCAGCGCTCCTGACTCCCCTCGCAGCTCGCCTGCTCCAGCAGTAGGTCCACCACATGATTCCACTTCAAGTCCATGAGCACTTTCTGGTATCCTCAAAGGGCTGTGCCCTCTGCCCCCGCACTTTGCAGAAATGGAGAACAGTCGCGAACACAGACTGCTCAGCTACTCACGTTGCCGCCTGGCCGTGAACCCGCTCCCTCACGCAGTCCGCACCAGGTCTTTCAGAGGCCCGTACAGTGTGCGAGAGCATGGCGGGGACCCAGCGCAGCCCTGGTATCTGGTCTAGTGCATGTGTGGACTCAGGGGACCTGAGAGCAGCGAGCGGAGGCGTGAACTGGGGCAGCCGGGGGCTGGGGGCCTGCAGCGAGCTACCCCACTTCTGAGGCTCACAGGCCCCCGTGTGGGCGGGCTCCCCTTCCCACGCCCAGAGGGATGATGATGCCGCCGACTGCAGAGCCTCCCTGTGGGCCTGGGTGAGTCAGGGCATGGCAGCTGCTGGCAGAGCACCTGGCCGGAGGCAAGCACTCAGCAGCTGAAGGCGACATCACTCTGTTTTCGCTGCTTATCCCGGGGCTGCGTTCAAAAAAGGGCCAGTTCTAAGTTATGATACAAAAGAAAGGTGCAGTTCAGTTTCGGCCTGAAGTCACCAAATTAAGATGAGAAGCTCAGGGATGATCAAAAGGAAAAGAAGGCTAGCTGACAAATGAACATCAACCCATGTGCATGCGGCCAGATGCACGCCCACACACGTGTTCAGCACAGAGACTAAATCAGACTAACTTGGATGAAGGAAGCCCGAGTAAAGGACATTTATTTTCATAATCAGCATGAAAAACCACCTCTGTGCTGAATGTACCTTTTTGGATCCCTCAAGATTTTATACAAGTAGCAAAGCAAATTTCTTCAGTTATCTTGTGAAGTAAACCCACCCAGGCATTTATGTTCCTCCTCAAAAACACATAAGCATACAAGGAAAAAATCCACAATTTATTTGAGATAATTGTACATTTAAATGTAACTGTGCATCACCAAATTTTGAACCTTTCCTCTTATTTCAAATTGAATTACAGGCTATCTGTCCTCACCTTCCCTAGCAACTATTTAATACATTCAGCCCTGAAGTCACAAAAGTGTCTAAACAATTAAGGTTGTTCTCCAAGCTTTAGCAACCAGTTACTCTTTCTTAGATTAAATGAGTAGGAATGACCCACCTACTCCCCAGATCGCAGACTCAGAACACAACTGGCGCAGATCTCCCAAGCCATGCATCCTCTGAACCTTCACTGCAGAAACAGAATGGACCTCAAGCAGGCTCGGCCATCGCTTCAGGGAGGATGAGCTTTGTGAAAGAGTGACATCAGAAGAACCTGACTGCCCTCAGTGCCGGTATGGCTGAGCCACCTGGCAGCCAGCCGGGCAACCACAAGCAAACACAGAACATGTGGTGACAGCGGTGTGAGCTCCGACTGGCTCCAGGGCCCATCCCGTGAGCACCTGCTGATGGCGAAGGATGAACATACAGTTGTTCAGTCAGATTCACTGAAACGGGGAGCAGTCTCAGTGTCGGGAATAAACTGTTGTGTGCATCTACTTTCCGCACCACACAGCCACTGGGAGGTTTCGGACAGATGGACACTTGGGAAGTTTGTCTGCAGTGTGGATCACAAAGATATGCAGACTGAACATGGGAAGTACAACGTGACATTATTTGTGGGAAAGGGGTGTTTTACATAAAGATACATTTACTTTATAAGCACAGAAAGAAGGCTGGGAACGTGCACCGTGTGGTTAACACACATTCCCAAAGCAGGATGGAGTTGGTGAGGTCAGAGGACTACTCTCACTTTAGGTATTTGCTTCTACATCGTTTGAATGAGATCATATCTAAAAACTCCCCCAGAAGCAAAAATGCAGAAGGAATAAAAAATGAAATCCATAATACACTGGTGGTGAAAAAGAAATGTTTCACAACAGGATATATATTGTGAGTTCATAATTATCCAAAATATTTACTCATCCATTTTCATTTTTCAAAGTCTGCAAGATCTTAAAATGAAATCTTAAATGAAAATTGCCATAGACCATTTTCTTCCATATTCTTTCCACTATTTACCAAATAACCTACAATGAGCATGTATTTCTTGCACAACTGAGATGTAAATATAATTTTAAAATGCTTAATTTTAAAAAACTGATGTAAAAGCATCCTCCATAGAGGAAATGAATATATTTGGAATTGTTAATTCATCTACAAAAGAGATGTTAGATTTACCCAAAAATTTACCTCAGAGGTTGGCTTAAAATGCAAGCTTCCTCAGTTCTTTTTTTTTTTAATAATTTATTTTGGATCATTAATATACAATTACATGTGCAATATTATGGTTATTAAACTACCCCCTTCATCAGGTCCCCCCCCCACCAACCCCATTACAGTCACTGTCCATCAGCATAGTGAGATGCTATAGAATCACTACTTCTCTTCTCTGAGTTGTACAGCCCTCCCCGTGCCCCCCCACCAAAATTATGTCTGCTAATCGTAATGCCCCTTTTTCCCTCTTATCCCTCCCTTCCCACCCATCTTCCCCAGTCCCTTTCCCTTTGGTAACTATTAGTCCGTTCTTGGGTTCTGTGAGTCTGCTGCTGTTTTGTTCCTTCAGTTTTTTTCTTTGTTCTTATACTCCACATATGAGTGAAATCATTTGATGCTTGTCTTTTTCGGCTTGGCTTATTTCACTGAGCATAATACTCTCTAGCACTGTTTACAATAGCCAAGAAATGGAAGCAACCTAAGTGTCCATCAGTAGATGAATGGATAAAGAAGATGTGGTACATATACACAATGGAATATTATTCAGCCATAAGAAGAAAACAAATCCTACCATTTGCAACAACATGGATGGAGCTTCCTCAGTTCTTGAAATACTTTTAAAAAATCATGTGAGCCAGGATTTCTCAGAACCCTACCATGTGTTTCTCTTCCTTGCCAAGCGTCAAGGGCTCTGCCCAGAGTCCTTCGCTGAGCCCCAACTCATGACCAGTGGGCTCCTCTGGGGACACCCCTGGACAGCAAGCTGGCCATCCCGCAGACCAGAGTGGGACAGGGCTCCCGCACTCCAAGGACATCAAGGCCAGCATGGGGGAGCCAGATGACAGCAGCAGTCAGGTCTCTGTCCCCTCATAGCGCCTCTGCACCCTTCATACCTCCAAGACTCCCAGGGTGGGGGACAGTGCTGTGTGTCCCACAGGGGAGGTCAGGAAGGACAGCAGACAGCTGTTTCCCTGAGCAGGGTCCCTGGGGCACCACCGCTCCCAGCTTCTCTGAGTCCACCTCAGATTCTGAGTGGAGTCACGCAGCATTTGTCTCTGTGTCTGACACATTCCACTGAGCATAACCTCTGCTTTCTGCTGGCCATTGGAGGAAGCCCTTTGCCTTCTACATCCATTTCTCACCCTCCACTAGCTGTAGTTTTGCTGACATGTAACACTCTCACTGGCATCTCATTCCAACTAACCCCTCAGAGTTCAGTAAAAAAAAATCCTATGGAAAAATCTTAATACAAACTTGAAATGATGAGCCTTCAGGGAACATAAGTGTGTGGTGCCTCATAATTACATGTTACAATCCTGCTCTCCCAAGTCCTAACCTTAGACACCACATCAAGTCCAATTTAGGTCTCAGTCCTTCCAACTGCCACGTATCAGATCTTCATGCAGATAGCAACCCTGCTGGTACACAGGCTGATTCTGGGGAAACTAACGCAATGGTGGCCTCAGCATAGCCACTGTCATGATGACCAACTAGCACACCCAGCTTCTTTACTGAATCCCGTCAGTTTTCATGACAATTTAGTTATTTTATAGTTACAGTAAGAATCTGCCCTTTTCTCTACCAGGATAAACAAAAATGTTTGTAAACAAATACTTGTAACCGTAACAATGCCAGTATCTTGAGATAAATTTCTTCTTTCAAATTCTCCATAATTTTGAGAATCTGAACTGAGAACTTTTAAGAGAACATGGGAACACTGTGTGCACATGACCACAGGCTGCACCTTGGACAGCTCCTGGCACAGCTTGTCACTCAGTGAGCATCTGCTGGATCATGGAGCATAATTGGTGTCAGTGGTGAAAAAATTCATGAATGCAACAAATATGAAAAGCACTGTAAGTGTGCTTCCCATTTGAAACAGAAATGCACTATCTGCCTATCAACTTTTGCTTTTATGTAAAACAAAAGATGTCCCTCGCATATTTTTTTTTAAGTAGCAAAGTAACAGAAACAAGGCAGAAATCCTATGATTTAGTTAAATTATGCTTTAGGCATATAATGGAATTATATAAAAAATAAATTAAAAGAAACAAGGGAATATATTTACCATACAATATGAAGTGGAAAAAAAGCTACAAAACAACATGTATATTTTTCTATTTACATAATCTATGTAGAAGAAACATGAATAAAATAAGGGCCCAAATAGTAACAGCATTTCTTTCTGGACAGAAGATGTAGATGAGTTTTTCTTTAGCTAACTTAATCTGTTAATTTTTCTACAAGGAATGTAGAGAGTAATACTCACATGTACAGAATGAGTTTAGATTTACTTCTTGCTCTGCAATTTACCAACTGTGTTTTTTCTCTTCAAACATGTTTTATGAACTATATAACAGAGATAATGCTCCCGTATTGAAAAGGTGTTGTGAAAATTAGATGGGACAAACCAAATAAAGTGCTCATACATAGCGTTGTTTTTATGTATTGCCAAGCAATTAAAAGGTTGAGAAATGTCATTGAATATTTTCCTCCTGAAAGTGCTCCATTGTAAATCTGTGTCCCTATCAAATCCTATCGTTTCAGACCAAACAAAATTGGTATCCTCTTGTATTTCTTCATTTTTGCTAACATGGTCTCAAGAAGCCACATCTTCAGACCACAGAACTCTTTCAGCTAGGCTAAGTCGAGGCCGAGAACAAGTGCCAAGTCACTGCCTCTTGAAAGACCCTCCTGCCTTCCCTGCAGCCATGGTGTGGGTGTTGAGTGCCCACAGCACGCTACGTGTGGACACACTGTGGGGATGGTGGCGCCTGGACAGGACAGTCGGGAAGGACTGGTGGCTGGTCCATCTGCCTCATTTTTGGTGCTTTGTTTTAAAAACATTGTTAGATACTGTGGTGCCCAGATAACTATCTCGTGTACCTCTTATTTTCTCATTGGCAGAAGAGCCACACCACTTACCAACTGCAGCTGCATGGAGTGCCAGGCAGGTTCCAAGGAGACAACAACCTGACCCCATGGCCCGTGTTCTCTGCAGAGCCCAGGGTTGAGGGGACACTGCCAGCAACGTCCCTCCTCCCTTTGGGAAGCTCTGCAGCCCTGATCTATAGCAGACCCTCTGCCCATGGCCCCAGGTGACCTGAAGACTGTTTCAGACATGGATGATTTTTCTTTGGGGAGGTAGAGGCGGGAGTCAGACATGAGGGCCACTGAAGGAGAGAGAACCAGAAAGAAAAGAGTGAACAGAAGGCGGGCTCCAACGACTGAGAAAGTCAGAATCAGAAGACTTGCTCTGTCAGTGGGCATACACACGTGTGCATGCAGATGTGCGTCTGCGTGCACACATGTGCATGTGTATATATGTATGTGTGTGCACGTGCATGCCTACAATATGCACACACCCATGCTTTTCTCCAGCCTGGGGCAGGCCCTGACTGGGGTCCTCTGTGGGATTTTCTCCACCTCCTGATTTAGCCCAGTCCCCTCTCCATCCGCAATGCTGCTCTAGATGCCGTTTCCATGCCAACAGCTCTCCATCCATCCAGCACAGCCTCTGTCCTGAGTTCCAGACTCCAGTGTAGTGGCCGGTCCGACCCACACGGACAGCTCAAGACCGCTCAAACACAGTGCGGTCAAATACTGAGTCCTGATTGCCTCGGTAGGTGGGCTCTAGGCTTTCTGTTCCCCAGGCCCGAATCCTGGCTCATCCCTGACATTCATCGTTCCCTCGGACACAAAGGCTGTGCCTTTCTGGACATGCTGCCAGCAAGGGCATGTGAATACGGGCTTCACCGTGACCGAGCACTGGAAGCAGGGCTCAGCACTGTGCCTGGCACACAGCAGATGGTTAATATGCTGTTGGTGAGTGAGTACCAGAGCTGTTTGTGGGAGGACCTTGAGCAGCTCTCACTAGAGCTTGTTGCCTGGGCCTTGGGTCTGGAGTGTCGCCCCTTATTTCCTTCTTGACTTCTCTGCTCTGCTTGATCATTTCCCCAGACCCATGACACACAAGTCAGCAAAGACTTGCTATTACACCCTGAGGAGTGGGACACTCCTACGTGTGGCTCAGTGGTTTGAAAAATGCCCCTAGCTTCCCAGATCAGACCTGCCCTGCAGAGGCTGAGGCATGTAGAGGGAAGGAGCACCCCCTTTTCACCAGTTCCCTCTGGCCCTGTGTCCTGCATGCAAGGCTGCTGCCCAGCACCTGGCCCCTTACAAGGAGCCAGCATCTTGCGGCACGCCTTCAGGGTGCTCCCCAGCCCACGGGCATTCTCACCAAAGAGTGTGCCACCCCAGCCGCGGTCCTCCGGGAAGAAGCCGAGAGCTCCTGCCAGTAGGCAGTACCAGTGAAGGCGTCTCCCTCCAGGACAGGATGGTGCGGGGGTACAGACCCCTCTCAATGCAGCTTCGCATCACACCCACCAGGAGGCGCCGCAGCTCAGGCCATCCAGACAGGGGCTAGCCCAGGCACTCGCCCATCCCCTGGGCTGTGGACGGAGCAAGCGAGACCTCGGGGCTGGGGTGCAGAGCGGCTTGCACCCACATCTGGCATCCGCCTCAGAGCCGTGGCTGCCAGCAGGGGACAGGATGCTGGTCAGGCCAACCATGGGACAGCCATTCATGTTTGGTTCATTAGTTTCTGAACGTGACTGAAGGAACAGGAATCCTGGTAACATAAAGGGCCCCAAACAGCTGCTGTGCAGGGAACAGAAGATCAGTGGTCTCCTCACCCACCATGCTCTCAGCCCCTCCAGGTGCCCTTCCCCTGCCCACCTGCACCTTCAGTTGCTGGTCCCATTCAGGGCTGAGCCCCTCCCGATGCACAGAGGACGCCTGACAGGCCCTGCAGACACCCCTGGCTGTCGCCAGGAGAGGGCAGAGGTCACAGGTTACAATGCACAACCTCCTCCCCCACAGGGAATCATCCAGCCGGAGACGTCTAAGTGCAGAGCTGACTAACCCCATAGCAGACCCACCCCTTCCCAGTTCTCTCTAGTTTTTTTGATGGTTAAGGAATGTGTGGACACCATGTAGGAAACTGGGTGCCACAGCAAATCTTGAACACATCCTACATAATGTGCTCTAATGCCATGTGACATCCAAAGCTGTGCTTGTCCTCTGGTCTCGCTGAGTGTGGGCTCCTCTGTGGTAGGAATCGGGCCCAGAGTCTGCAGAGTGGACATAGGGCCTCAAGAGTGTCATGGGGCTCGGCTCCTGTTCTTAGGGTAACACAGCTTAGGACACCACAGCCACTTAAGCCACATGTTCTTCTGCTCTTACCTAAGCTCTCACTGACCCTAGGAATAAAGACAGAGAGCAGTCCCATCTAGCCATTCACCGTCGTGCACACTGCGAGCATGACAAGCAGCAGCATTACTGTCAGAGAGGCATTCTGCTAGTCAGGGGAAGCCCAAAAGAAGTCGGGAAGTCAAACATGTCATCACTTTGTATGCATCAAACTGCTGCAGGCTCCACCAGGAGCAGGCAGGCGTCCTACTGGCCTCTCCTGGGGACACGGCTCCGGCTCTGATCCCAGGTCAAGAATGGTCATCCTAGGGAGACAAAGGCACAGGACATGTGCCTATGAGGCTGCAGCAGCACTGTGAGCATTTCCACTCTGCCTGGCCGCGAGCACTGTGCAGAGCCGGACAGTGCTCAGGAGACAGCGATGGCCTCACTACCTGGCTGAGTTATCCTATTCAGGATGAAAGACTTGAGGCTCTTCAGAGACTAAAGAGCAGGGTGGGGCCGCTGGCCAACTCATTTCCAAGGGGGCGTGAGCTGGACTGGCCCCACTACTTCTGTGCCCTCGACTAGAACACGGGGTCCTCCGCATACACAGTGGACACACGTCACGTGTGAGGGCTGATCACAGGGTACTCAAGGGGGGACCTGGGGGAACTGGACCTGACCTGTGATTTCCCTGTAAAGACGTTGCAAGAGAAATCCCTTCCAACCCCTAATCCTTAAATCTGCAGCCACAGCACACTGCCAGTAGGCTTTTGGGGGGGAAAAGTCCTACAGAGAAAAGAGTACACTTTAAATGCTGAGATTTTTCGTTCTCTGGAGGGCTGAGTCAGAGGATGGAGATGAAGGGCGGAGAGGAGTGTCATGCTCACACCACATCCTCTCCTGAATCCACTATTTCACACTGCTGGAAAGCAGGAAATTGTGAACTGTAACAGGAAACATGAATTCAAGATCAGACACCTGCTTCCACGGAGGGTTAGAAACCCTCTCTTTCTCTGTGGGTCAAAGACCAAAATTTGAGAAATGTTTCCTGGTGACAGATTCAGAGAAAAAAATCAGTGCTCCAGGCACCTGAGGGAGGGAGCAGAACACAAGCACATGGGGAGGGGCAGAAACAAGCGGGACACGGAGGAGGAAGGGCAATTTGTAAAGGGCGAGAGTGGCAGCAGTGACATCTTGGCTGTGAAATACTGTTCATGCATTTTATAAATAAGTCAGAAAAAGGGAAAACAGATACCAGAAGTCATGCTGTGAGGGGGCATTTATGCACTAAATCCTAATTCTCCCTGATACAGGCTTCTGTGAATGAAACCCCCCTAAGGAAATCGTACAAATGAAAAATGGGGGTGGGTGGAAAAAGAGCTCTGCCCTTGACTTGTCACACCCAGGTACACAGAACACATCAGAGAAATATACCCAGGTACATGCACCAGGTAAATACCCAGGAAGGATCAGTTTCCATCCAGCAGATAAGAAACTATTTGTCATCGGCATTCACACGTTACCTTCTTGATTAAGACAAACTATGTAATATAGTTTGGTGCCAAATGCTATCTATGCCCAGGCAAATCACAGATGTGTAAAAGAGAGTTGTGTTTATATGTGTAATCTCAAGATTAGTCATTTGCAGGGAGATTTCAATGTTTTCACCACTGGTACTCAGCACAGAAAAATAGAGACTAAGGTTGACTTCCTGGAGTTCCAGATGAGAAATTTAAGTAATAGAGAGTTCAAATGTTCAATTTTTGAAAAACTACCTTATGGGCATTTTAAATCTCATCAAATGATTTTTCACTGAACGATATCTTAATTCAAACTGCACTGCTACTTCTTGCACACATCGTATGTGAAGTGGCTCTTGTTGTGCATGAGGTAATACAGTCCATGTGCACTGCCCTGTATGGCTGCGCTGCCCAGCGTGGAGTCACAAATGGCTACTACACACTCTAAATGTGGCCAGTTCAAACCAAGATGCTCTGTAAGTGAAAATACACTTGGCATTTCAAAGACCTAGCATGCACAGGCACACACATACACACAGTAATGTCTCCTTACACATTTCTCTGTGGATTATATGTTGTGAAGAACAGAGTTAACACAGCAGACTGAGACTGCTCTCTTTAGAAAAGACTTCTTGCAAAGTTGACCTTTCTGGCATCTGGGAACATGACTGGTAAACAGTTCCCTCCTCTGTTCATGGATGTAAACTGTGGTTAGTCATGTAGGTGCTGTATGGCCAACCCAATAAAACCCTGGGCTCCTTGGTGAGCATCTCTGATGGGCATCAGTCCATGTCCCACACACTGCTAGAGAATTACACCTGTCCTGGGAGAAGACTCCTGGAAAATCACACCTGGTTTCTCCAGGACTGGCCACCATGCCCTTTTCCCTTTACTGACTTGACTTGAATCCTTTTTCTGTAATAAGTCTTATTTCTGAGCAAGACTACATGCTGAGTCCTATGAGTCCTTCTCAGAAATCCCCAACCTGGGGTTAGTCTGGGGACCCTGACGTAGTTGGTGTCAAGAGTGGGATTCACTAGCCTAACACTGACTCCCTGAGATGTGGTGGGAGCTAGCTCAGAAAAGGAGGATGAAGGGGTCAGGATGACAACCTCTGGTGCCAGTCAGCTCTGGAGTTATCCTTGTCAGCACAGCTGTTGTATATAAGAGGAAAAGTCACCTAGAAATCCCACAATGATAGGTCCAACCCCTGAAGAGCTGGCATACTAGATCTTGGGACTGTTCTGGCTAACATGCATGAAAAAGTACAGCCCAGGCCATGCCTTTGGGTTTTGTTCTGTCCTCCAGGTGGGAGAAGCAAGACCACCAACACCCTTAAGATGCCAAAAATTATTAAAAGTTTGAGTTACTCTCTCCTTCAAGTGGGAGAAATAAAGACTAAATCAGGTCACAGAGGCTGAAGCAAAGCTATAGATAAACTACCTCATTTCCAGCCAGGATCCCAAGGCAGCTATAATGTTAACCCCATAAACGGTGGATTTAATGCCAGGAACTTAGGTAAAAGTCAATGATAAGGGGGGAGGTAATAAAAATGTGGCTATTGCATCAAAATGTATGACAAAAGCTGCTGTCAGACATAGATGGAGCTGGGGGGTATTATGCTCAGTGAAATAAGCCAGGTGGAGAAAGACAAGTGCCAAATGATTTCCCTCATTTGTAGAGTATAACAATGAAGCAAAACTGAAGGAACAAAATAGCAGCAGACTCAGAGACTCCAAGAAGAACTAGTGGTTATCAAAAGGGAGGGATGGGGGAGGGCGGGTGGGGAGGGTGGGAGAAGTGGATTGAGGGGTAGTATGTTTAGTACACATCGTGTGGGGATCACGGGGAAAACAGTGTAGCACAGAGAAGGCAAACAGTGAATTTGTGGCATCTTACTACACTGATGGACAGTGACTGCATTGGGGTATGGGTGGGGACTTGATAATACGGGTAAATGTAGTAACACATTGTTTTTTCATGTGAAACCTTCATAAGAGTGTATATCAATAATACCTTAATAAAAAAAAAAGCTGCTGTCAGATGTTATGTGCTCGCAAGTTCATAAACACTGAGGGGATTAACCCAATCCAGGAAAGCTGCAAAAAGAAAAACACATCAACAGGCCACATCTTCCTGTTTCAGCCACTGGAGGCAGGCTATAATTCATACCCTTTGAATATTAGAAATAGACCGAATCTCCATTGTTGCAGACACACTTTTAGAGTTTTCAAAAGCAGTTTTTAGTCTGGAATGAGCTCTCATGAAACAGATGTCTGCCCTTGTGACACTGATGATTTTCCAGCTGGCTGTGTGTATTTCTGACTGGTAATTTAGACCCTAAGACCAAGGAAACAAAAGGGCTTAAGGAAGCCTCACCACAGCACGAGGGTGTTCTACATGCACAATGCACTGTCACTCAGCCTTCTCCCGATGCTGCAGTTATTATTATCCCAAATTTAAAGGTGAAATGGAGACTCAGAGAACTTAGGTAAATGTCAAAAGAGCCATAAAATAAGTAGCAAAACACAGACATTAAGCCAGGGCTTTAGGCTCCAAGCCCCATGGTCTTTCTGCAGCTCTGATTCCTTCATTTAAATTCTAGGTGTTCTTATAGCTTTAATACCAGCCAAAGGCATTTTTAATTTCAAAGATGAACATCACAATTCCCTTGCATCCCTGAATTTCTTCTCGTGGTGGTTGTGGAGCCTGGCCTGTGTGTACTGCTCCTCCGTTAGCACAGGTCAGAGGTCATGATGGTCCCAGACATTCCCATCACCCTGTGAGCAAAGCTCTCTGCTTCTGGGCTGCCAATGTGCTCCCAGCAGGTCCAGGAACTTGCTGCCTCTTCACAGGTTAACAGTGGAGGTGTCTGAACCTAAAGAGTATATTTTTCAGGGCAAATATCCTTCACCTCTGTGTCTCGGCCCCATTTCATGCTTTTCCTTGGCATCTAAGGTAAAGGGCTGCGAGCTTCCACTGCATTTTCCTTCCCACTTTCCAAACCCTTTCCTACAGGAGGAGCGCGGGGCTCTGGCACTTCTTCTGGCCTCTGCTGCATCAGGTGCTGACAGACGCCCACCAGGCCTCCTCCTCTGAAAGCCCCAAGGGCATGAGGCCAATGGGATAAAGGATGAAGGCCACTCAAGGAAGTCCCTACTGTCTGCAACTCATGGGGGTCTGCCTGTGACGTGCTTTGCACCTTCTTATGGAATAGAATGAAGCATATCTGATTACTCAACGTCACAATATTCTTTGAGAAGAAATGCAGAGAAATGGATCTGTTACACTCGAAGCAGATGCCACTGCTGCTCAGATAAAATGCAATTCTACACATCACTGAACTACCTTGTACGCATAGCTTGTGCTGGACCAGTTGCAGAGTGTGTTTTTGTGCCTCTTCCAATTCAGGACGCACGCAGGCCTGCAGCAGGTGATCAAGTGGGGTGCAAAGGGCAGGGGTCAAATGGTGTGAAGTGCACAAACATGCCTAAACAAGCACTGCACAAAAGCAGGCACGCGCACCACCTGTCACCCAATCATGGCCACAGAAGCAGAGCACTGATGTGGAAGAACCCTGCCAGCTGGCTGCCTAGCCCCCAGCTTGAACGAGAGAAAACCGGGGCTGACCAAGTGCATCTCATAGTGCAAGGGTTGGCCAGCAACAGTGGTCCCCTCGTGGTGGGGCAGGGAGGGAAGGGAAGGGATGTCCCATCCCCAGGTCCCAGATTCCATCAGGAGGAACATGTGCACGAACAAGAGGGAGACGATCTTCAGGGTCACCCTCCTCAGGCCCTGGCCTCCAGAGACAGGGCTTCCTGTGCAGCACACACAGCAGAGCATGACGTGACATGCGGCTCTTAAACGCTTTCTTATCCACATGTAGACAGCCGCCTGGAAGACCAGGAAACCTAAGAGTAACATGTTTTGCAAAAACAGAAACAACACAATAGTAGCATCGACCTCAGGCTTATCCCTGGAGGCCTGAAGAACATTCAAGAAGGTGTTAGAAAGCATGCAGCCTCTAGGTGCTGCGAAGTCCGCATGTGTGCTGACCTTCAGGAACACTCGTGGGGAGGCCACACACAGAGGTCGCACACACTCAGGTCACACACACTCAGCCTGCAGAAAACCTAAAAATAAGTCCAAGCATTTGCAAGGGGAGTATTGGGGCTCTTTGACACATGTGGGGAAGTTAAATGGCTTTGTTACACTGGCCAGAGAAGGTGAGAATGGCTGATCAGAATCCTCTCCGATGCTCTGGGAACACTGTCCTGGTCAGAGCTTTATTCTGTGAGAGGTGCACTAAATGGCCTCGCTCACCCTGCCCCCAGGAACCAACACCCTCCTCACAGGGCAACACCCCCTGTCCTGACACCTCCAGGAGTTTTAATGATACCGCTCATGGCCTCCAGCCAGGTAGACACTGGGGCGAAGCTAATGGTGGGGGCCCATCTTCCTCCTCAGCTGACAAGCTCTTAGCTCCTATGACAAGTGCATGTCACTGGGTGGGTACCCGCAGTGAGGCCCGTGGTGGGTGGACAGAGCATTTGCCTTCACACATTTGACACCTGTATGCCCACCTCAAGAAGATCTCCTTGGGGTCCCTGTTTCCTGATAAAAGCCGGTCACATTGGCCAAATCCTGGCCCCCATTCTCTGCTGACTGAGTGTTCAGAGCCTGGCACACGAGGCCTTGCTCCCCTGCGACGGGGAGCGTGTCCCTCCATGGCATCAAACTGGCAAGTCCCCATGGACCTGCTGCAGTCTTGGCAAAGCACACCAGCTGACTCCACAGGCTGGGGGCCGGATCTACCCAGCTGGGTCCTCCATGCTCTTTACTTAGGAACTTCGAGCTCCTATTCTTAAAATGCTCGTCGTTTACTAGAAATAATTTTAAATGCTCCCCACACTATGGAGCCCCCTACTTTGATTAGGCAAATACAGACAATGACTTACAGATATGTTTCCAGTATCCACAGAAAAACATGCAGATGCTTAGAAGAAAACTGACCCAGAATGGTGGCCAAAAAGCAAAGACCAGTCTGCTTTGCGGGGAGGCACAGGAGTAGGAGAGAATGTGTGCTTCCTGACATCCTGGAAAATAAAATTCTACTGAAGATGCACATTTAGAAATGGTCAACTACAGAGCAGAACAGAATCCCAGAAAATACTGGAAGGTGTAACTTGGTGAAACTACGTAATGCCAGAGAACCAACTACTTAAGAGAAAGGCAACATAAGCCACGTGTATAACTTTAATTTTTTATTAGCCACATTCAAGAGTAAAACAAAAAGGTGAGGGTGATCTTAATATATTTTATTTAATCCTATATACCCAAAATATCACTGTCTTAACAATCAATCAGCATAAGAATACTGAGATCCTTTACATTTTTCACAGTAAGCCTTCAGGCTCAGTGTGCACTTCACACTGAGTGCCTCTCAATCTGTACTCGCTGCATGTCGAGTGTGGTTCAGCGATGGACAGCAGGCACACAGGGCAGCCAAACTTTTCCTAAAGCAGAAGTCTTGCTTACAGAGGGTTCTGTCCCTGAGATCTCCTCCTGTGAGACATGAAGGACCCAGGCACAGAGTAGAAGGGAGGACACCAGGTGGCTGGGACTAGAGGTGTCCAAATGCCCAGAGGGTACTGGCATCAGCTTCGCCCAGTGGGGTCGCAGAGCCACTCATGGGTTCGAACATCCCCCAACAGCCCAGAGCTCTGAGGCTCTGTGACTCTGAGAATCCACAGGCTAAGTCATGCACATTCGTGTCAAAAATGGCTTGGAAAAGTTGAAGCGAGAGAAAGGAAATGCTGATGATAAAAATGTAGAGAAGTGTAGACCTGGAGGAGGCCTGTGACCAGACTCTGGGGAGAGAGCTGTCACAAGACAGGGGACTCTTTATTGTGTGCTCTGTACCAGGGAGACCCCATGAGTTTTATTTGCCCCTAAACAGCCTCAAACTGAGGGAATGGGGGAGCTCTTGCTCCCAAATACTCAGTCTGCCAAGAGCTGACAAGGTACTTTGATCCAGCACGGAGCCCCACCTGTAACTATGAGCACATCAAGTCAAAACAGGCCTGACTCAAAAAGTCCATTCCCAGCACTGCCCCTCTGCTCGCATGCCACACCATAAATGGTGGCACCCAAGACATGAACACCCTTCTGAGCATGCACTTGCTTCTGCCCCTTCTGGCTGGCTGCAGAGGTGAGGGGCAGCCACCCATGCAGCAGGTATGTAGAAGCCAAGGCAAATAGCAACCGGGCAGCTGACAGCAGGCAGGTCCCAGTCCACGGAGCTCAAAAAGGTCTGTGCAAACAGGCCACTGTTGCTGCAAGAGGGTGAGGGCATGAATAGCCAGGCGATGTGCCAAGGACAGCATTCCTGCCCCTGCATGTGTGTGCATGGCCAGTGCTACACCCACTCATGACTGAGGACTGTGACGCGCAGGGCTCACAGGATGCTACAAGGATGCAGAGCTCAGGGCCATGGAGACCCCAAGGCACGGGGGCCTCTGACCCCAGCAGATACCAATGGTCTACACTACTCACCAGCATATAGGAACTCGGTGGAAGCATTAATTCCCCCCCCAACACCCTGCAGGGCAGGAAACAACCCATACCCATTGCAGTACCCTCTACCCACCCATGTAAGTTCAGGCAGAGACGTCAGAATGAAGCTAGGTTTTGAACGAAGAACCAAAATGTTGACTTTCTTTCAAACTATTGGTTACTAACACTTTCTTCATCTTAAGAAATGTTTTAACCTTTAATTTTGAAGTAATTTCAGACATGGAGAGAAGCTGAAGAAACAGTACAGGGTTTCCTCCTGCGCTGCACCCGGGCCTCCCGCACAATGACATTTTACCACATTTGCCATTCTTTCTCCTTCCTCTGTTTTCTTCTGAACCATTTGAACCCATATAAAGGGCAGAGACAGCCCTTTATGATTCACCATGTTTCCTGAAACCAAGGGCATTTTTGTGAAAATCACAGGACAATTACCAAAATCAGGAAACAGGCCCAATGCAGGATATCATTTCACTCACTGACCTTATTCTGACTTTGTCCACCGCCACCCTGTGTTTCCAGGAAAAACCCTAGTAAGGATCATCTGTGGCATGTATTGTCTCCTTCTCCATAACCTGAGCCACTGAACGGTGTTTCTCTATCCTGAGAAAGTTTTCCTTTAAAAATCATAAGAAAGGAATCGAGATGGGAAAGCCCCTCCAGAGAGTATATGAAAATTTGAGAAAAACCAAGACTATGAGCCTCAGGAATGCTCACCAGGCCCCTCCGTCTAGTACGTGTTGGGGCTATTGGGTGCTGGGTCCACCGAATCTGATCCACAGAGCAGCTGAGAAGACACAGGTACAGTGGGTCTACAAAAAGGACACTCAGGAGGACCTGCCCTCCTCACACGTCTCGCGCCCCTGCGAGTGGCATGTCGCATCCCCATGCAAATTTGCTGTGGTGGCCTCACCATGAACTGAATATTCAGTAAAACTGTGGTGCAAATGCATGCCAATTCATCCCTCTTAGAACAAACATGGAACACCAGAATTTCAATAGGAGGAAAAAATAACAAGTTTCTGGGATGAGAAAATAAAACCACAGTCACAAAAGCGATTTGTAGGGCGTTCAATGCATGTCAACTATGTGTACGCTGACCTGTCCTTTCCTGGTAATCAAATGAGGGTGGAAATGGCTCGCAGTTGTTGGACATCCCAGCAAATCAAGGCAGATGTTCAAGTGATTCTTATTGGTCTGACACGTGAAAAGGGGCCTCCCTCCCATCAGGCAAGTCCCCAGGAGCAGCTGAAGGTGGAGCTGCCCTCAGGCTGCACCCAACGCCAGCCCTGGCAGCACCTGCTGGAGTATCACTAAGGCAGGTGGAATCTGGTGCCAGGTTTGCTCATGAGCCGTCACAGCAGAGACGCACCCAGTGCCCAGCTCCCCACGTCACCCCAGCAGTGAGCCATAAACCTAAGCAATGCTCTCACCCGCTTGGCACAGAAGCAATGCACCCATGTGACTGGGCTGAAGTCAGACTCCACTCAGGAGTCTCACTTTCCCAAAGGGGTGATACTTCACTGCTTGGCACAAAGATGCCATCTAGTCTGGAAGGAGGCCCCATGGGTAAGAAGCTGTGTGGAATAAAGCAGCTTTAGAGCTTTTGGTCCATAACCTTCCATTCTGGCCAGAAAAAAATTAAAGAGCCTAACTATATTTCTGGTTTTTGTAATAATTTTCAGCTAATGAAATAAGCCTTTTAAGCATGTGAGGATCTGTCTCTCTCTTCAGCTGGTGCACAGAGAGAGGGCAGCGAGAACACACAGATCACTAGGCCACCAGACCAGTGCCTCTCCTGCTGCCTTTGTGATTCTTGGCTGTGAGCCAGGTCATCTGGCATGCTACTTGCACACCCCAAGTCTCTTTTAGAAAGAAAAAAGGTTTTATAAATAATGTTCGTATCTGGGTAAAAGAAACTTATTTGAAGTATTTGGTCTTTCAAAGAAGTGACGTCTTTAACCAAACACGTTAAAGTGCCATTCACCTGACATTCTGAGAAGGGAGAAGCATCCTGTGTGTGAATTTCCCATCTAATTGAATGTCTTTTTAGCAAAAATCCCATCTGACACGCTTGCCTGTCCCCTGCCCTGAGGCCCGGAGCTGTGCTGGGTGCCCCCACAACCTCTGCCCCAGCATAAGGACACCCACCTGTATTGTGTTCCAATCCATGTTTATAGGGACATCACATATGGATAACTAAGGACTTATTTGGGCCATTATGGGATCATGGACTGACTGAGACCCAAAACCTGGATTTGTCACAGCAAAATATGTAGCCGCTGTGTGACAGTGCAAAGTCATGTGAACTTCCCCATCTGTAAAATGGGGCCACGTGTCCTGTCTCACAGGAATGCTGCAGGACCAGCCAAAACTAACATGCTCATATACTAGAAACACTGTGGCAATACAGCGCATGACATCCACATTTAGACATCACTGATGCTGCCATGAACCTAAACTTAACACCAGGCAACCTTTCTTCAGGAACGCCACAGAAGTCAGGAGAAAAACCGATGAGACACTGCTTGGCCTCCACACATACACTCCCTGCCAAGCCTTTTCTGCAGGCAGTCACTGGAAAACACGTCTTCTTTAGACAGGTATGTGGCAAACTTATTACTCATTGATTTTCCCTTATTTGTCCATCATGAAATTAAAAGCTTTTTCAAACTTTCAGCTTAAAAGAAACTCAGGGGATTTAGATCAACTGAATGCAACCTTCCCTACTACTTCAGCGGGCATGCCCCCTTGGCCTGCTTGAACTCAATAGGCAAACTGCAGGGTGCCAAGTCACATAGTTCAACTGCGTCCAAAGCAGCTGACCGTCCTCAGAGCCTGTGAGAACCGACGTACTGGTGTATACACACTCAAAATGCAAACATAAATAACAAAAGTGTTTGCTCCTTTTGAATTTCAACACCCTGTAACAAACATTAAATTTCAATCCAAGATTTTATTTAGCTAATGACAACTGAATGACCCACCACCACAGAACACGTTGACCACAGCCCCTAATTAAATGCCTCAAGAAGGATATGCAAGAGGTGATGGTGGGCCTTGGGCCTGGTGGTGCAGGACAGCTCTCACTTGTGAGATGGGACGGCGGGAGAGCCCTCCCACATCTGCACTGGGTAATCCACGATGGAGCATCTCTACCATGGACATCAGCAAATTCCACATCTGGCTCCCACCTTCCTCTCACCAGCACAGGGAAGGTCAAATCCTGACCAGCGAATCACTGAGGAACCACTACATCCACGACACTAGACCTCAGTGAATAACACACCACGTATTTGCAAATACACAAAATTAGCCCCATAAAATGTAGGAAATACTTAGAATTTTTTCACCCCAATTGTTATATACAAATTATTTCACAATCATTGTGCATTCACTGGCAAGTACAGATGTAATGCGACTCAAAAATGAAATGCCACACATGCTTCATCTGTTTGAGGTTCCATCATTTAGTTGTTGCTATCAAAGTCTGCCCACATGAGCACTCTGCCGACCGCAAACCAATTCATTCTTGAATCTCCTAATTATTCTCAGCAGGCAAACAGGCTGTCTCCTGATGGGGACAGCCACCTGTCAAGGCTGTCACCTAAGCTCAGGTCAGAACCCCAGCCTGCATGTGGCCTACATAAAAGAGAACTGATTGTGTCCACTGCTGCCCAAGCTGGGTTTCCCCAAATGACATGGCAGCTCTGAAGCAATGCCACTGACAATCAAGACAGAGGAGCCAGACACATCTTCACTGCTCATTGCTCATTGTTAGCAAACTATATATTCATAACCTACATTTTCCTTTATGGAAGGTTCCTACTGAGTGCTGCCTAATATTGGTTTTACGTAAATTATATACGATCATCTGCAACATGGGACCAGCAGAAGATTACATGCTTATGCTCTGGGCTACATTTTATACCAAGCAATCAAACTTCTGCTCCCACCAATTGGACAGTGAAATGCATTAAAGCAGCTACAAGAAATCTTTTGTTTAGGGGGGAAAAATTGCCAATAAAAACTTAAAGACAGGTTAACTTCAGTGTGGAAAACAGCCAATCATAATAAAATGATGTTTGTGAAGAAGTAAGCCCCTCCTGAACTATTTTAATGGCACAGCCCCTGAGTATCACCTGACCAGCCAGAAGCCAGGATCCAGTCTCATGGCCGGCCATCTGGTGAGGGAGCAGCCTCGAGGAAGCCCATCTAATGAAGGCTGGCAAGGGACACGAACCAGAGACCAGCAAAGCCCACATGCCCACCTCCACTGGCCGTCACTCCCAGGCCATCTCTGGGTGGGCACTGGCCCACAGATGGCTCCAGGGCAGGGCTCTCAGGAGGCGGAAACCCAAGGCATGCAAGGCATCAGCCCATCACCGAAATGAGAAAGGTGAGTGCTCGGAAGCCAAGAGTGAGGAAATGTCTTCCAGAAGCCCGAAGCCTCTGCGCGCATTTACAGCTGTGCTTGCCTTTCTTCCTCGAGCCGTAAACAGTTTCCCCCAACTCGTTTGCCAAGAACATGAAAAAAAGTAGTGTACAGAGGCAGTCGATGGGATTTACTCTAGTTCTTCCTATTATTAGCCAAAATTATCAAAAGTAATCAAGAGAGCAAGAGAAAATGTTTGCTTTCAAAAGCAGCTGTGTGGGATTCGGAGAAGGGCTACTTCAAATGCATTGTCTGCTGTCACCCACACATGTCACAGACAGTCCTGTTAAGTTTACTAGTTGTATAATAATGAAAAGCACCTGAACACAGGTGCATTGCTTTCCAGGTATTCAGCTACCACATACAAAGTTAATAGTGTACATGGCATTTCTAAAATAAATAAAAAGCAAAAAAGCAAACAAAATGAAAGCCAGGATGTACCCCAAAGTTTATCTTTTTTTGAATTATGGTAAAATAAACATAACATAAAATTTACCTTCTTAATCATTTTTAAGTGTGCAGTTCGATGGTATTAAGTACATTCACACTGTTATGTAGCCATCACCATCATCCATCAACAGAACATTTTTCATTTTCCCAAACTAAAACTCTCTACCCATTCCAAAGCTGATCTCAATCAAAAATTTGAAAAGTCTTCTATAAAACCACAAAGGTAAAAACAAATTACATTCAAGTTCGTAAGTACTCTATATGCCATTGACATGCAAAAGCAATAACCACTCTGAGTTTGAGAAATTTCCAAACACTTCCTAAATAATATAGCAGTTTTGGATATCGTAGATCAAATTACATGGTAAAAACTAGAATTCCCAAATTTTTCAATTCTGAACTTACACTTTTAAGCATTACAATTTCAGCTAACTCTTCTTTCTTCACGTGATACAATTCCTTCCTTCCCTTTTCCACACCTAGTATCATTGCCTCAGGTCTTCTAGAACTGACTTCCAAGTGAGCACTATAATATGAAAGTATTTTTAAGGAAATTGGCTAGCAAATGTCCTCAATATTCAAGTCTTAATGGTAGGCAACTTTCTTGGTTCTAGTGGTTGCTTACTTCGATTGTGATGAAAAGTAAAAAAAATATCTGTTTGGCAGTATTTCCCATATTAACTTGTAACTTCTAAGTTACAAGTTAACTTCTAAAACTATAGAAAACTCATTTCAATATTTGAAATCCACTTAGATTCCTATAGTAGCATTTAACTTTTAATTAATTTTACCATTTTTATGCTTCTCAGAATCAGAGTAATGACTCACCTGAAAGATAAATTGATCTGTAAAATTCATTCCTTCTTTAAGTTGTGTTATACTTACTGTTGTTGATGGGTAGTTTGTAAAAATCTTTGTTTCTTCACATGTAACGTGTTCATATAGTTTTATTACTAAGACTTTCAGAATACAGAGAGGCTCAAAGAACATTTAACTGTGTTCTAAGCAAACTTCCCTATAACTGGAGTAAATATGCTCAAAGCCACAGCTATAGACCTGAATAGGTGATGACAAACCAACATGTTTGATGGGACACAGGTGACTGTGGGAATAAATAAATCTTAAGCCTGTGCAGACAAGATGCAGCATTTTGTATCTCTTCCTCAGGACTGGCTAGGTCTTGATGGAAGTGCCTTAAATTAGAAAACTTGCATGAGAAAAACTAAGACAAGGATCCAGAGGATAACACACTCCATTTTGCTTCATTTTGTCTGTTTCTTAACTTTAACACAACAAAGTTCCAAAGTTCTTTTCAGACATTTTTTCCTCCATCATGTTTCCTTCAAAATAACACAAACCACCTTACTTATATCCTCCAGCCACATACACGTATGAGAAATTACATGGTCTTAACAATCTCCAGCTATAAGACACCCATTTTACTGTTTCATTCATTAAGATGCTGAAGGTTGTAAGGATATAACATCTGGCCAGCTCTGCTCTTACTCTGACTGCAAGTGAAGCCTGGACTATGGACTCCAGGTACATTCCATGCTAGCCAATACTGGTGTTTTTCCTTAATAAACAAGCAGAACCAACAAAAGAAACGACTTTGAAACTAATATATTCAACTTTCTAAGACAACCAGTTTCCCTTAAAAATCCAAGACCACAAACAATCATCTAAATCTATCTCTTTTGCCAAATAAAAACAGATCTCTGAGCTCAGGTTATAATTCGTTGTAGTTAATAATCCAATTTTTTTTGCTTGTTTCAGTCAATATGTAATCCTGTAATAAAGCAACAGCTAAGAAAATGAGATCTAAATTAAGCAATATTTCTCAAGTTTTCCACTGATATAAAACTTCAGAAGAATAAAATGCATTTACCTGTATTCCTGTCTGGTAAGATACAGCAATGCTTCTGCAGAATGCCAGGCAAAACCTGTTTCAAAACAAATAAATAAAATACTTGGGGTTATCATTCAGGTAGAGGAAGGCATCTCATTAGCTGCTGCAAGGGTTTTTCTAATAAGGTTGTTCAATGTTGTACAAAGTCATCATGCCCAGAATGATTTAACAAATTAAACAGTACAGAGAAAGTTTTATGACATACATTTTTCATCAAAAATGTTAATCAGGTAGGTGTGCTGATTACATACGCTGTTCCCACAATTCCTACAATGGTAATGCAGTTCTGTGTAATGTATGCCCCTAATGGATCCTGAGAGTATCTTGAAAGCTGCACTCAGGGGACTCCTACAATAAGGCAAATGGGTCCACCAATTTTTGTGATGGCTTTTAAAATATTAGATGCAATTAGAGCATGAGAATGGGGGGTGGTTGGGGCAGAATGCTGGGTCTGTCTTCTAGGATATGAGCAGAGGAGCTTTTATCAAGGATGAGTCACAAAGAAAAATGTGAAAGAAAAGGCTGTCTTTTCATTCACTTTTTGGTAGTAAAAGATGAAGAAATTTTCCTATTTGATAAATGAAGGTAAAGCGAAAATAAGAGAAAATGCCTTTCACAAGAAAATCCAGCCATGTAAGGTCATTGCAAAGCACAGCCTGGAAGAATTTGCTACTGAAGCCATCTGTGTGTGAAATTTATGATCATGCTTCCTAACTCAATTAGGGTAAAAGCTGAACTCCCATTTTCCCTCCTCAACACTCCACGATGAAGTTGCACCATTCCTCACCGCTCTGTGACCAGCACCATTGAAATCCTCAGCCAAGAAGCAAGCATTACTTATGCTGCAGCAGTTCACTCAGTGGACAGGGAGAAAAGAGCTGTGTTGTCAAGAAACACCACTCAGAATGCTTGACCTTGATCAACCTTCAGTATACTAAGTGCCCAGCGGGTGCTAATAAATGTGATAAATATTCACAGAAGTTTTTCTCTGGAATAAGGATTCCCTTCTCTTCTGAGTCCGTTATCCCTGTGTGTGGAGGAAAAAAACAGTTCGCTCCCAATGATAATCGCAAACCAGACAACATCACCAATTTTCAACTCTGAACAAATCTAAGGGGCAGAAAGTCAGTGCCTAGGAAATACTGTACAAAATGTGGAATTTAGCAGTTCAAATACGTGTTTCTTACTTGTATGAAGCTGCCTGTTTAGCTGGGACACAGAAATGGCTGTGGAACAATCAGGGATCAATTAAACACTGAACTTGTGAAACAAGAAGTGTCAACTCCTGACCCTGCCATGCAGGTGGCATCAACCTCCTGTCAGTCAGCCACGCCTGAAACTGTGGGTCCCTCTTGGCGCTATCCTCTCGCCCACCAGCCCCTGGCCCTCAGTGCCCCACGATGCAGTAATGCAGACACACATCACACACGCACACACGCTGGGCTCCTTGCCGACCTGCATCCCTTCTCTTCCCATGGCCAACACACCTGTTCACCGACCTTTCCCTACAGGTTAATGCCAGGCCTGAGAACGGCCTCCCTTAAAAGAAATACACCATCTTGGACACTGTAAAGTGCTGCACACAATGGGATCGCCTGAGGATGCAGACCTTCACCGTGACCAAGTCCCAGGGGCCCGCAGGTCCTGTGAGGCCCCGGGATCCCGTGCTCCCGCCTCCTGCTGCTCCTCCCCAGGAAGTCTGAGAAACAGCTGCTCGCAGGAGAAGCTGCCAGGCGACACCCCAGATGCTCAGGGAGGCCTCCAGCGCCCCCCAGCGTCGATCCTTC
Organism: Smutsia gigantea; assembly: GCA_032199065.1. NCBI lineage: Eukaryota > Metazoa > Chordata > Mammalia > Pholidota > Manidae > Smutsia > Smutsia gigantea. The sequence continues at coordinate 29,955 of JAVSCE010006562.1, forward strand.
GCTCCAAACCGGTGCAGCTGACTTACTGCCCACAGCCGGGGCCCCGCCGCCCCAGCGCTGCGCTGGGGGCACTGTCCCGGGCAAACACGCCGAGGGGGCGGAGGAACCCTGCTGGAGAGGGTCACATGGTGACCGGGCTTACGGGGTGGGGGTCACAGACCTGACCGGGAGGGTGAGGTAAGGGTTACGGGGACAGGGCTTGTGAGGTCGGGGTCACAGACCTTTCCAGGCGTGAGGAGGTGGTCGCGCAGTGACCGGCTGTGTGAGGAGATAGTTGTGTGAGGTGAGGGTCACAGACTGGACCGGTCGTGTAAAGTGACGGGCGTGGGGACCGGACAGGCGAGGAGACGGGACCTGGGTCGGGGCACTGACCAGCCCACCGGACGCGGTCTTTCGGTCGCCTCAGGGCCGCTCTGCCCTCCGCGCCACTCACTCCCGGTGTCAACCGAGGAGCCGCGCCAGGGCGACAACCCTGCAGGCGGCCGTGAGCTCTCGGCCTGGGACGTGCGGCGCTCACCTCGATGCCTGGCGGACGGCAGGGCGCGCGGCCCCTCCATCCGCCGACGCCCCACAGGCGGCAGCGAACATGCGGAGAGCCGCACTCGGCCCGCCTCACGGCTGGTGAACAGGCGACCCGTCCGGCGACTCCCCGGGGTCCCCCTCTGCGCCACCCGCGCGCGCTCGAAGAACCCATGTCCACCACGTCCTCCAGAAGCTTCCAGCCGGCCACCTGTCTGGCATGCCGACCCCCGCGCCTCTCTCCTCCCTCTCGGTGCCCAACTAAGCGGGCGCGCCTTGCCCGAAGCCACGGGGGTCAGAGGCCATCCTGCCCCGCCCCGCCCCGCGACCTGGCCCTCAGCGCTCCTCTCCTGCCCCGGAGAGAAGAGGGGGCGTCTGCCGCGGGGAGTCCGCTCAGCTGGGAGATGTGCGATCTGTGTGGGCTTCCCGGGACCTCCTAACCAAGTGCCGCGAACGGGGCGGCTCAGAACGGCGTGTTGCCCCACTGCCTGGAGGCCAGTCCCCCATCCCTGTGGCCGGGCTCCCGCTGAGGCAGGCGGGCAGACCCTCCGCGCTTCTCCCAGCCCTGGTGCCCGGCCCCTCTGCGGGCCGCCCACCCCTGCCGGCTCTGCTCTGCCTTCACGTAGTCTCCCCTGGGTCGTCGGGCCCAAATTTTCCTTTTTTATAAGACACTAGTCACAGTGGATTAGAGCCCACCCAGGGGCCTTATCTTAGCCTGGTTAAATCTGCATAGCCCCTATTTCCAAATAAAGTAACGTTCTGAGGGTGGGACTCCAACATATCTTTTTAGGACACAATTCAACGTGCAACATACAGTAAAACCTGCAGGCCGGGAATTCAAGTCAGAGGGTCTGTGTCATTCCTAACCACACTGCTTACTAGCAAATCACTAATACTAGCAGCGATAGTAAGGCAGAGAAAATATTTTGTCCATGACTCAAGAGTAGAACGTTATAAAAGGAAAACTCACAGGATAAGAAACAGCTTTTGGAAATTAAAAACAGGAAAATCAAATTAAAAAAAAAGTTGAAACATAAATTCAAGGAAATATCCCAGAAAGTAGAGAAAAAATATATAAAGAGTCAAAGTGAAAATAAGAAAGAGAAAGGCGAGTTGTTCGGTCCTCGTGGGAGTGCACCGTCTGCCCAGTGTGTCCAGAGAAGGGGCCGGGGCAGAGGGGGCGGAGCCAGCAGCCTACGTCTCCACACCCTGAATTCAGAATCGGCTTTAACAGGGCCCTGAGCGCCCAGCAGTCAATACCCACAGGCAGCCCAACGGGCATCGGGTGAAAGGTAGGAATAAAAGGAGAGTTCCAAAGCAACCAAAATACAGAATACTGGAAGCTGGGAAGTGCAGGAATAGTGCTTTGGAAGTTCTGAGGGAAAATTACTGCCAACATAAGCAATCAGTGAAGGAAGCAAGGGGCACCACCTGTTACTTTGTGCAATTACCCACCACACATTTCACAGGACACTGCCAGACGGCACACCCACCACCACCAGGAAGAGACCAAGGGCTCGAAGGGTGCAGTCCCCACACCACACCAGGGCCAGGCCAGCTTGGGGAGGGGACGTCACCCCAGAGAAGAAGGCAGACCAAGGCTGGACACATGGAAAAGGGAGAAGAACATGGTAAGGACAGGCACAGGCGTGGCTTATGGTTTGTAAGGCAGTGAACAACGAATGAAAGATGTTATGAAAAGGAGGCACAGTCCTGCAAATCTGATGTGATTCAAATACAAACTATTGATTTATTCAAATGTCAGGATGTGACCATGTTGAGCATGTGGGGCAGGGAACAGGGTGGAGAGGTGCCAGCCCCTCGGAGGGGATGGAAAGAGTGCAGACAAAGCTGGGTCCTTGGCAGGATGGAGTGGGAGCTCTTTATCACATGCCTCTTAAAAGAACTTCACTTTGTATGGTACATTCACATTAAGTTAAATGAAATTCAAGTGGATGCACATAAAGTAACGTATGGCAGGACTGCCCAACAATTTTTACAGCTATGAAAAAGCAGTGCTAAATGTCCTTAAGGAAATTAAAAATAACCAAGATGCCTATTTGGACTTCAAGCACTTCTAGACACTTTATGGCTTCTCTGTACAATTTAGATACATCTGAACTCAGAGTCTTTACCTCCTTCTCCAAAATGTGTGTCCAGTAAACACTGGGCTAAGAGCTAGAACAAAATCTAAGCAAATTCTGGCCTGATCCAGAGTCACTTTGTGAAAAAATGTTTATAAAGAGCTATGAAATGAGGAGTTAAGTCAAAGGCTTATATTTAAGCAACAGTAATTAAGACAATGTGATATTGGTAAAAGAATAGAAAAAGATATCAGTGGACAGAATAGAAGGCCCAGAAATGGACACATATAAATATGGTCAACTCATCTTTCACAAAGAAGGAAAGAAAATACAGTGAAACAAAGACAGTCTTTTCTACAAATGGTGCTGGAACAACTGGACATCAACACACCAAAAAAATGAATCTACATACAGATTTTACACCCTTCAGAAAAACTTAATGCTAAGTAGATCAAAGATTAATATAAAAGGCAAAACCATAAAAATCCTAGAAGACAACAGAGGAGAGAGCCTAGCTGACCTTGGGTATGGAGATGATTTTTTAGATACAACACCAGACACAAGCCCATGAAATAACTGATAAGCTAGACTTCATTAAAATTAAAAACATGTGCTCTGCAAAAGACACTGACATGGGAATGAGAAGATAGGCCATAGAATGAGAGGAAATATTTGCAAAAGATACACCTGATAAAGGACTGCTACCCACAATATACAAAGAACTTTTAGAACTCAATAATAAAACCAACAACCTGATTGAAAAATGGGCCAAAGACCCTAACAGACACCTCATCAAAGAAGATGCACAGATGGCAAATGAGCATATGGGAAAATGCTCCACGTCCTGTGTCTGATGCAAACTGAAAACAATGAGATATTGCCTAATAGAACAGCCCAAATCCAGACATGGATTCCACCCAGGACCAGTGAGGCCGTGGGCAGCAGGGACTGCCCCTCCTGCTGCTGGGGATGTGGACGGCACAGCCACTTTGGAGGACGGTGTGGTGGTTTCCACAGGACTCCACATGCTCATACTTACCATCCCGCAATCACGCTCCTCGGCATTTACCCAGAGCAGCTGGAAACACATCCACACAAACCCTGCACACGGATGTTTACAGCAGACTTATTCATAATTGCCCAGACTTGGAAGCAGCCCACATGCCCCTCAATGAGTGATGGATAAATAAACTGTGGTCCAGCCACACAAGGAATATTATTCAAGGCTGAAAAGAAATGAGCTGTTAGGCCATGAAGAGACATGGAAGAACCTTAAATGCCAATCACCAAGTGAAAAAAGCCAGTGTAAAGAGGCCACATGCTGTGTGACGCCAACTCTGTGACATTCTGGAAAAGGCACAACTATGGGGACAGTAAGTCAGGGGTTGGCAGGGGCCGGGGAGGGAGGGATGCACAGGTGGGGCGTAGAGGGTTTTGGGGCAGTGAGACTGCTCTGTGTGACACTAATAGGGGACACACGTCATTACACATTTGTCCGAACCCACAGGATGTGCACCACCGAGTGACCCTGATGTAGGCGGTGGGCTCTGGGTGACAGAGAGGTGTCCAGGCAGATTCATCATCATAACAAACGTCTCACTGGTGGGGACGTGGATAATGGGGGAGGCTGTGCAAGGCAGGGGCGGGGGGCACATGGGTAATCTCTGTGTACCTTTCTCTCAATTTGCCTGTGAACCTAAAACTGCTCTGAAAAACAGTCTTTAAGAAATGCTTATATTTTACATGAAATTCAAGTGTTCCTGGTGGGAGAGCAAAGACTTCATCACATGATAAACAGAAACACTGCAGCTATGTCTCCCCATGCCGCCCACTCAAAGCGCAGGAGGCAGGGCTCTGACCCCAGGCAGCACTCCAACCATTCTCAGACCCTTCCTCCCTGGCACCACTGGGCTTGATCTGGTCTGGGGGCAAGAAGGGAGCAAACAGTAGGTCATCATCTATTACAGATTTAAGACATGGGACAACTCACTGTCCAAATATCTTGCAAGGTTTATGCATGACCCTCAGGTTGAAATGGTACCTATGAAGTGCTCTGCAAAACAAACATATTCAGAGAGACATGCCACTTAAGAGCTTATGATTTAATATTCTGTGTAATAAAAAGACATATATCAAAACAAAAATTTTACATCAGCTCACCAGACACAATAGGCCCTCAGCATCAAGAACAACAAAAGCTGCCTTGAATGTTCCTTGCAAACCACAAAAACACGACTTTCACTGAGAGACTCCACACCTCAGAAGCGGGTGCAGGCCATGCAGCCCTGGCCGCCAGCCACCACGCTGCTCAGGGAGCAGGCCACGCGCAGCTCTGGTCTCACTCAGCCGGCAGCAGCTTCTGCCAGAGCTCCCAAGCAGGTGCCTGTTTACCACCCCCAACCGTTCCTCTTTCTGGCAGCGAGAACGTGAAGACAACGCCCTCAGGAGATGCCACCCCCTCGATGCCGGCTTGTGGTGCACCAAAACTGGCTCCAGGATTTAGAAAACCAAACCCACAGAAGAGCCTGGCTCACGGGACTATCAGGTGTCACGGACTCACACCGTCCGCTTCCAAAGTGAGAATCGTGGTGGAGGGCCAAAGATGGAGGGCCACATGTGAGGCACACCAGCCCCTTTAGCAAAGTCCACAGAACAGCCCTCAGGCCAAAGGGCTGACTGGCCTGCAGTGTCCAGGTGTGGGGTTCAGAGCCCAGGCCCGCATGCCCCCTGCCCCCAGGCAATGACGGGGTCCCCGCAGACCCTCACACAGCCGTGCCCACAGGAAGGATCAGGGAAGGTCTGTGCAAACAGCCTGGGCGGCCAAGAGCACCCAGCACAACAGCGCCCACTGCCAGGCACGAATCATGCCAGTGCTCACTCTCACCATCTGATCTGACCTTTACTACAGTGTTATGAGGTGTGCCAGTATTTCCTCCATTTTAAAGGTGAAGAAGCCAAGGAGGCCTCTGGAGGTTCAGTGACCTGCAGAGCATCACCCAGTCCTGTGTGTATGCCTGTGATGGGGAAGTGAGGCCCCACTATACACAGGAGGAGGAGGAGGAAGAGACTGCTCTGACTATGTGACCTGCCACCACCAACCAAAGGCTGGGGGTCAAAGTGCAACACTCAGGCTGACCGTTGGAACCATGCTGGCGGGTGGAGCCTTCCCCTGACTTACAGCTGCCACGGGAACCCAGAGATTCCCAGGTGACAAAGGTGTGCAGTGGGGCTGGCCATGCCCTCCCTGGAATGAGATCTGAGAGGGGTGGACCATGTCTCATTCCAATAGGTCCCAGAGCTGGAACAGCACATGGCACAGAGCTGGGCTCCACAAACATTCTCCAAAAGGACAGACGGTGAATCAAGTCCCAGACACACAGACAGGGCATGCTGGGCTGTGCTGAGAGCCAAGCGTCTACTCAAGCAGGAATTCCACAGGAAGTCCCTGCCTGCAGCTCCTGGCCGGGGGTACAGCCTGGAGTAATGCCAGGCAGGACACCTTCTCCAGGACCATGAGCCCAACCCCTTTGCCAACATCCACCTTTTGACACACATTTTTCCTACTTTTCTGTTTTAGACAAGGGTACATATTGGTTCCATCTACTTAATTAAATTTTATTAAATCCATTTGCAGTGTAAGAAAATTTGAGTGCACAGACCATATGTAACTGAGATAAATCACAAGTCCATGTTCATTTCATTGATCATCCTGGCACGGTTAAAATGCATGCAACAATTCTTATTCAGGGCTGTTCCATGCTCTTTTTCTTCCTTTCTATTGAATGAAGAAAAATACTGTATTTCTCCAGAGAAACAGAACTGACTGGATAATAGGATATAGCGTGCATGTGCTTGTGTGCGTGTGCATGTGTATGTACATATATAGAGAGAGGCTTCTCTGCCTCTGTAACCGTGTGAGCCAGTTCCTCATGATAATAAACCTTTTGGCTGTTGTGAAAAACCAATGAACATGGGTGTATAAGCATGTTTGAGTCCCTGCTTTCAATTCATTTGGGTAAATTCCCAGAAGTGGAATTGCTAGGTCTGCCTTTCATTTGTGAGGTGCCTCCACACTGGTCCCCACGGTGGCTGCACATCCCCACCACCAGTGCACATGGCTCGCTTTGCTCCATGTCCTCGCCAGCACATGCTATTTCCTGGTGGGGACAGCTGCTGCTCTTGTGGGTGAAGATAGCCCTTGGCACTCTCACTCAAACACACACTCATGCTCCATCAGGGAGCTCATGGTGCCTCCCCCACCAAGGAGACCCTGTGCCCCATCAGCTGAGAGCCCCAGCCACTAACTCTCTGCCCCTGGCATGCCCTGGGCCTTGGGGATGTCTCCACATACCTCTGGCTGACAGTGGAAGTGATGCTTTCCATCCCAGGTGCACATCGGCATTCCCTCTGCAGCGTGACTCTAGTTGAAGCCTCCTTACTTACCACTCACATCCAATGTTCCCACCCCGGGCTCCCAGAGTCAGCTCACACAGACAGAAGCCCTGTGCCCCCCCAAGGCCTCCCCCACAAGGGCCTTCACTCTGCATGGTAGCAGCTTCCTGCTGCTGGGGGACAGACAGATCAGGGTCTCAAGCTTCCACCTTGCAGTGCCTCCTGCTGCCCTGACATCCAGGACATCCTGGACCAGGAGGGAGGACCCTGGGTCCTCAGCCCTGTGTGTACCAGGCCAGCAGCTACACTGTTCCTTTCTTTTCACAGCCTGGCCTTTTGGACAGTCGCTGTTTGTCAGCTCGCACCCAATGACATTTCTTCCCTCTCCTTCCACTGAAATGTTTTCCAAAATCAAGCCCGAATAGAACAGCCTCCCTGGCTTTTTCAAGTCACATGGGTCTGGGTCACCTTTAGCTCTTGAAAGCTCTCACCTGCCAGCAGGGCCCCGAACTGTGCCCCTCACCAGAATGCAGCCCCTTTCCCACACTTGCATAAGAGGTACAGAGTCATCACTGGGCCTTTGGGCACCTACCAGGTGGGAGGGAGAGCAGAGTTGTCCCCAGGGGTGCACAGTGGGGAAGGAGGTGGGACCGGGGGTGAGGGCCCAGGCCTGCAGACCCAGATGCTCACAGAAGCAGGGGGAGGGAGGAGTGGGGAGGAGGAAAGAGAAAACACTAGCGAGAGAATGCGTGCCTGCAGATGGGGAAGCCACACTGGGGCCCCTGGAGCAGCTCAAGTGAGTTTCTCAGGGAGAAAGCTGAGGGGCACACAGCAGGTGGAAGAGCCCTGTGCTAGAGCCCAGGGTGAAGAAGGACACGTGGCAGAGACAGGCTCATCTGGCGTGGTGTGCCACACTCACAGGGGATACATGTTCGGCAGGCTTGGGGGCCTGTGTGTTCCTGAAGAGTCCGCATCCCACCCTGAGCCGTGGGGACCTCTGAAGCCTGTGAAGATCTGACTCAGACCAACTCTAAGAGTGGCACAGGGCGTGGACCGTAGTTAGGAGTGTGGGCTCCCCAGGTGTGACTCTGCTGCAAGAGGGGACTGAACATGACATGGGGCAGTGACAGTGCCCAGGGATGAGGACAGGCACCCCAGAGCCCAAGGAAAAAACAAGGAGCCTTGTACTTGCAGTGTTCCATTGGGCTAGAACTGTTTTCCAAGTTGCATTCCCACAGGGGAATGAGAGCTTCCCAATCAAACAAGCAGAGGAGGATCTGAATATCACGTACTCTGGGTGACTGACAATGATTAGCATATTGGAGACTCCACAAGTCCTGCAGAGAGAGCTCTGCCCTGACAGAGGCAGTGTCTGTGAAGGTTAACTACACAGTGTTTAACTGCTTCCATCAGACGCCTCCAGATGCTTATGCTACACTTCTGTGCAGCCACAGGGCCAGCAGCAGACAACCTTTCCCATCGTCTCCAGGCAGCTCCCAAAGATGAGCCGGCACCAGGGTGACTCAGCAGTGGAGCATCCAGGGAGGTGGACTCACAGCCCCGAGAGCAGGCGCTGCGTGTGAGCTGCATCATGACGGAGGGGCTGCCCGACACTGTCACAGGACTTCTGGCTCGGGCCACGGTCAGAAAGCTGTTCATCCACAAGGAGGAGCAGCATTCAGTCCACAAGGGGCATCTGCAAGTTTCTGGTAAGAAGCCACAGAATCGAATAAATGCCCCGGGCCTCATTCACGGTCCATCCCAGAGAGTCACACTTAGGTTAACTGCATGAGGAAAGTGTACAGGTGTATGTGTATGCGTGTATGTGCGTGTGTGTGCATGGACACGTATGTAGGTGAGGAGGTATGTCTCATTCAAGTACCTTTGATTCCCTTTATGATGAAGGAACCCTTTCAAGTGTTTCAGGGAAAGGTTTCCAGTGCAGACATGACAGCCAACGTGAAGACCCTGTGCCCAGAGAGGGCAAACACAGCTGTGTGGCCTCTAGCCTCACGCGTTCCGTACATCCTACAAGCTTGCACTCAGGCGTCTGTGAACGAACAGCCGCTGTTGAGTGGTGGAGCCAGGGCTTCCCTGTCACGCCTCAGTTTGTTCTGGAAGGAGGGCAGACTGCACACCACCAGGACAGGGAAGCTTCTGTTCTTTTAAGTGTATTTTTTCCAATGGGTTGAACTGTTCCAACAGCAACTGCACTTTGAAATATAATAATCTGAGAAGAATGGAACATAAGAGGAGGCAGAGTCTCTGGCAAAACGTCCTACAAGCAGCCAGACCACAGGGCAAATGCCTCACATAAGCTGAAGGATGAAGGGGCTCACGGTCGGGCCGAGTCCACACAAGCCCACCCCCACCCAAGAGAGTTTCACAGCTCAAATAAAGACCATTCATTTTCTGAGAAGTAAAAATACCCAGTGTAGGTTATATAACTTTGCTGAATTGTTTTAAAAAGATACATTCTACTTAAAATACGTTAATTTGGATTTATTACTGAAGTCACATCACATATTATTCTTGTAAGCTCCTGTGAACATAATTCTCTCTCTGCAAAAAATGGAGACAGCTCGTATTCATTTATTAATCACCTACAGAGCCCTCCCGAGCCACAGCTGCTGGCAGGTCCTGAGACAACAGCCGGCTGTCCAGTGAGAGCAGGGATGGGTCCAGCCAAGCATTAACCCCAGCAGGGCACCAGGGACACCCACCCAACCTAGAAGGAAAGGATTTCCCCAAAGAGATGGCAGCTGTGCTAAGCCAACGGATGAGTCAGAACTGTCCCAGCAGACGAGGGAGGGTCTGCTCTCAGCAGTAGACTCTTGTGTGCAGAGCCCAGCATGGCTGTCACAAGGCTGAGGTGCACGCAGATGGGACAGTCACCTTTGTGTGTGAGTCTGGACCCTCTCCTGGGAACACTGAGGGGTCTTAACACCATCATACCTGCATGTGAGGAAGAGAAATGAGGAGGGGAATGCTCAAGGAGCTTACACAGGAGGAATGTCAGACACACGGACAGTGGCTAAGAGGACATGGCAGCATTCCAGGTTCAAGAGTGAAAAGGGGACAAATCTGACAGAATGAGGTCACGGGGCAGAGGGGGAGGGAGGAGAAGGGGCCGAGAACCTGGTGAGCAGAGAACCAGGGACAGAGGACACTGCCTTCACCCCTGCCAAAGAAGAGTCAGGGAGGAAAAGAAAAAGCAGAATCAGATATCCACTGCCTTCACCTCTGCCAAAGAAGAGTCAGGGAGGGAAAGAAAAAGCAGAATCAGATAAATCTGGGAGGAATGGGGAAGAAAGAGAGGCAGGTATTCCTGATGACCTGTGTTTTTATGCGAAGCGAGACAGCTTGTTACCTGCTAGAGTGATGAGTAGAGAAGCAGGTAGGGAGAAATGAGACCTGCTGGAGGGACGGACAGAGGGCAATGGAGTGCATGTGGATGGAGAGAAGAAAATGCCAGAAACAACAGGGCTCCGAATGGAAACTGTTGGGGGAAGGGAGTTTTCTAATCAGTGTCTCCTGCATGGATATGTGGTGTTCCCGGTAGCAATCAACCCTTTTCGGTATTTAGTGGAAAGACTCAGTTTTGGAATTTGCGGATTAGGGAGGGTAGGGGTAGGAAGCAAGGGGCAGCCAAAGTAATTGAACAACAGATCCAAGAAAGCCTGGCTCCTTAGAAGGGGGCCACCCAGCACACGATGGGACAGGGACAGAGCTACCCTGGAACTAGGTCCTGTGTCAGGCAGGAGGCATCTCCACACCAAGCCAGTGAGGCAGGTGGCACTGCAGGAGCCTGCTGATTGGCACCGCTGGATACTTAGATCTCTGTCCTCAAGTATGCCCATGCAAAACGCTCCTTGAGCACAGCCTGTCATTCTGGTGAATGTCCCAGTGGAACCATGGCTTCCTCAAAGGCTGGCAGTCACATAACTGGTCTTTGCAGATTACTTCTAGGACACCAAAGAATGCTCTTCCTCCCGTGGCCAAGGTGAAAATGGCTTATGTTCCTCTGCACCTGTCCTTATCCATCAGGGAATAAGCTGGTCAGACCCATACTGAGACATACCCAAATCCCCTCTAGGGTCCTACACCAAATTTATTCATATAGCAACTATGTTAATGTAAACCGTTTTTAAAATTAAATTAATAAATATAATCAAGTTTTTTAACATATAACCTAGCCAGCTTTCATCAGTAAGGACACTGGAAGTCCTTTCAATCTATATTTTTCAGCTTTGTTGAGGAGTACTTGACAAATACAACTGCATATAAAGTGTACCATGTGATGACTCGGTACATGTACATACACTGTGAAATGATTACCACAATCAAGTTAATGAGCTCATCTGTCACCTCACACAGTTAACTCTTTTGTGTGTATTTGTAAGAAAATGTCAAAGTTCTACTCTCAGCAAAGTAACTCATGGAACTAATGGAAACCACATTTAAAGAAGTAAAGTAATCCTGCCGTTTGCAACAACATGGATGGACTAGAGAGTATGATACTAAGTGAAATAAGTCAGACAGAGACAAGTACCTATGGTTTCACTTGTGTGTGGAATCTAAAAAACAAAACAAATTAACAAATAGGCAAAAATAAGAAACAGACTTACAGAAAAGAGACTTGTAGTTGCTAAAGGGGGTGGGGGAGGCAGAGGATGGTGACACAGGTGAAGGGAATAAAGAGGTAATACTTCCAGTTATGAAATAAGTTAGTCATGGGGATGAACATACAGCCTAGGGAATTTTAAAAAGAGGAAGAAGGGAAGGTATGATGACAGTATTGGAACAAATTGGAAGTACTGGTGTTGAAAAGTACATGAAAAATTCACTTGAAGGGCACAGTATAGATCTGAGCAGACCAAAGAAAGAATAAACGTGAAGATAAATAAATTACACAAGCTGGAAAAAAGAAAGAAAAAGAATGAAGAAAAAGGAGCCTCAGAAAAGTGGAACACCACCGAGCACATAAAAATACTGATAATGGAAGTACCAGAAAGAGATGGGACGTGGGAGCAGGACAGATATTTGAAGAAGTAACAGCTGAAAACTTCCCAAATGTATTGAAAACCAATAACCTACATGTCCAGGAAGCTCAACAAACTCCAAAAAGGATAAATACAAAGAGATCCACAGATACATCACAATAAAGATGCTGAAAGTCAAAGACAAGGAGAAAATCTTGAAAGCAGCCAGAAAAAATGGAACAGAAACACAGACTAACCTGGCTTCTCCACAAAAATAACAGGGGTCAGAAGACCATGGAGTAACGTATTGAAAGTACTCAACAAGAGTGTCAACCAAGAATCCTATATCCAGTAAGCTATCCTTCAGAAATTAAGGCAAAATAAGGACTTTCCCAGAAACAAATGGAGAGAATTTATTGCTAGAAGACCCACCTTACTAGAAATACCATAGGAAGTCCTTCAGGTTGAAAACAAGTGACCTCAGATGGTAATTCAAATGCACATGAAAAAAATGAAGAACACTGGTAATGGTAATTATGCAATTATAAAAGACAATATAAATGCACATTTTTTCCTTCCTTCTTTTAACTGATTTAAAATAAATCATGTAAAAAATATGTATATATAAAGCATTGCCTAACCTATAACATACAGTAATATAGGTGTAAATATTTGGCAATAAAAACATAAATTGAGTGAGTGGGAGGAAAGCTATATTGTGTTGAGGAAATGACTTCAGATAGTAAAGCAATAATTATAACAATGTAACACTGAGTTTGTAACACTAAGAGAAGTGAAAGTTATAGTGATAACACCACATATCATGGTGGGGGGGGTTGCTGTATTAGACCTACACAGGAATAATGTTTCAATATACCATTGGAATTTAGTAATAAATCCAAAGCTGATTCTAATATGGTAAGGTGTATATGGTAAGCCCTAGAGCAACCAAAAGAAATAACTAAAAATTATATAGGAAAGAAATCACTTAAAAAATTAAAACACAACACCAGAAAACATTCACTTAATGCAAAGCAGTAAGGAGGAATAGAGAAATGAAAAAGACTTGGGATTAAAAGGAAGTGAAAAGTGAAATGTCAGGTGTAAATTCACCTCTATCAATAATGACATTAAATGTTAATGGATTAAACAATCCAATCAAAGGCAGAGATTGTCAGAGTGGATTTTAAAAAACAGACATGATCCAATTCTATGCTGCCTAGAGGATACACACTGTAGATTCAAAGACACAAATAGACTGTAATTAAAAGGAAAAAGATATCATGAAAATAGCTACCACAGGAAAGCTAAAGTGGTTATACTGATATTAGACAAAATAAATGTATAGGCATTACTAGAGATAAAGGAGAATGTTTAATAATGATAAAAGGGTTTATCCACCAGAAATGTCACAATTACAAATATATATGCACCTAATAACAAGGTACCAAGTACATGAAACAAAGAATGACAAAAATGAAGAGAAATATTCAACAATAACAGTTGAAGACTTCAATACCTTACTTTCAATAATGGGCAGATCAACTAGACAGAAGATCAACAAGGAGACAGAAAACTTGAACACTATGAACCTACTGGACCTAGCAGACAGCCATAGAACATTCTACCCAATATAGCAACAATCTTTTCAAGAGCATATAAAACTTTTACCAGAATAGACCGTATGCTGTACCATAAAATAAAGCTCAACACATTTAAAAAGACAGGAATAACATAATTTATGTTCTCTAATCAAAATTGAATGAAATTTGAAATCAATCATACAGAAAAAACTGAGAAATTCGCAAATATGTGGAAAACAAATGCACTCCAAAATAACCAATGAGACAACAAATCAAAAATAAAATCAGAAAATACTTTGAGATTAGTGAAAATGAAGACACACATATGAAGACACATATACCAAAACTTACTGGATGCAGTTAAAGCAGTGCCTAAAGGGAAATTTATCTGTAAATGTATATATTTATCCTGTAATATTAAGAAAGAAGATCTCAAATCAGTAAGCTAACTTTCTACCTTAAGACTCTGGAAAAGGAAGAGCAAACTAAACCTAAAGCAAGCAGAGGGAAGGAAAAAATAAAGATTAAAGCAGAAATTTATGAGACAGAGAAAATAAAAACAAAATAGAAAAATGAAACAAAAAGCTGGTTTGTAAAGATCAACAAAATTGACAAATCTCTAGTTAGACTGATCATGAATAAAAGGGAAGACCCAAATTACTAGAATCAGAAATGAAACAGGGGACATTAACACAGGCTTTATAGAAATAAAAAAGATTATAAAGGAATTTGATGAACAACTGCATGCCACCAAATTACATAATTTATATGAAATGGACACATTCTTAGAAAAATACAAGCTACCAAAACTGACTCAAGAAGAAACAGACAATCTGAATAGACCTATAACAAGACAGTGGATTAGTAATAAAAAAGTATTCACAAAGAATAGCTCAGTCAGGTGGCTTCTCTGCTGAATTCTGCCAAGAATTAAGGAAGAATTAAAAACAATTCTTCACATATCCAGGAAGCTCAACAGACTCCAAACAGGATAAATACAGAGATCCATAGGTGCATCACAATAAAGATGCTGAAAGTCAAAGACAAGGAGAAAATCTTCCAAAAAATAGAGAACAGAACACTTCCCAACTCATTTCATGAGGCCAGTACTATCCTCATACTGAAATACATCATGAGACATCATAAGAAAAAGAAGGGCAAAGACATCATAAGAAAAGAAGGCTAAGGGATTAAAGATGGTGGTGTGAGAGGTGAGATACAGGCTTCCTCCTAAAACCACATATAAGACGAAAATATAATTAATACAACTAATCCTGAAAGAGCAACAGGAAAGAGGACTGCGCCAGACTGCATACACTTGGAGAAAAGAGCAGACCTCACAGAACAGGGTAACGTACAAAGCTGTGGCCCGGTGGGACCCAAGCCCTTCCCCCACACCAGCTCACTTGCGGAGAGCAAGAGAACCAGAGCAGGGAGGGAGTGGAGGCCTGGGATTGCTGAATACCAAACTCCGGAGATCTGCTCTGGGACCACACACCTACATTTCATGGTGCTTGCATGATACTCTCATGATTACGGGGTTGGAAAGCTAAGACAGGCAGAATTCCTGGAGAGACTGAGATTCCAGCCGCTTGTGGAAAGCAGGGATCCATATCTGGCTGCTCTGGGACAAAAGAAAGGCGGGAAGTCTGAGAGACTTCCTAATAAGGAAGCCCTTAGCAAGAGGGCTGCTAAAGGGGCAAGGATTGCACAGAGCTTACTGCTCAGGAGAGAGGACAGGTAGACAAAATATCCGGGTGCACTCTGCCCAGCAGGTTGGGAGCTTTGCCATATAGACTCTCATATTTAAGGAGGAAAAAGAAATCTTTATCCTTAGATGATCTTCATATGATCCAGCTCCCTGGCTGGCTACACAGCTCCAAGGACCCCCTCCGTGATACGCAGCCTACTGCGCCTTTCTCCTGGCCAGCCCCACCTGGCTCGCAATCCAGCAAACCCTACCCTGGCATTAGGCCAGCTAGAGGGAAGATCTGTCTACAGCAACTACAAATGCAAAGCATACAGGGGATACCTGTGTGCTCGGCCCACTGGTTCAGGCAGTGGAGACAGGTGTAGCAGCCGGGAAGCAGGAAACAGCTCTTTCCTCCTCCCAGGCACCAATACCACTCCCCTACAACCCCGACATTGCTTCAGGGAGTAGAGCTTCTGGGCACTAGAGGGCGCCATATACAAATATGAAACGCCAAAGGAATCTGGTTCAGAGTAAAATTATTAATACAACTCCTGAGAAAGATTTAAATGACATCGACCTCATGACCCTTCCTGAAAGGGAGTTCAAAATAAAAATCATTAACATGCTCATGGAGGTATGGAAAGATATTCAAGAACTCAGGAATGAATTCTGGTCAGAGATCCAATCGTTGAAGAGCGCAATTGATGGTATTAAAAGCAGATTGGATACGGTGGAGGAGACAATAAATGAAATAGAAACTAGAGAAGAGGAATATAAAGAAGCTGAGGCACAGAGAGAAAAAAGGATCTCTAAGAATGAAAGAATATTGAGAGAACTGTGTGACCAATCCAAGCAGAACAATATTCGCATTATAGGAGTACCAGAAGAATAAGAGAGAGAAAAAGGGATAGACAGTGTCTTTGAGGAGGTTATTGCTGAAAACTTCCCCAATCTGGGGAAGGAGACAGTCTCTCAGGCAATGGAGATGCACAGATCTCCCAACACAAGGGACCCAAGGAAGAAAACACCAAGACTTATAGTAATTAAAATGGCAAAGATCAAGGATAAGGACAGACTATTAAAAGCAACTAGAGAGAGAAAAAAGATCACATACAAAGGAAAACCCATCAGGCTATCACCAGACTTCTCAACAGAAACCTTACAGGCCAGAAGGGAGTGGCATGATGTATTTAATGCAATGAAGCAGAAGGGTCTCAAACCAAGAATACTTTATCAGGCAAGGTTATCATTTAAATTTAAAGGAGGAATTAAACAATTTCCAGATAAGCAAAAGCTGAGAGCATTTACCTGCCACAAACCATCTCTACAGTGTATTTTGGAGGAACTGCTATAAATGGAAGTGTTCCTAAGGTTTAATAGCTGTCACAAGAGGTATTAAAACCACAGTAAAGAAAGTAGAACAGCTAATCACTAAGCAAATGCAAAATTAAATTAACTATTCCCAAGTCAATCAAGGGATAGACAAAGAGTACAGAATATGATACCCAATATATACAGAATGGAGGAGGAAGAAAAAGGAGGAAGAAAAAAAAAGAACCTTTACATTGTGTTTGTTATAGCATATTAAGTGAGTTAAGTTAGACTCTTAGATAGTAAGGAAGTTAACCTTGAACCTTTCATAACCACAAATCTAAAGCCTGCAATGGCAATAAGTACATACCTGTCGATAATCACCCTAAATGTAAATGGACTGAATGCACCAATCAAAAGACATAGAGTCATTGAATGGATAAAAAAAGACCCATCTATATGCTGCCTACAAGAGACTCACTTTAAACCCAAAGACATACACAGACTAAAAGTGAAGGGATGGAAAAAGATATTTCATGCTACTAGTAGGGAGAAAAAAAAGCAGGAGTTGCAGTATTTGTATCAGACAAAATAGACTTCAAAACAAAGAAAGTCATCGCTTCTCAGCCTTTTGGCTAAGATCAAGTGTAGTATCTGTTCTTATCAGTTTAATATCTGATACGTCCTCTATCCGAGGACAATATATTAAATGGATTTTTGGAGCAGGGAGATGAAACAGGAGCTTGCTCCATTCACTCCACGCATCGACCTGGTATTGCAGTACTTCCAGGAACAGTGCACCCTCCTCGAGGGGGAATAAACAAATGTTAAAAGTCAGCTCGAAAAATAAAATAAAATAAAGTCACAAAAGACAAAGAAGGACATTACATAATGATAAAAGGGTCAATCCAAAAAGAATATATAACCATTATAAATATCTATGCACCCAACACAGGAGCACCTACATATGTGAAACAAATACTACGAGAATTAAAAGGAGAAATAGAATGCAATGCATTCATTCTAGGATACTTCAACACTCCACTCACTCAAAAGGACAGATCAACCAGACAGAAAATAAGTAAGAAGACAGAGGCACTGAACACAAAAGAACAGATGGACCTAACAGACATCTACAGAACTCCACACCCAAAAGCAGCAGAATACACATTCTTCTCAAGTGCACATGGAACATTTTCAAGAATAGATCATACACTAGGCCACAAAAAGAGCCTCAGTAAATTCAAAAAGATTGAAATTGTACCGACCAGTTTCTCAGTCACAAAGGTATGAAACTAGAAATAAATTACACAAAGAAAATGAAAAATCCCACAAACATATGGAGGCTTCACAACATGCTCCTAAATAATCAATGGATCAATGACCAAATAAAAACAGAGATCAAGCAATATATGGAGACAAATGACAACAATAATTCAACACCACAAAATCTGTGGGACGCAGTGAAGGCCATTCTAAGAGGAAAGTATATTGCAATACAGGCCTACCTCAGAAAAGAAGAACAATCCCATATGAGCAGTCTAAACTCACAATTAACGAAACTAGATAAAGAAGAACAAATGAGGCCCAAAGTCCATAGAAGGAGGGACATAATAAAGATTAGAGCAGAAATAAATAAAATCAAGAAAAATAAAACAATAGAAAGAATCAATGAAAGCAAGAGCTGGTTCTTTGAGAAAATAAACAAAATAGATAAACCTCTAGCCAGACTTATCAAGAAAAAAAGAGAGTCTACTCACATAAACAGAATCAGAAATGAGAAAGGAAAAATCACAACGGACACCACAGAAATACAAAGAATTATTAGAGACAACTATGAAAAATTATATGCTAACAAACTGGATAACCTAGAAGAAATGGACAACTTTCTAGAAAAATACAACCTTCCAAGGCTGACCCAGAAAAAAACAGAAAATCTGAACAGACCAATTACCAGCAACGAAATTGAACTGGTAATCAAAAACCTACCTAAGAACAAAACTCCTGGACCAGATGGCTTCACTGCAGAATTTTATCAAACATTTAGTGAAGACCTAATACCCATCCTCCTTAAAGTTTTCCAGAGAGTAGGAGAAGAGGGAATACTTCCAAACTCATTCTATGAGGACAGCATTACTCTAATACCAAAACCAGGCAAAAACACCACAAAAAAGGAAAACTACAGACCAATATACCTGATGAACATAGATGCAAAAATACTCAACAAACTATTAGCAAACCGAATTAAAAAACACATCAAAAAAGGATGGCCAACATCCAAAACACAAACAACAACAAATGTTGGCGAGGATGTGGAGAAAAGGGAACCCTCCTACACTGCTGGTGGGAATGCAAATTAGTTCAACCATTGTGGAAGGCAGTATGGAGGTTCCTCAAAAAACTCAAAATAGAAAAACCATTTGACCCAGGAATCCCACCCCTAGGAATTTACCCTAAGAATGCAGCAGTCCAGTTTGAAAAAGACAGATGCACCCCTCTGTTTATCGCAGCACTATTTACAATAGCCAAGAAATGGAAGCAACCTAAGTGTCCATCAGTAGATGAATGGATAAAGAAGATGTGGTAAATATACACAATGGAATATTATTCAGCCATAAGAAGAAAACAAATCCTACCATTTGCAACAACATGGATGGAGCTAGAAGGTATTATGCTCAGTGAAATAAGCCAAGCCGAAAAAGACAAGTATCAAATGATTTCACTCATACATGGAGCATAAGAGCAAAGTAATAAAACTGAAAGAAAAAAACAGCAGCAGACTCACAGAACCCAAGAATGGACTAACAGTTACCAAAGGGAAAGGGACTGGGGAGGATGGGTGGGAAGGGAGGGACAAGGGGGAAAAGGGGGCATTACGATTAGCAGACGTAATGTTGGGGGTGCACGGGGACGGCGGTACAACTCAAAGAAGAGAAGTAGTGATTCTATAGCATCTCACTACACTTATGGGACCTGATGGAGTGGGTAGTTTAATAACCATAATGTTGCACATGTAATTGTAGATTAATGGTACCAAAATAAATTTTTTTATATTAGCAAAAAAAAAAAAACAACAAAAAGATCATCCATCATGATCA
The DNA here is from genome assembly GCA_032199065.1 of Smutsia gigantea. Classification (NCBI taxonomy): domain Eukaryota; kingdom Metazoa; phylum Chordata; class Mammalia; order Pholidota; family Manidae; genus Smutsia; species Smutsia gigantea. Next base: position 49,617 of record JAVSCE010006562.1, read on the forward strand.
AGTATGATTTTTCCAGAGATGCAAGGATGGTAAAACATTCGAAAATCCATCAACATCATCCACCACATCAACAAAAAGAAGAGCAAAAACCACATGATCATCTCCATAGATGCTGAAAAAGCATTCGACAAAATTCAACATCCATTCATGATAAAAACTCTCAACAAAATGGATATAGAGGGCAGGTACCTGAACATAATAAAGGCCATGTATGACAAACCCATAGCCAACATTATACTTAACAGCGATAAGCTGAAAGCTTTTTCTTTACGATTGGGAACAAGACAAGGAAGCCCACTCTCCCTACTTCTATTCAACATAGTTCTGGAGGTCCTAGCCACAGCAATCAGACAACACAAAGAAATAAAAGGCATCCAGATGGGCAAGGAAGAAGTTAAACTGTCCCTGTTTGCAGATGATGGGATACTAAAGAATCCATTCCAAAACTACTAGATCTAATATCTGAATTCAGCAAAGTTGTGGGATACAAAACTAATACACATAAATCTGTGGCATTCCTATACACCAACAATGAACTAGCAGAGAGAGAAATCAGGAAAAGAATTCCATTCACACTTGCATCAAAAAGAATAAAATACCTAGGAATAAACCTAACCAAGGAAGTGAAAGATCTATACTCTGAAAACTACAAGACACTCATGAGAGAAATTAAATAAGATATCAATAAATGGAAACACATCCTGTGCTCCTGGATAGGAAGAATTAATATTGTCAAAATGAGCATCCTGCCTAAAGCAATCTACAGATTCAATGCAATTCCTATCAAAATACCAACAGCATCCTTCAACAAACTAGACAAAATCATTCTAAAATTCATATGGAAACACAAAAGACCCCAAATAGCCAAAGCAATCCGGAGAAGGAAGAATGAACCTGGGGGGATTATGCTCCCCAACTTCAAGCTCTACTACAAAGCCACAGTAATCAAGACAATTTGGTACTGGCACAAGAACAGACCCATAGACCAATGGAATAGACTAGAGAGCCCTGATATAAATCCAACCATATATGGTCAATTAATACATGATAAAGGCCATACAATGGGGAAATGACAGCCTCTTCAACAGCTGGTGTTGGCAAAACTGGACAGCTACATGCAAGAGAATGAAACTGGATTATTGTTTAACCCCATACACAAAAGTAAGCTCAAAATGGATCAAGGACCTGAATGTAAGTCATGAAACCATAAAACTCTTAGAAGACAACATAGGCAAAAATCTCCTGAATATAAGCATGAGCAACTTCTTCCTAAACACATCTCCTCAAGCAAGGAAAACAAAAGCAATAATGAATTCATGGGACTACATCAAACTAAAAATTTCCTGTACAGCAAAGGACCCCATCAACAGAACGAAAAGGCATCCTACAGTATGGGAGAATATATTTGTAAATGACATATCCGACAAGGGGTTAACATCCAAAATATATAAAGAATTTACTTGCCCCAACACCCTAAAGGCAAATGACCCGATTAAAAAATGAGCAGAGGATATGAAGAGACAGTTCTCCAAAAAAGAAATTCAGATGGTCAACAGACACATGAAAAGATGCTCCACATTACTAATCATCAGGGAAATGCAAATTAAAACCACAATGAGATATCACCTCACACCAGTAAGGATGGCCAACATCCAAAAGACTAAGAACAACAAATGCTGGTGAGGATGCAAAGAAAGAGGAACCCTCCTACACTGCTGATGGGAATGTAAGCTAGTTCAACCATTGTGGAAAGCAATATGGAGGTTCCTCAAAAAACTAAAAATAGAAATACCATTTGACCCGGGAATCCCACTCCTTGGAATCTACCCAAAGAATACAACTTCTCAGATTCAAAAAGACATATGCACCCCTATGTTTATCGCAGCACTATTTACAATAGCCAAGATATGGAAGCAACCTAAGTGTTCATCAGTAGATGAATGGATAAAGAAGATGTGGTACACATATGCAATGGAATGCTATTCAGCCATAAGAAAGGAACAAATCCTACCATTTGCAACAACATGGATGGAGATGGAGGATATTATGCTCAGTGAAATAAGCCAGGTGGAGAAAGACGAGTGCCACATGATTTCCCTCATTTGTGGAGTATAACAACGAAGCAAAACTGAAGGAACAAAATAGCAGCAGACTCAGAGACTCCAAGAATGAACTAGTGGTTACCAAAAGGCAGGGGTGTGGGAGTGTGGAAGAAGGGGATTGAGGGGCATTATGTTTAGTACACATTGTGTGGGGGATCATGGGGAAAACAGTGTAGCACAGAGAAGGCAAATAGTGAATATGTGGCATCTTATTACACTGATGGACAGTGACTTCAGTGGGGTATGGGTGGGGACTTGATAATACGGGTAAATGTAGTAACACATTGTTTTTTCATGTGAAACCTTCATAAGAGTGTATATCAATAATACCTTACTAAAAAAAAGAAAGAAAAGAAGGCTGAAAATCAAAATCTCCTATGAATATGGATGCAAATGTTCTCAATAAAATACTGGCAAAACTAATCCAGCAACATATAAAAATAATTATAAATTCTAGATAAAAACACTCAACAAACTAGGAATAGAAGAGAACTTCTTTAACCTAAAAAAAAAAAACAATCACAGCTAACATCATACTTACTGGTGAAAGACTGACTGCTGTCTCTCTATGACCTGGAACAAGACAGGGGTGTGGGCTCTAACCCCTTCTATTCAGCATTGTCCTGGAGGTGCTACGAGGGTAGTTAGGTGATGGAAAGAAATAAAAAGCATCCAGGTTGGAAAGAAAGTAGTAAAACTATCTGTATTTGCTGATGACATGATCTTGTATATAAAACATTCTAATAAATCCATTGAAAACAATTAGAACTACTAAATGAGCTCTGCAAAGTTGAGGGATGCAAGATCAATATAAAAAATCAATTGTAATTCTATATACTTGAACAGTCTGAAAGTAAAACTAAGGAAACAATTCCATTTATAATTACATAAAAAAGAATAAAATACTTAGGAATATACTTAACAAAAGAAGTGAAAAACTTATACTCTAAAAACTACAAAACATTGTTGAAAAAAATTAGAGACCTAAATAATGAAAAGACATCCCATGTTCATGGATCAGAAGATTTACACTGTTAAGGTGACAGTATTCCTCAACTGAAATACAGATTCAAAGTAATCCCTATCAGAAATCTAACTTATTCATAGAAATGAACAAGGTTATTCTAAAATGCAGATGAAACTGCAAGGGACCCAGAATAACTAAAACAATAGTGAAAAAGTAAAACAAAGTGGAAGGGCTCACATTTGTATTTCAAAACTTTTTACCAAGCAGTAATAATCAAGACAATATGGTACCGGCACAAGAATAGATCAATGCAACAGAATTGGGAATCCAGAAGTTAATCCATATATGTTATGGTCAACTTATTTTCCACATGAGTGCCAAGACCATTCAGTAGGGAAAGGAGAAAGCTCTCAACAAATGTAACAGACAGCCACATGCAAATATTGACCTATGTTTATTAGCTAAGACTATAAAACACTCAGAAGAAAATATAGTGGTAAAATTTTATGACTTGGGATTTGGCAATGAATTGATGTGATGAGAAAGGTCTGGAGATGGTTACACGATAACATATTGTACTGAATGCCACTGAGCTGTGCACTTACACATGGTTAAAATGGTAAATTTTATGTTATGCATATTTTGCCACAATTATAATAAAATTGTTTAAATTTTAAAAAATTAGAAAACAAACTTTAAAAAGGAATGAAATTCTGGTACATGCTACATTGTGAAGGAATTCAACCTTTAAAACATTATGTAAGTGAAAAAGTCCAGTCACCACAGACCACATGTGTATGATTCCATTCATATGAAATGTCCAGACAGGAAAATCTATAGGGGTGAAGTAGGGAGGGTGCCCCAGCCAGACACGGGATGGGAGCACAGGGGTTTTTTTTTCCTATAGAATGTTCTCAAACTGACTGTGCTAGTGACTGATATACTAAAAATCATGGGGTTATATGCTTCAAATGGGTGCATTGTGTGTATTATATCTCAATAAATCTGTGTTGATTTTTAATGAGAGAAAAACTTACCTGGGGTAGAAGGAAAGTTTGGTTATAGTCAAAAACATGAGTGTAATGTTTCTTCATCTTTCCTAACAGTTCTTGTTTTGATATTGGATAATAAAGAAACAGGACTTCAATACATTATCCAAAATACAATTTAAACAATAAAATTAATTCCTTGTAAATTTCTAGGGAAGAATGAGAAGAAAGCACACAAAAAAATGCACAGTGCAAAGCACATAAAATGTTTTGAAGTTTCTTAGCAATAAAAACAAGGATATAAACTTAAATAATAGCACAAAATATATGCTATATTACATAGGATAAAATCACCCGGAGAGGTAAAGACTCAGAGAGTGTCAAAAAATGAAGTCCAAGTCTCATAGGATAAAATCCCCAGAAAGGGAAAGACTCAGGGAGTGTCAAAAAATAAAATCCAACTCTAAGTTGTCCAAAATAAACAGACACAGACAAGAGTTGAGATACTCATACAAACATGGTAGAGTTCAGGGCAAAGCTTTGAAAACTAGGAAGGAGGGTTAATAACAGATACACAGTAAAAGTCACAATCATCATGGATCCATATGGACTGAAATGGCTAAAGCCAAAACTGTAAAATATACAAGAAGAAAACCAATAGAACACAGCAACCCAGAGCAGCAGGAAACACCCACGGCCCGTCTTATGTCATAACAAGTAGGCAAAAAATAAGTGAGGGTATGAAGACGCTGAATAAAATACTAGTGAAAATTACTTAATATGTATTCAAATAAGTGGAGAAGTGTGTGCTGCTCTGTGAAGACAGGCTCAACAGTGAGGCAGTGTCCTTCTTCCTTATCTCCAGATCCAGTGTGATGCCAGACATCATTTTTGTAAAGATTGAAACATGATTTTCAAGTTCATATGGACAAATAAACATAAGGAAATGAAGACAGAATTACCCTGTCAGATACTACAAAACATTTCTAAAACAGTATGATGTTGTTACAGCAATGGAAGAAAAGAAAAATCCAGAAATAAACCAAAGTACGCATGGGAATTTAGTGTGTGATGAAGGCTCCATCTAAAACCCAATTAAAAATTGCACAAAATATAGATTAATAATTAATTCAAGTGCAGGACTACCAGATAACCATTGGAAGAAAAATACAAGGGCTCCTGGAACTGGTCTGTGACCCTGTTTCCATGGTAACGGGAGCAGTAACCATGGCACAGGGCAGCAAACGTACCCAGATTACCAAGGCAGGTCCTATAATCTGGGGCCAAGGAGGGAAAGGCTGAGGTGGAGCTCTCGCAGTGGCCAAAATGTTGGATAATGGCCTGAATTAGGGCAATGACAACAGAACAGAAAAATAAGAGAACACAGTGTTTAGGGAGGGGCAGCAAGGCTGGGTCAGGGGAGGGATGGTAGCCATGGCCAGGTGGCATCCCCACAACTCGAGGGCAGACAGGAAGGCATAGGCTTCATCTAAGCAGAAGTAATGACTGATGGGGAAAGTGGGTGGCAGCTCCAGGCACAGGTCTTGGGAGAAATACCCATCACAGAACTGAAAAAGACCAGATTTGGGGGAAATTAACAAAAAAATAGCCATAGAAGAAGGAAAATCAAGGTAATATCTATTAGAGACACCAGAGTGAAAATTTTAAGAATGCAACAGTTCTGTACATACAAAATGGTCAAGTGTATAACAAAAAATGAAAAAAAGGACCTAGAATTTGGGTTTTAACCCAGTAACATTTTTCCCATCTCCTCTCCAAGCCTCTTGCCAACACCACCTGACCTGTCTGCTGGCCTCCTGAGCTCCCTCTCTAAGAGCCGCTGGGGATTGGGAGCATGTCCCGCAGGGCATGTGGGAGGCCTGCTCGGCTGTCACTATAACCACTGTCCCTGGAGAGGGTGACCCCGGTCCAAGGAACAACCCTCAAACTAACCTGGGTTCTCCAACCAGTTCCTGCTCACTCCCTGAATGTTCCAACTACGATTCCAGCAAGTGCACATTCATTATGAAGACAAGGAGCCTTTTATTTCCTTATTACATTTATTAAGTCCCACTCCATCCAGCCACCATCCTGGGAGGACACGAAGGTCCTGGGCTAATTAAACAGCCTGTGCTTGAGATGCGGCTTCCTTTCCATTGATTCATGGTAACTGGCTTTCATTTCCACAGAGCAAAATCAAGAAACATCTATTTTAATTACTGCACCCTCCAGCTCTCAGTGTCAAATGCAAATGGAATTTTCTTTTGCTACAGAAGAAAAGGGGCAGCTTTGGCTCAGCTGCAGAAAAGAACCAGGAAGGCTGTGCAGGGCCCAGCCGCGGCTGCAGGCACCTCCTCCCTGGTGCACAGAGGCGGCGATCTGGGGCAGGGCACCATGATCCACCCCACCATGTGGCTGCTCCAAGGGCAAAGAAGAGGCAACGGTCAACAAGGAGAGAAGCCCCAACCCCACAGAGCCCTGGGGTGGTCAACTGGTAACAAAAGGGAAAAGACAATAAACTGCTTAAAATTAAGCAAAGCTGTGCATGTAAGTGAAGTGAACCATGGAGGAGCTGGGTCCCTAGCGGGGAGGGAGGCCACACACCAACCTGGTGACTGCTCCCAGGTCTGTGTCTGAGGGCTGACAGGGAGTCTGCAGAGAGGCCAGCATCCTGGCCTTGTTCACATCTGGACCAGACGGCCATCGAAGCTTTCCTAAGAGGCCAGTGTCAGACCACACTCTTCCATGTCACCTTCCCCGTGGAGGACCAATGATACTGGAGACATCGTGACAGGAACTGTACCACCTAACTACAGTGGTATCTCCAAGCCTCCGGCCACCTACTCTCCGGGGGAGCGTGTACTCGCCCAAAGGAGGACAACTGTTCACGGGGCAAGGCCAGGTGGGGGTTGCCAGACAGCCCCACCTGCGAGGCCGGGTCCGCAGGTGCCCACTACAGCCCACCCAGTAGCATGCCCTCGGAGCAAACATCTGGGGGTGCTGGCACGACCTCGCCTGTGGAGCCATCTTCAGAAACCACGGCACCACGGCACGTTTGGATTATCCACCCAAGACACAGCTTCATTCTCTGCAGCTGACGGACTAGGGCTGGCTGAGTAGCGAGCTCCAGCGTGGAGAGTGCACGTGCCCACCCCTCGGCCCCCGCACTGTGAGAACGCTCACGTGTGTCACACAAAACAGCAAAGTCAGCTCATTTTTTTGTAGATAAACCTCTTATGGATTCGCAGTTAGTAGATTTTCTGAATCAAAAGTCAGAGCAGGAAGAGATGTTCTCCTAGACACAAGCACACTCATGCGGACAAACAGGATGGGAACCTGAGGGCGTCCCGGTGATGAGGCAGCGTCCGTACCTGCCGCGCAGGAACCGAGGAGGCGCAGCAACATGCGGCTCCTTCAGACAAACAAAAACAAGAGTCTCAGAAATAAAGACAATTTTCTTTGTCTTATCTGCCCTTTTCTCATCATAGCCTTAAGGTTTATTATATTCCTTAAATATAAAATAAAGGAAACTATGTGAAAACATTTTTATATTAGCTGAAAATAAAGCATATACTCATTTTGAAAATGGACACTTTTAAATATTTATAAGTATTTGCACTTGAAGCAATGGATGCATGGTCGATGGGGCTGATAAGAAATTTTTTAAATAAAATTTTAAATGTTGAACTATCTTCTATCTTAACAAACTTCTTCAAAATGAGTGTTTAAACTGATATAATTGTCACAAGAGAGTTGAACAAATATGTTTGTGATAAATGCTTGAGTGGAATACAAAATACACAACTCACTTAAATAATGCTAGGCTCACATCCTGGAATTTTGAGCACACATCCTAAAAGTTTATTCAAAGCAGAATTATACAAAGGTTCAGATCCCCCATTAGAAACCAGCATGAGCAAGGATTGCATCCTGAAGGCCAACTCAGCTAACCCAACACTCAGCATAGAGGAGAAGGCCCAAGCATGTCTTACATTAAACAATGACACTGAAACACAGCCCATAGCGGGGTGACCTATTCATAATCATTACAGCCCAAATCTTAAACTCTGCAGAGATCTGCATATATCACTAAGGATTACTGTCCAGGCACAGTTTGAATACAGAACAAAAAATCCATATGATGTAATGGAGGAACATCACCTTCTTTTGCTCTCAAATAGTATATTTGAGACACCAAAAGAAGTAACACTGTAATAAGGACTCAGCACCTGGTAGAAGTTTATGTATGACCTCATACCTCCTTCCTCCCCTCACCAAATCCATTCTCTGTCCCCACCAAATCATGAACATCCCAGCTTGAAGGGCTATGTTCACTAATTAAACTACTAAGGGCATAAATTTTTGACAATTAAACGTACTTGAATTCAACATATTCCAACATAAAACTGTAAAAAGAAATTGAAAAAGCAGCAGGAGTTGTGGAAACCCAGGAACGATACAGAAGAAACAGTGTTCTCCTGCATGGGATGAGCCGAGCCCAGACAGATGAGGACAGAGTTTACTGTGGGTACTGCCTTTGAACCCTTTCCACGCTGCTTTCCCTGTGGCACCAGCAGGTATAGCACACAGATCATTGTTACTGAGTTAGACAGTTCACAGGTGAACAAAGGACAGGATGGCAGAAATTCCCAGCTCCTGCTCTGTGCCCACCTGCTCAGGTGAGCAGAATGGCCTTCACCTTGGCGAGGAGATGGAACATGTGTAGACATGGAACTGCAGCGTCAGATGCTGAGATCACAGAAGCTATACAGACCCGATCTGCCTTCAGCCCCAGGAACTGCACCTCGATGCGCTGAAGTGCCAGAAGAATCATCTCAGAGCACTTTCTCTGAGTCACGGGGACAGGAGATCCCAGAGACTTAGGAATGTTAATCCGAGGCTGATTCCAGAGGGAAGAAATGGTAGGTTCTAGAAGTAAGTGGGATTTATTACTTTGATGTTCATCATTAACAATGTCTGGGAAGAACATTCAGCAGCGGCTGCCACAACCGTCAGAGCCTGTGAGCTGCTGCGCTGTTGGGATAGGCTGTCAGTAAAAGTCCATTTTCCCTGTGCCGGCGTGTGGTCTTTGAGAAGTGGGTTTACCAGGTAAGGGCATGGGCGTCAACCTTGTGTGGCTGGAACTGAAGACTGAAGTATTTAACCAGAAGACACGGACTATGGAGGCACTGCTCTGACATCTGGACCACTCCTGAGCTTGCGTGCCCTCCAGTCAGTGCCGTCTACTCAGCACCCACACACAGTTGGCATCACAGATGCCCCCTGGACTACACAACAAAAGGAGGAAGTGGAGTTAGCATGTAGCCCAGAGGGCACATTAGCATCACTGGGTGGAAGAGGCACAGTAAGGTACTTTGCTACCACCTAGAAGACATGTGAATGGCATGGAATGAGAAGCCACACCAGGCACTTGGCTTCTAGTTTCTGGAAGTATGTAAGGCAGGACTGGCTGCCATATGCTAAGAGTGCTGGACGCCTGATGGACGCCATCCCAGCAGCACCCTTGACTGAAGTAAAGCCATTAAATACACAGGCCCTGCCCCAAATACTGTCCTAACAGCCTATTTCTATTCTATATAAAAATTAGGAGGGAGTAGATTAGCAATTGTGTCTTACTGCACATTCCCCTTAACCCGTTTTTAATGTGGATTGGACAGGGCGGGTCAGAATAAAAAGGACGCTCTTGTTTAAAGGGAACACATTAGAGAGCTCCCCTCCTCAGGCTGCCCCTCAATTCTGGGCACGTGGAACACCCCTGAAAGCCCCTCCCTGCCAGGGGACAATGGCTGAGACCGTCTCAGCAGACTTGCAGCCAGCTTTATAGAAAGAAGGGAATGATTAAGGCAGGCAAGCTGTTACCATGATCTTAAAGCCATCATCAGCTATAAGCTTTATCTTTCCCCACAAGCAAATACCACACAGAAATGCGTAGTGGAGAGGGGTGAGCAGACTGGAAAGCAAAGGATGACAGGTGAAGAATTTTCTATTGTGGCTCTGGCACAATGGCTCCCACACTAAACCCGGCCTGGAGCCTGTCATGCTGGATCAATACAGAAAAGCAGGAAGCCTAAGGGAGTCCGAGAGAACAGACAGTGCACAGCAAGATGGGTCCCAGAAAGTCAACCTTTAAAGTACCATCTTAACATCGATCTTGAAAGCCAGAGCCAACATAACAGCATTGGGCTGGGAGCGTGAGCTCAGCATTTTGAAGCGATAATAACCTGCCTGTGCCATTCTGTCAGCTGGGCTCCCATGGGGACAGCCGAAGACCTGCCGATGGAGATTCCTGGACACCCCATCGGCTGAAGCCGGAGACCAGACGCAGCACATAAGCTGAGGGTGGACGCCAAGTGGGGCACTAGGTCCAGCCTTGCCCACAGGCCCCTCTATCTCCAGAGATCATACCCAGGGAGGGTCTCCCCATCACTGAGCCCTGAAAACTGACCACTGCCAGTTTTGAGAATGGATACAAGTCTACTCCATCTGGAAAAGTTCTGATTTTCTAAGTTTGTATTTGAGACTTTTTAAGCCACTTTCCAAAATTCAAAAAAGAAAAGAGATGTTAAAAGATGCAGCGGTATAATTTTTATCACCATAAATGACAAGAACATTGACGAGTATCAATTTTTACTTTTAAATGTCTATTTTTTAAATGTTCCCTTTTTAAAAACTCACCCACCAAAGTTCACGCAGGATCTGGCTGTTTGTCAGTGAGTAACTCTGACTTCCAAAACAGAGGACACTGACCATTTCATGATTGTAAAATGCTTATAGAAAAGAATCTCTCCTGACTACCACCCTCGAATCCTACATTTTACAGCTCCTAACCCCCATGAGGGGAAATACATTAATTTTAATGGAAAGTCAGTCAAAATATATTAAAGCATCCTGACAAATGACTGAAGAGTGTCCATCCCCTCCAACCAGTAGGTCACCCCTCATGTATTTTTTGGACCAAGAGGAGCATGCACACCGGCTGAATGCTGAGACACAATGAGATGCTATATGTGTCTGCACTGGGGTGAGGACTAAGAGATTGCTTTTTGCAGTGAGCCTAAGGTCACCAAATCCCAAACAGTGGGGATTTAATCATTGTTTGGTGTGTCTGTCAGCATCTCGGTCATTGACGGGGGATTAACTTGACCTGGACTCCAAGCCAGAGGGAAAACTGTGCTGGTGGCATTAATCCATGCTTGGTTAACCCGGTCTGTCAGGGAGGTGGGGGCCCCACCGTGAGGCCCCCTCCAATCCCCACACCCTCCTGCTCAGTGAGCTATGTGGGCCCCAACTGTTCTGTGAGCAACAGAAATAACCACAGCAAATGAGCCGGGGGGGCACCGTCCAGCGTAACCGTGCACCACAAGTCCTAAGAGCCAACCGAGCGTGTGGTCCGGAACATGTGCCTGAAGTGAGCCACATCTTCACACCTGTGCGTCTAAGGAGTCCACGCGCTGACTCACACTCACAGCCTCTGGGGCAAAGGGTAACACTAACTTCCCCTATGTTGTCAATTAATTATATACATTAATACGAAACACATAAAATGACATGAGGACTGGAAACCACTCAGGCGTATGTCAGTGCATGTCAACACCAGACCTCTGGGAACTTGGAAAGAGGTCAACTTACAGTTGACCTTCCGGGGTTGCTTCTGAATGCACATTTTGAGTCAAACATGGGAATGATTTAACACAAAGCTTCAGCTTTTGAAATGCTGTTTCCAGAGCCACACGGCCATTTTCAGGAACAAAACTGGAGCCCGTGCCCCAGGGTGCAGCTCTCTGCAGAACACCTGGGGGGCATCCTCACCATGGAAGACACATGCTCCCCACCCTGATCAGAGCGGTACAGGGGCTCTGCTTCAGCCCTGGCTTATTTCTTCCTCCAGATTAGGTGCAGATCTGCTGCTGCCAGACACATTTTGGTCCCGAACCATCTGCTCTGACTACACATGGAAATGAGCTGACTTCCCAAACCCCCTCACTTAGCATCCACTATCACACATTCCACAGTTCAAGCAGTACTCAAAAGATAGGTTTTAATTTATTTCAAATTCAATTATTTTGGATTTACTAGAAAAGCCACAATCATAAATTCATGAAACCGTGAAATTATTTTCTACATATATTTCAGAAGGACTGCAGAGAAGTGTGTTGAAAACATTGATGCACAAGGTTAGAATTTATTTTAAAGTTCTGCTAATATAAATAGTTGGTGGGATGAGAATTTGCACAATACTGGCTTTTAAAATGATTTCCTAATGATTTCAAAGACAATTTGCATTTATTTACACTTAGCCACACAGTATAATCTGAGGAACAAAATGGCATGTGAATTACCAGCAGAGAATGACCTAGCCAAAGACAGGAAGCATTCCCAGCAAACACATTTGCACTTGGAGGGTAGCTAGGGTCTACGTCCTACTGCTCCAGTGACACAAATGAGCAAACGCTGCTCCATCCGAGAGCCAGTGTCAATGAAATACTTATCAGGCTTGTTATAACAATAAACAATGTTTGTGGCTAAGACTGTCAATATACTCAATACACTTCCTGCAAGTTTCTGAATAATCCCGCACCTTTTTGGAATTCTATGTTCGATTTCATATTTAATAGCACCTGGTTTGCAAAAACCCTGTTTATAATAAAAGCTGATCAACTGTCTCTAGAACTATTTATTAATTTATTCTTCCATTCAACAATATCTACCACGCTGGCACTCTGGATACAAAAAAAAAAATCTGTTCTTTAAAAAAATGTCCAAAGCAGATTTAGAGTTAAGGCTTCAAGTTTCTTACATGAGTGTTTAGAAATTCTAGTGCAAGTGTGAGAGAGAAGTCTTAAGTCCAAAGTTCTAACTATAAGAGTAAGAAAAATGAATTAAATGCTAGTATTGAATTTTTTCTTTCCTTTTCAGGTCCTGTATAAAATAACTCTGAGCATAAAGATTACTCTGGTTATTCAAGTTGCATCCAGGGGAGCAAGCTGGCTTCAGTACCCTGGGAACCCTGGTCCACATCTGCACACGTAAGAGCAGATGGCCAAGGTCTGCCTCTCAACTGTGTTAACTAAAAACGTGAAAGAAAACCTAGACAGCAAAATATTAATAGACTACAAAATAATATAAAAGTACAGAAACGAAGAGATAAAACTTATTTTGCAGATAATACAGCAAGCCATATAGAATATCCAAGAAAATCTACTGACAAGCCGAGGTAGTTGCCAAGTTGCTGGGCATTAAATCACTAACAAATAAAACCCATGAGGTGTGTGTACACAAGGGTCAAGCCAACTACAGCAGGCAAAAGATTTCTTTTTTAAATCTTACTCACAATAGAAGATAAAAGAGTATAAGACACTTCTCTAAGTATCAGTCTAATGAATGACATCCAAGTGGGAAAATAACAAATATTATTTAGAACATAAAAGAAATCCTAAATACACGGAGGCATATTTGGTACTTACAGAACACTAAATATTGTAAAGCTATTATCAATTATCCATTAATTAATCCATAAATTCAAACAGATTTGAATCAAGATCCCAATAGTACGTCAGGAAATGTGATATGCAGTTTTCATGTAGAAAAGTAAAAGGCCTAGAATAATTAAAATAATTAAATAAACAAAACCTGCAAAACCTGTGAAGTCATCCCAGAGCCCCATTCTAATTCCTAAATGGTGGATTTAAAATTTACATAACAAAGGTCACACTGGAAATGTTGTGGTTCTTGGTATAAGAACAATGAAAAAGCTCCTCAGAGCCACTATGGAATCTGCAGCAAAAGTGCAAAAGACCCAAATTCAAGAAATACTTATCCTTCCTGGTTAATTTCTTTAATTGGGAAACAACGATCTAAAACAAAAAACAAATTTAGAATGTAAAGAAATCTTGGCGAACAATAACTTTTTTCTGTTTTTTTCAATCACCATTAACCCAGAAGCTAGAAAAAAAGAAGCTTCAATACTGGAAATACTGTGAAAACCTACTTCAGGCCCCACCTTCCTCACGTTTGTGCTGGCAACTGTGACCAAGTCTTTCAGCTCGGCTACGAGAGGGCAGCCTCTCAGGGGGTCAGGATGGTGAGGGAGTCTGGTCACTCCTGCTCCCTGAACAGGACCTGGACAAGATCCCCACGCCAGCGTGACCGTGGGGAAACGACCTGCAGGGCACGCCAGCCATCCCTTCCTGAGGCAGCGCGTTCCTGCCGCCAGCTCGGCAGCGCTCACCACCAGGGACACATCCCTGCAGGCAGCTCCCCGCCGCGAGGGAACCGCGCCACGGGATTCCAGCTTGTAGGACACATAGTGAGACCTGAATTTAGGCAATCTTCATTCACACCCCAAGTTCTGCCGCTAACTGGACTCGTCACCTGAACACAGGCTTTGTCCACCTCTCAGATTTTTTGTGACAATAAAATAGGTGTGTGAACCCATTTTAACAGACTATTTTAGAGCAGTTTTAGGATTATAGAACGTACAGAGGTCACATGTGACCCCTGCCCCTCCACTCCCAACCTCCCCCTTTATTAACATCTTAGGCTGTTGACAAACTATTTATTAAACTGCTGAGCCAACACTGATAAATTATTATTACCTGGAGCCCACCGCCTACATCAGGGTCACACAGTGGTGCACATCCCCCACTCTCCCCATAGTTGGGCCTTTTCCGGGATGTCACAAAGTTGGCGTCATACAGCATGTGGCCTCTTCACACTGGCTGCTTTCACTCAGTGATATGCATTTAAGGTTCCCCCACGTCTTTCATGGCCTAAGACCTCATCTCTCTTTAGCCAGGAATAATATTCCATCATCTGAATGAGCCACAGTTCACCTACACATTCATCTATTAAAGGCACCTTGGTTGCTTCCAAGTCCTGGTAGTTATGAGTAAAGCTGCCATAAACATCTGTGTGTGGGTTTTGTGTGGACGTAAGTTCCCAGCTCCTCTGGGTAAATACCAAGGAGTGTAAATGAGAACTTGGTGATGTTGGGCTTCTGAATTCTGGCCATTCTAATAGGCACGCAGGAGAATCTCACTGTTTTAATTTCCAATTCCCTAAGGACATATTACATATTTTGTTAGATTTTTACCTAAGTATTTCATTTTCTGGTGTTAAGATAAATAGTTGTGTTTTTAATTTCAAATTCCAATTGTTCATTGCTGGTATGTTAGAAAGCCACTGATGTTTGTATAGTAGCGTTGTATCCTGCAACCTTACTATTATCATGTATAAACTTTGTGAGTTTTTATTATTGTTGATACTTTGTTATTTTCTCCATAAATAATCATGTCATCTCAAACAAAGAGTTTTATTTCTTTATTTCCAACCTGGATACCTTTTATTTCCTTTCCTTGTCTTATTTCATGAGCCAGGACTTCTAGTTGCAAGGAGTGTTGACAGGGAACAAACATCTTTCCCTTGATCTCAATCTTAGAGGAAAAGAACCAGTTTATCACCATTAAATATGATGTCAGTTGTGGGGTTTTTATACATTTTCTTTATTTAGTGAGGAAGTTCCCCTGTATTCCCAGTTTGTGCAGGCTTTTTATCACAACTGATGTTTTTTTCACAGCTACTGATATGATCATATGACTTTTCTTCTTTGGCCCGTTAATGTGATGTGTAACACGGTTGTCACATGTTGAACCAGCCTCCCAGGCTTGACATAAATCCTCAACTTGTTTTGTATGCCTCAAAAATCAGTAACTTACGTCCCTCCTTCCACTATTCCCATTCCATCCTGTCAACTGAAATTCGACTTCATTCTCAGGCCCCTGACACTCACGCGGGACCTCCACGGCACCGACGTGACAGGTGCTTTCCATTACCATCCTTCTTGCTGTCTGTACTACAAGGCACCAGCACACATCCTCACCTTCCTGGAACTCTTCTCCTGGCTTCCTCAGTATGCCAACTTCCTGGTTCCCCTTCGGCCTCTCTGGTCACTCCTTTTTAGTCATTTATTGATTCAACAAACATTTCTGGAGTTCATAAAAGATTTTAGCCCCAGAGTTAAGTATTAGGCATATAGCACTGTCCAAGCATGCACATCCTACTAGTAGAGCTTCCAGGTTAGTAGAAAATTAAGTTGCTATGAAGAAAATGCTCATAACATGGGGTTATGGAGGGAAATGTGCCTCCCCAAAGTATGTAGAACTCTTAATGTCATACTTCAGAATGTGACTTTATTTGTAGACAGGATCTTACAAGGGTCATCAAGTTAAAGTGAGGTCACCTATTAAAATGTGAACCCTAATCTAATCTGACGGAAGTCCTTATAAAAAGGGGAGATTTGGACACAGAGACAGACATGTGCAGAGGGAACAAGATGTGAAGAGACACAGAGAGGAGACAGTCATCTCCAGGCGAAGGAGAAATCCCCAGAGCCCTTAAAAGGATGTACCCCTGATGGCATCTGGATGTGGGCTTCCAGCCTCCAGAACTGTGAGAAAATAAACTTCTGTTGTTTAAGGCCACTTAGTATTGGTACTTTGTTAAAGCAGCCCCAACAAGCTAAAACACCTGGTGAAAAGCTTCCCAGGCAGAGGGATGAGAAAGTGCAGAAGCCCTGAGGCCAGAACAGCACTTCCTTTTCCAGCAAGGCAGGCACAAGGTCCAGAGGAGGAAGTGGCCCACAGTAAGACAGCATGCTCAGTGTTTCAAGCCCCGGTGTGATGTCCTTTTGCCCTAATAAGCCTTAGCTGAGAGTATGACAGTGTGCTGAGTCATCCCAGTGAATCGCCAAACCTGGGGATGGTCTTGGGGACCCCGACACACAGTTGAATGATGCGCTACGCTCATGTTTTTGCACCCAGCCACTAAGAAAGCTCTGAGCACTGGATTTCTTCTTTGTAACACTTATCTATAGTTGCTTACATGCCATAACTAATACTACCACCCCAAAGACTCTTACACCATGTCTTGTCCAAGGCTGAAGATCCGGTGCCCAGCACTGAGTCCACACTCAGCAAAGCATCACAAACACCTGTGGTGGGAACAGCTGAATGAAAAAGTGGGTTGCACACAGTGCATGATCTGTCTCAGGAAGCACGTCACTCATGATAAACTTGCAGCGTATGGGTTCCCCAAGGAACCCTTACCTGCCAGCGCACAGAGCTAGCTGCACTGGGTCTGGTGAAACTGTTGAGGTGGCAAGGATGCTAACATGACAGATATAATCTGCAAGCCCTGTACTGAGAACATAATATTCTGTCTGCAGTTTAAATTAAATCCTGAGAAGGTGGAGGACCTTGATTTGCTTATTCACTGCAGGCCAACGATCGATTAGGCTGGCAGGAGAAAGATGGAAATGACCCCCAGAGCCCTGAGTAGAAAGAAGCTGTAATTCCTTAAAATTTACAGCTAGTAATCAGGAATGGGTCCTGGTGGCCTGACTGGACTTACCATTAGTCTGCATTCTTCCTTCAGAGGTTAAAGACCACGTAAAGCCAACCCAAGATGTGGAGGGGCTGCACTGACCACACAGGAGGGGCTACATGGATGGACCCCACTGCTGACATGGAAGCGGCTACATGGCCAACTGTGCTGGCCACGTGGAAGGGGTTGCGTGGATGGACTGCGCTGGCCACACTGACCACGGTCACGTGGATGAGTCGTGCCGATGACACCAGCAGAGAAGAGGGGAGAGTCAGGGTGGGACTCCAGACTCACCCCTCGGCTCACTTATTCGGCCTCGGCAGCTGTGGCCGCCCCCACCTCCCTGTGGCCCGCACACCGTGGCCCATCCTGGGACTCCCCAGGAGACACTGACTCAATGTCTCAATGGGAGCAGAAACGAGGACACGCATGGAACAGGCTGGTGCCAGGACTCTGGAATGGCCTCAGCAAGGCACTCGGCTGACGCAGAGATGCCCGCAGGGCTGTGGGATCAAAGATTAACAACTGACAAGCAGCAGGACAAGGTAGGTCGGCACGGAAGCCTGAATTCATGGTGGACTCCAGGCGAGAAGAGTTTTAAGAACACGGCTG
The DNA here is from genome assembly GCA_032199065.1 of Smutsia gigantea. Classification (NCBI taxonomy): domain Eukaryota; kingdom Metazoa; phylum Chordata; class Mammalia; order Pholidota; family Manidae; genus Smutsia; species Smutsia gigantea. Next base: position 67,688 of record JAVSCE010006562.1, read on the forward strand.
AAATACCAAGAAATATAACAGCTATTCACTGGCTATTGATTTTAAAGCACAGAAACAAATAGGTATGTGGCCGCACCTTGCTTACAGACTAAGCATTGGTCTGTAACCTAAATTACTGTCTCCGTTCCACTCTGAAGGCAGAAAAGTGAGCACATTTGAGACAAGCAGATTCTGGGAAAGCAGGGACTGAATAGGGACAGGAAGGCCAGCCCGTAGTGGGTCCCAGTTTACCAGACCACAGTCCACACCTTCGTGGGGACCAGTGTCACAAGAGAAGGTTTATTCAAAGAGGTCAATCAGCTGGCAGGAGAGTCAGCACACACACTCAGACCTTGTCTCCTAGGAGACAGACCCTAAACAGTCCTCCTACGGACAGTGAAAGTCTTGAAAGGAACACATGCATTTTAGGAACACAGCCCAGCTAAACATGCCAGGAGAAATACAGGGTACACAAACCCTTAAAAATATTGCATTCCTGGAAATAAAACCAAGCCTCTAAAAACCTACAAACCACATGAAAAACAGGGGCAGGAGGGTCAATGACATAATAAATAACCTGGTTATAGAAAGGGACTCAGCTGGGCAACAGTGGTTCATGTCTGAACTGCCTTGATCTATGGTGCCCCGATTAACCAAAGATCCACATCCCAATGTTTGCATGGGGAAAAAATGTCCCCCTAGGGTCTGGACAGATTAGTGAAACCCAAACCTGGATATTGTAAAAGTCAGAGGAGTGTAAATTCCCAAAATATAACAAGTTATAAAGCTAGAATACTTAGAGGAAGGAGAATTTTCTTCAACGTTTAATTGGAAGTGTAATGTGTCACTGTATCTTACCAGGGTTTTTACCAGTTTGATAATCGTGATGTTTTGTTTGCTTGTCAGTAATTTCAGAACACTTTAAAACAATCTGCTACATAAGAACTGGGAACTAAACTAAATGTTTATAAATACCAGAACACTTTTTAAATGGGCATTTAGATGTTTAGAAAACTTTTGTTATCCTGTCATGTACTAACTAACTATGTATATAATGTGCAAATGTGTAGGCGAAGGTTGACTAATGCTAAAATACAAATTATTTAATCAGTGTATATAATTAATTGATTATTAAACATAGTAAAACCTGAGTAAACAATCCTCTCTCTCACACAAAACTCCTTGAAAAATGAAAGAACGCAGAATTAATGAAGTTTCTCTTCCCGAGAGTGTGACAGCTAGACTCCAGTTACACCTACACTGGAAACAAACATTCAGGATAAAATAATTGTAGAAACCTTCCAAGATATACTGATGTGCTGAAAAATATTTTTTAAAGTTTAAAAAGCAAGTGACCCATAAGCAATAAATAAATAAAAATAAACCTTTACCTATTCCTCACACCTTACACAAAATTAGTCAAAGATTGTCCAGAGACTTGAATGTAAAGCCCAGCCATAAAGCTTTTGGAAGAAATCATAAGACAAACCCTTGCGGCTCTGGCACAGAGAACGAGGCCTTAGACACAAGTCCAAAAGCACAGCCCATGAAGCGAAGATAAACTGTACATTGTTAGAATTAAAATAATCTGTGAATTGAAAGACACTGTGAGGAAAAAAAAAGACGACTCACAACTGGGAAAATATATTTGCAAATCATGTTATCTGAGAAAAGGACTGTCCCCAGAACACATAAGGAAATCTCAAAATTAAACACTAAAATATGAACAACACATTTTTTTAAGTGGGCAAAATATTTGAACAGACACTACATCAAAGGATAAAGACAGAAAGGAAGCACGTGAAAAGAAGCTCATGTCAGTCATTAGAGAATTTCAGTAAAAAGCTCAGAAAGACACAGCAACGTGGCACCAGAGGAGTGGGAGGCGGTGAGGTGGGCTGCGCTCAGCGTGCAGGCACCGGGGCAACAAGCACACTGTCTGTGCCACACCGTCCGGGAGGAAGGCCTGTTTTCACACAAGAACCTGCGGGTGAACATCTGTAGCAGCTTACTCATAATAACCAGAAGCCAGAAACAGCTCAGACGTCTTTCCCCTGTGGGACTGTTGACAAAACCAGTACGTCCACAGAGTGGAACAGTACTCGGCTGTCTTTAAAAACGGGTGACTGGTACGCACAGCCACAGTAAATCCCAAACACATTAGCCCGAATGGCAGAGACCAGATCAAGATGCAGCATACCATGGACTCCATTTGCGTGGCTTCTGGAAAATCAACCACACGGGGACAGAAAGCAGATCGGCAGGTGCCTGAGGCTGAGGGCAGGTAGTGGTGACATCTCGGGAGCTGTGGGACACAGCCAAGAGAACCCCTCTCAGGAGTGTGGGCCCCTCAGTTACTGTGAAGTAGCAGGAGCAGTGTAAACAAACAAACAAAGTGTCTGACCTGTAACAACCAGAAAAGAGCCACAGACTATAACAGAGGGGACGAGAACGACACCAGGTGAAGTCACCAGAAGCCACATAGGAAACGGTGCCCACAGAGACGCTGTGATCACCACAGCAAACGCCTCTTGCCCAGAAATCCCAGCCAGGGTCATGCACAGGAACAGAAATCATATAAATTACATCTCGATTAATCTGCTACTGGAGTTGCTTTTAATTTTAATTAAACATTAAAAAATTAAAAGAGGCTCTACAAGCCAGTATCGATGAAAAGGAGAATTTAACTAGAATGAACACAAAAATCAAACAGATCATAAAACTATGAACTTTTGCCAACAATGTGAAAATTATGATGACATGGAAAAGTTTAGGTAAACAGAACTTTCCTGAACTGCCTCAAGAAGAAACAGAAAACCTGAATATTCCATAATCACTACAGTTTTACAGTCAGTGGTTCTAAATCTTCCAACAAAGAAAACAACAGGTCCATTAAAACCCCTTGTAGTTTTAATTGCAAGTTCTACCAAATATTTAAGGTAAAAAAAGAATTCCAAATGTATGGAAATTATTCCAAAGTAAGTAAAAAGCACAGAGGTACAACTCATTGTATGAGGCTATCACAGACATGATAGAAAATGCTGATAAGGAAGACTCTCAGGCTAGTATCCTACACAAACATGGATGAAAAAGTCCTGAACAAAGTAAAATTGAGCTAAATATGGAAAAGCAAAACAAAAAAGGTACAAATTGAGCCCTACCCCAAAAGTGCAGATCTAAGGTTAGAAAATGTATTAGCATCAGCCACAGATTAAAGGAGAACACTTTATTATAACCCCAACAGGAATAAAAATGGTTTGTGAAAATTGAACATCCATTCATGATTTTCAAAGATACTGAGCAAGGTAGGAACAGAGGGGACTTTGTATGTAGCCTGATAAACCTCAGGTACCATGTTTTATGGTGATGAGAAACCATACAAACAAGTCACCAACGCTAATAAAGAAAAGAAACAAAAAACCTGAGGACTGAGCTCGCAGGCAGATTAAAGGCGTAAAGGCAGAGGACAAGACTCCCAACCTCCAGAGAGAAGCTGAGGAGGGCGGGGTGTCCTGTGTGCCTCCAGCCCTCTCCCTCTCCCCCGCCCCTGAGGGCTGAGCGGAGGGGCTGCCTGGGCACCCTGTCCCCTTGGATTCCAGTGGGACCCGTCCAGTTAACAAGGATCAAATGTGGGATGGGAAGGCTGGGCTGTAGTCCCCAAATGCCCACCTGGATGCTCAGTGGGCTGTCAATGTCTAGGTTCCAAACAAATTTTGAATTGCTCAAAAATATTACCAGCTGCCACCTACAGCTGCTTTCCCATGCCTGTCTGTGCTCCTTGCAACCCAGAGAGAACGATGGCTTCCTTAAACCTGCTGCAAAAGGATCTTACAGTCCCTTCACAAAATGCCACCCACTCACCTCATGTCAGGTCCACCAGTCTCCCTGCAGGACTCACTGAGACAGACACTAGCCATAAGGAGGATTAATGAGTGGACTTTACTAAAATTAAGAACTTCTGCTCATTCAAGGAAATTATAAAGAACATGGAACAACAAGCACAAATTGGGAAAATAAATGAGTAACGCATACAAATTACATTAAGATTTGTATCTAAACATTAAGAATTTCTAAACATCAGCAATAAAAAGATAAGCAAGCAGGAAAACAGACAAAATTTTTCAAGAGGCACATAGCACAGCAGGAAGGATGTATGACCAACAAACAATAAATACCCAATCTCAGCAATATGGAGGTTCCTCAAAAAACTAAAAATACAAATACCATTTGACCCAGGAATTCCACTCCTAGGAATTTACCCAAAGAAAACAACTTCTCAGGTTCAAAAAGACATATGCACCCCTATGTTTATCACAGCACTATTTACAATAGCCAAGATATGGAAGCAACCTAAGTGTCCATCAGTAGATGAATGGATAAAGAAGATGTTGTACATATGCACAATGGAATATTATTCAGCCATAAGAAGAAAACAAATCCTACCATTTGCAACAACATGGATGGAGCTAGAGGGTATTATGCTCACTAAAATAAGTCAGGCAGAGAAGGACAAATACCAAATGATTTCCCTCGTTTGTGGAGTACAATAACAAAGCAAAACTGAAGGAACAAAACAGCAGCAGACTCACAGACTCCAAGAAGGGACTAGTGGTTACCAAGGGGGATGGGTGGGGGAGGGTGGGTGGGGAGGGAGGAAGAAGGGGACTGCGGGGTATCACAATTGGTGCCCATGATGTGTGTGGGGTCACAGGGAAGAGAGTGTAACTCAGAGAAGACAAACAGGGACTCTGTGGGATGCTTACTACACTGATGGACAGTGACTGCAATGGGGTATGGGTGGACTCTATAATAAGGGTGAATATAATAACCACATTGTTTTTCTTGTGAAACCTTCATAAGAGTGTATATCAATGATACCTTAGTAAAAAAAAATACCCAATCTCATCAGTCGTCAGAAAAATACAAATTAAATGAAATTTCACTTCACATCCAAAAGACTGGCAAAAAAAATTTACATCTAACCATGTTACATGTTGTCAAGGACTGAGACAAACTGAGGCAAGGCACCTGCTCCGTGCCCGTGGGAATGTGACACGGCAGGGTGACAACAGCTAGAGTCAGCTGATAAAAATGAAGCAGGTCTCACCTGCGACAGGGCATACACAAGTCCACACTCATAAGGCCCCCATGTAACAACGCAACTGGAAACCATGCAAACGCTCACAGAGATGACAGAGAAACAAATGGCAAAGTAGTCACACAGGGGAAATTTCCAACGATTGAACAGCAGCTACAAGCCAAGTACACATGAATCTCAAACACTGAACTACAGGAGTAAGTCGGAGAAAAAAATACACACTCTCATTCTAGGAGTATCAAACACTTGTAAAACTAATGAGTATTTTATTTAGGAAATAGAAATCTTGTTAGTTAAACTGCTTAAAAAAATTTTTTTTAAAGGCAAGAGATTTCCTCCATGAGGCTCAAAGGATCAAAGAGGAGCCCAGAGGGAACTTCAAACAGAACCATGAAGCCTCTATTTTTTGTTAAATGGTGTTTTTATTATATTATTACTTTTTATACTTCATATATAACTTAGAAATATTTTTGTATCTGCACAGTAGTTAATAAAACAATTTTAAAAGAAAAATCTACCACACAAAAAGGTCTAAGAACCCAAAAACCTTACATTAGGCGCTAAATGACATCTTGCCTCCAATCTGAGAAAAAATCAGGTTTCCATCATTCCAGTGTTTCAGTGTTTATCACCAGCAGGAATCATCACGAACCCTGCAGGGAGTACCCTGTAAGATCTGCCTGCATTCAAAGCACAATTCTGACCACCTGCTCAAAGTCCACGTGCAGTCCAGCTCTTCCTGACACTGAGCTCAACCTAAGAAGTGAGCTAACAATGAAAGCAGGGTGCCGTGTCAGGCAATTTCACTGGGGAAGTGAATCCATGAAGATGCAACGCATTCCCTCAAGAGGCTGGCCAGCCTGGGGGTCTCTGGTGCTCGCAGGAGCCATGTTGCACCTCTGCAGCAGGACTGGGGTGACCACGAAACCACCAGAAATTAACCAAGATTTGAAGATGCAGCCACTTGTTTGAGAGAGAGACAGAGTAAGGAGAGAAGGGCAGGGATGGGGAGGCCGAATGAAAAAATGGGCAGACCGAGAAGTAAGGGCTGAGCACCTACCAATACATTAGCAACACTGTTTTTGCAATCATTTTCCCAGAATATCTCTAAGAATGACATTTCAACCCCAGGTGTCGGCTCACCCGACTGGAGAAGTAGGTCATACATAAACAGAAGCAGGTAACACTTTAAGAATTTAAAGAGAAATTTATATATTTAAATTTAAACATTTTAAACAGTAGCCAATATTTAAATATACTCTTATGTCACAGAACTACTCAATTGTGGTATGAACCCAACTCAGTTTTTGGTATCAGTGGAGAAATAATGCCACCCAATCAGAGAGCCACCCCTCCTGACACATATGTATGCATATACTCACACACGCACATGCAGACATGCATATGCATATGCATGCAGACACACAGCTATGCACACATAAATGCACACAGAGACGCATGTGCACACTTGCACATATGCACACAGAAACACACATGTATGGTATGTACACTTACGCACATGTATACACACGAAGACACACACACATAACACCGAATGTAACAGCCATGTTGACTCCATGATGCCTCAGTTGTGAAAGTCTCTCTAGTTCAGTGATCTTCTGAGAAGCAGCATGGAACACATTTGGGAGGAGACCCCAGCAGAGGGGCAGGGCAAAGGTTTCTCTGCCATGTGGTGGAGAACAGACAGCAGCCAGGATGGGACCTGAAAGCTCTATTTCTGAGACACTGTGCGTCTTTACACTGATTTGGTAGCAAAATACAGGATTATTTTTAGAACAAAAATATCCGACCACTCCAAATGAACACTTGTTAAAACCCAGATAAGTGGCACATAGCAAGAAAATTTACGACTATTGTTTTAAACTAAATATCGTTTGTTCCATTCAGCAAAATACAGAATCATGTGTTCATGGCACCAGAAAAAGGCATGAAAATCACTCCTCAGCTGCGTCTACTCAAAATGTATTACAGGCTTTCAAAGACGACACTGGTTTATGACATTACACGTTGTTTCTCCATTGCTCATAATTCTGCACTTTACAGCCCGCAGGTAACAATGGGGTGTCCCGCACACAGTGGTGCCTTTTGTCTATGAGCCCAAAGTGACAGGCACAGTCTGCTCAGCTCTTGAGGTGCCAAACACACTGTTCAAAACACACGTTCCTTCAACAGGGCTCCTCAGCCTGTTCCTATGTGCAGTTCAAGATTTCCTCCCTCCAGGGGCAGAGCACAAAACGATTAAACATAATTACATCCTGAGATGGATCTTAGCATACTCGCCAACCTGGATTTATGAAGGCAAGTCATTCAACCTAGGATTCCTTTTCACTCTAGTGAATCCTATCCTTTGGCTACTTCACTTTTAATCAGGGCATCTTAATTCTGCTTATGCATGTCACAGAGAGGTCAGCCCACTGCACGGATAACAAGATTACAGACCCAGGTCTTACCGAGGAAACAGCACCTCAATAAATAGTATTTTTCCACTACTTTAAAAATAGTACAGGAGCTAATATTACCTGTCATATTCTGAAATAGAGACAAAAGGTGAAAAACTTACTTTGCAGCTGTTTTTCCAACAAATGTAGGAATTTTATTTAAATTTATGGTTAAAAAAAATCTCTGAAGGCAAAAGCTAAACATGAGTTTAAATTAAAAATAAACAATTGTGGCAGCAGAATGATGACCCCCAAGGACATCCATGCCCTAGACCCTTAAACTGGTGAATACAGCAGCTTGCGTGGATTAGGGTGCAGAGATAACCCCAAAACAATAAGGTGTCCCTAAATGCAGAGAAAGTGTCCTAGCTGCAGAAGGCAGGGAGGGGTGCATCAGAGGCTCCTGGCTATTGCTTGCTTTGAAGGTCAAGAACCAGGGCGCACGGGTGGGCAGCCTCCAGAAGCTGGAGGAGGCAGGACTCTCCACGAGGGCCCCGAGGGGCAGCCTGCAGACATCCTGTCCGCCCAGGAGGCTGTGGGGGGTTTCTGGCCTACTAGACTCAGAGCCAATGAATTCGTAGTGTCTAAGCCTACAGGTTCATGGTGACTTGTTACAGAAGAAAATGTGAATTCTCTCAGGATAAGGGTATCCTTACTCTACCACTACTATGCCTACCCCAAAAATTCTATGAATAATTTATCCATGCCACTCTCCCTCACATCTCCCTCAATCATCTGCATTAATTACATATGTGCCATTAGAAAAACAAACACACCATAAACACAGTAAGAAGCCCACAAACAGGCCTGTCTGATCCCATCCCACACACTGGATGGTGAGGTGCCTATAGAGGGTGCTGACTGGCTTTGCAACTGTCTACACAAACCTACAAGCAGAGGGAACAGGTGCCCTGAGGAGGCACCCTATTTCAAAGGGCTGGCCGGCCACAGGGAGCCCCTGTTACCACCATTCCCACCCAGGCCACTGACTCGCTGGTCACAAGTGTCCCTCTACCTTCTAACCAGGCTGACATACTCCATAAACATAATCATTGTTATCACCTCAACAGACACTTTGAAAAGAAAAGGAAAAAAGCTTCAACGTGAGTATTTTCCACAAGAAACCAGTGGGAAGCAGGAGTGATAAAGGGTCAGTAGGACCCCAACTGCATTTTCCAGAAATAGAAAGAGATCCCAATATTAGAAAATGAGACGGTATCATGGACATGATGCTACATAACTGGATGGGGGCAAGAGGTAGAAGATGCACAGCCTTTTCACATTAACCAAAATAATCCAGATGAATTAAAGATATGGATGTAAAATGAAATAAAAATGTCAGAGTAAAATATGGCTGGATGTTTATGCAAATTTGGGCACCTTTCTGACCAGGGTCAGCAATCATAAAGGATTACATCCATAGATTCTCATAAAGGATTTTATATACATGACTATGTGAGAAGTGACTTCTTACATGGAAAAATTATAAAGTTGAAACTCAAATGGCAATCTGAGAAGCAAAAATTATTTGGATCAGAAATTCATAAAGAGTTAATACCTTATGGTTTTGATTTCAAAACAGTAAAAATCAAAAATAAATGACAATACTGAAATTAATAAAAGACCCTACCATGAAATTTACATGCAAAAGAGAGCGAAAAGAAGGAAAAATATCAACAGAACAGCTAACTTAAGTAAATGAAACTGCCAACTACTTATCATCTGTCAAACCAGTAACTATAGAGTTTAAAGGACAATGTTTAGGGGTGCAGACTTGGTGGGAGGGCAAATAGGTGCTTATTCTGGAAACCATACCGAAATACACTGAAAATCTTTAAAACCTTCATATCTTTTGAAACATTTTAAGTCAGTAAGTATAGTCTATGGGAATAATTAAGGAACTGAACAGAGGTAATTCATCCAAGCATTATTTATATTACCAGAGAATTGAGAGATCAGCTGCATCAGCTGAGGTATGCTCATATAATGGTACACTTCATAGTTATTAAAATATTTTTAAATGTTTTTATTGACAAGAAGACTTGTCATAATATACTGTATTAATTTACACATCTGTTATTGAAAAAAATGGGAAATTATATATATATATATATATATATATATAAACATAGGACACTATGAAAAGTAAACCAAAATGTCACCAATGAGCATATCTCTGAATCCTGTTTTTTGTTTATGCTAATTATTCCATGGTAAGATATATTACTTGCATGGTTTTTAAAAAGAGAAGAGACAAATAGAACAATCTACAATTACAGTGTTTACGATTTCTACAAGTCAGTCTGAATTAGCTAGATAAGAAGGTACTTTCACAAATAATTTGTATTATTTATTTTTAATATAAATTTACTTGCTGAACTAAATAAGGAAAAAATTATCTACTTATAAAAGTGATAGATACTCCTCACCCAGCACCCAGAAGTTACTGTCGTGGTCAAATAAGTTACTGATGAACGTGCATCAGACCTGGGCCTCTGCCTGTTTGGAAAATACTGGGGACAGCCACACAGTCTGCCTGCTTTTCCCTCTGCACCATTAGACACCAGATTCTTTCCCGCATGCCCTGTGCTAACGAGGGAGGCACAGAGGAAAGTGCTACTAGGCTTAGCCTCGTAAAAATGAAACAAAATTGGATATATGCAAGTAGCAGAGAAAAAGAACTTAGGTTTGTCAAAGTTAAACACACATTAGGAAATCAGAGGGCATTCAAAACCTGATTCCGAACCCAAGGAAAACAAATCATGTTTTAATAGATGGTTGTTTTCTGAAGCATGAATCTATCATATATAGACAGTTATGATCACTAATGAGACTATTTTGTTGTTCTTTCTATATAACCTTTGTCCCATGCAACATAGCCCTATTCAAAATTACCTTAAGGAAAGTGAATTTTCTTTTGCAAAATAAATTAGATTTCTACGTTCAAAATTATTGTAACTTGACATGGAACCAATTCTAAGAACCACTTCCACAATTTTTCTTACTGTAAATGAGACAAAATATCAAAATACAGCCTATTTGGGGCACAATAGAAACGTAAATACTTTTCTAAATTCTGAGTGAGGATTGCCGTCACAGTAAGAGCGCACTGAGGTTTACGCATGCAATTACTCACTGAGCCATTAAATCAATGAAATGACCATTTGAATAATTCCTACGGGTTGTTTCAAAGACATTTAATGTTGTCCCAAAAAGTCCAAGTGTGCATTTTAGATAAAATCCATCTAAATTAATTTGCATGCAAACCTGTTGCCCTTTAATACCCTCAGTGTCCCCTTGAAAAATTCTCCCATTGAAGAGAAATGCTTCTATATGGAGATTATATTGTCTCCTTATCTTTCTTATTCGGACTTGTGAGAATGTCTAAGCATTGCAGGTGAGAGCATGAAAATATAGCAAGTTTGCCCAACCTTGACTTTTCTGACCTTTGGACCAGGCTGTCCCGTGCGCTGGGCACGTTCAGTAGTATCGTGGCCTCGCCCTCTGGGCACCAGCACTGCCTCCCCCAGCTGTGAAAAACAAACTGTCCTGGGCATTGCCGATGTCCCCAGGGGCACAGCTGCCCTACCGGAGAATGGCCGGTATGGACCCCGGCGTGGGATGGGCGCCGCCCGCGGAGTCTGACACCTGTCCAAGCAGAACAGGAAGGGCCCAGGACAGGAGTCCCGGCGGAGACAAGGTCAATTTGTCCTTCTCCAGATGCACACAAATGACAGCGGTGGGAACAAAGGCGCAAACCCCAAACGAGCTGGAGAGGAACGTGAACATCGTCACTGAGGGAGATCAACAGCGGGCGGACGGCCTGGGCGCGGGCGCAGGGCCCGGGACACGGTGCGGGCGGACTGGGTGCAAGGGCTCCGACACATCCTTCCGGCAGCGCCTGAAGCCGGAGCTGCGCTGTGCCGCTTAACCGCCTCTCGGCAACATTCACCCAACGCCGGTCTCCACTCCCCCACAAGGCAAAACTTGCAGGGAGACTCCAGGCTGGCTCCCCGACCAAAGTGAGAGGCAGAGAGAACACCAGGAGGGCATCCGCGGGGCACACGGCCCCGCAGGGGCATTGGGGGCTGCGAGCGCCGGCCGCGCAACGGCGCCGTCGGTGTGTCCCCGGAGCGGGGCGGAGCGCCAGGCACCCGCCGTGTGCGCGCAGCCCTGGGGTCCCCTAGGAGGGACGGCGTTGCTGGCCCGGCGGCCCCACCCCAGAGCGGGCTTCGGGAGTCGGCTGTGCGCAGAGCCCGACGTCTCCCTCCACTTAACCCCCCGAAGGCGGACACTGACGGACCGCCCGTCCACGCGTCAGGCGAGCAGCCACAGCGAAGCCCTCGCCGCAGCCCGGGGCTCCCGGCACCTGCGCGGTCCCCATCCCGGAGCCGAACCCCCCGCCCCCCGCCCGGGGCTCCCGGTACCTGCGCGGTCCTCATCCCGGAGCCGAGCCCCCCGCCCCCCTCCCGGGGCTCCCGGTACCTGCGCGGTCCCCATCCCGGGCCAGAGCCGAGCGCCGTCGCCGCCGCCGAACCGCAGTCACGGCCGCGCCTCCCGCGGTGGGCAAGCCTAAGGCGGGGAAGGGACAGAAATGGGGAAAATATGATAAAAAAGGGTAAACGACCTCCCCCCAAGGAAAACAAAGCATATGGAATGTACATAAAAAACTTGACACTAAGCACTAATTAAATCAATTAAGAACAGTAATATGGCAAGAATCTAGGTGGAGAAACTATATGTAAAAAATAACACCAGGTATTTTTAAATAAGACCGTGAAATAGCTCGCTGCTGAAGAGCACACAGACACACGCGAGGAAAGGAGCCGCTCGATTTCTCCAGCGCGGTTTGAAATTATGATAAATATGCTTCACGACTTAACACTCAATGAAAGAGAAATAGTAAAACCATACTTTAGATGGGGTGTGAGTCCTCGTATCACCTGATGATAGAAACAGTGTTTGTAAACTTAAACTAGTTCTGCAGAGGAACAGGCCGAGTCCAAGAAACAAAAGAGCCCTACCAGGGAATATTAATGACTGACTAATCATTTTCTTTCCAGGAAAAAAGAAAGAAGCCCTACACCTACATACAATCGAGAGAGGCATTAAAAAAAAAAACAGGTGCTAGCACATAGATTTTGATAAATTATAACATTTTCTGCTCCTTTTTTCATTGCACACCATACATGAAATTACTGCCGCCTACCCAAACGAACCAGATGAAATAGGAGAGTTTTTCTGAAGAGATGTGTTTGCAGTGCCGTAAAAATATGCGGTGCTTCCTCCTTACTGAGCTGGCCCAGCGACAAAACGCTCACCTCCACTCCCTTCGTGGGGCCCTTAAAGGTGCCGGTCAGGTCATATTAACTTCTACAAAGGCCAGACATGGTACATATTGTACTGCCATCCTCTGAAAATTTTGTCGCCAAAGTCTCTGACAAGCTTCAGTGTGACCACAAGTTACTAATGCCATGACTTACTTTCAAATGTACATTCCTAATAGAGCAAAGAAATCAGCTGATTTTCCTCTTAGCAAGCACACTCAGTAAATATTGATTATAAAATAATACACACACTCAAAATCAACCCATAGTTGCTGGAGACCAGTTAACATACCTAAGTGGTGTATTTATTTCAAGGCATTTACTCATCAGGACTCTCTGATTTCCAGAGTTGGCACGGTGCTGTGCTCCTAGCGTTTTTCACTTACTTTCTCCATAAAGTACAGACAGAACTTTATGAATTTTTTTTCTTGCCTTGAAGACTCCCAGCTGGCCCTACCAATCCCTTACTGTTGGGCATGTGGCTTGTTTCCGCTTTGTTCCCCTTGTTAAGAATTCTGAATACATCCTGGTATGCTTCCTGGAGAGTTTATACGGAACACATTTCTAGGAGAATTATGGGGCACAGGACATGCACAGTCGTAGTCCAAAGTGTTGCTAGTAATTTACCAGTCACCTGTTAGCAGTCATTTGATTTTGCCCCTGGTGGGAAAAAAATCGTTTCTCAGTTTTCATGGAGTTTGAGGACTTGGGGTGTGATATGGATCAAACATGTCTCTGTGTAAATTACCTGTTCCGTAGACGGGTCTCCTCCTTTGGGGGATAAATTTTTAACAACTGCCTACTATCTCTGTATATGTTCCAGACCATCTCTCTGCTCTACAGGTTGCAGTGTTTTCCTTCTTAGGCATTCATGCATCAACTTCATCAATGCTCTTTCAACAATTCAGATGGTCCTACTCAATCAATCACATACAGTACCATTAGTGATTCTTACTCACTGATCTTGTGTTTGTTCTGCATACTCAATGGTCCTACTCATCTAACAATTTTATATACTTGTCCATTTCCAATAACATTTTACCTCTTTTATTTTCCCATATGCTCTTAACTGGAGACTCCAGAACCATATGGACTAACAGGGAAATTCTGGCATTATTAGCATCTCCTCAAGTTACCACTGCACCTCCTATGGGCTTCTGATTCTATTCTTATCCAGGATAATTTTTCCTGCCATTGCTGTCCATTGAGAATTTTGTCACAAATGGCTGCTGGATTGTTTCATGGTCTTTCTGTGCCTTGACAGAACCAAATGTATTGTTTCCCTTTGAACATACTCACCTAATACATTACTACAGTAGAGAGCCTATTATTGGAATAATCTTGCATTTATGGAACAAACCCAACTTGGCCATATTAAATATACAGCTAGATCAATTTGCTAATGTTTTGTTTAGGAAATTTCCATTTATATTCTTATGAGAAATTAGCCTTTTTTCAGGTATATTATCAAGTTTTAGAATCATGTTTATTACTCTGAAATAGTTTAGATTACAAAGAATTATCAATTCCTAAATTTGTGTAGAATTTACACATAAAACAACTGATCTGGTGCTTTTCAAAAAGTACATCTAGGGGAAATTCTAATTTTCCCTTTGTTACTGGTCCATTTCTGTTTCCTCACTTTTTGTTGAATTAGTTCTTATCACTTACATTCACCCAAAATCCAACCATTGCATCTTGATTTTTCAAATTTCCCATGAAAAATTTCCTCAGATTATCATATGGCTCTTTTAACTTTATTATCTGTTTCTATCACATTTCTCATTCTTAATTCTCTACATGCATGAATTTTCTCTTTATTTTTCTGGCACAAATTTGTTTATTCTCACTACATAGTTGCATGTTCATTTAATATCACAAAACTCAAGTTGTCTTTATTCCAATCTGAGAGTCTTTGCTTTTCATGTTTGAGTTTTGCCCATTCATATTTATTGTGATTACTCATAAAATGGGATTAATTTTGTCCTGATAGTTCATGTTTTTTTTAGATTTTTTTTGTTAAGGTATTTTTGATATACACTCTTTTGAAGGTTTCACATGAAAAAGCAATGTGGTTACTACATTTACGCATATTATCAAGTCCCCACCCATACCCCAATGCAGTCACTGTCCTTCAGTGTAGTAAGATGCCACAGATTCACTCTTTGCCTTCTCTGTGCTACACTGTTTTCCCCATGATCCCCCACACCATGTGTACTAAACATAATACCCCACAATCCCCATCTCCCTCCCTCCCCACCCACCCTCCCCCACCCTTCCCCTTTGGTAACCACTAGTTCCTTCTTGGAGTCTCTGAGTCTGCTGCTATTTTGTTCCTTCAGTTTTGCTTCATTGTTATACTCCACAAATGAGGGAAATCATTTAGCACTTGTCTTTCTCCGCCTGGCTTATTTCACTGAGCATAATATCCTCCATAGTGTTCCATTGTGTATATGTACCACCTCTTCTTTATCCATTCATCTACTGATGGACACTTAGGTTGCTTCCATTATCTTGGCTATTGTAAAAAGTGCTGCGATAAACATAGAGTGCATATGTCTTTTTGAATCTGAGAAGTTGTATTCTTTGGGTAAATTCCAAGGAGTGGGATTCCCGGGTCAAATGGTATTTCTATTTTTAGTTTTTTGAGGAACCTCCATATTGCTTTCCACAATGGTTGAACTAGCTTACATTCCCACCAGCAGTGTAGGAGGGTTCCCCTTTCTCTGCATCCTCACCAGCATTTGTTGTTCTTAGTCTTCTGGATAGTGGCCATCCTTACTGGTGTGAGGTGATATCTCATTGTGGTTTTAATTTGCATTTCCCTGATGATTAGTAATGTGGAGCATCTTTTCATGTGTCTGTTGACCATCTGAATTTCTTCTTTGGAGAACTGTCTCTTCATATCCTCTGCCCGCTTTTTAATCAGATTATTTGCTCTTTGGGTGTAGAGGCGTGTAAGTTCTTTATATATTTTGGATGTTAACCCCTTGTCAGATATGTCATTTACAAATATATTCTTCCATACTGTAGGATGCCTTTTTGTTCTGTTGATGGTGTCCTTTGCCATACAGAAACTTTTTAGTTTGATGTAGTCCCATGTGTTCATTTTTGCTTTTGTTTCCCTTGCTCAAGGAGATGCGTTCAGAAAAAAGTTGCTCATGCTTATATTCAGGAGATTTTTGCCTATGTTGTCTTCTAAGAGTTTTACGGTTTCATGACTTACATTCAGGTCCTTGATCCATTTCGTGTTTACTTTTGTGCATGGGGTAAAACAATAATCCAGTCTCATTCTCTTGCATGTAGCCGTCCAGTTTTGCCAACACCAGCTGTTGAAGAGGCTGTCATTTCCCCATTGTATGTCCATGGCTCCTTTATCATGTATTAATTGACCATATATGGTTGGGTTTATATCAGGGCTCTCTAGTCTGTTCCATTGGTCTATGGGTCTGTTCTTGTGCCAGTACCAAATTGTCCTGATTACTGTGGCTTTGTAGTAGAGCTTGAAGTTGGGGAGCATAATCCCCCCAGGTTTATTATTCCTTCTCAGGATTGCTTTGGCTATTTGGGGTCTTTTGTGGTTCTATATGAATTTTAGAACGATTTTCTCTAGTTCATTGAAGAATGCTGTTGGTATTTTGATAGGAATTGCATTGAAGTTAATGTTTATTTTAATATGCTTTTCTCTGTACTTTTTCTTTCTTCTTTATTATCCTATGTAGGATATTCTCTACTTTTTCAGTGCCTACGTATTTTATTTCTCCCTTAAAAGTTTTAAAATATGCAATTAGATTTTCAAGGAAAGCCATTAATTAATCAGTATCTCTAACATCTCTCACACTCCCACTTTGTCCAAGTTTATACTCTCCTCCCCTATACCACATGTTCTCTGATATTATTGTATGGATATCAGATACGGTTGCTCATTAAACAGGTGAAAAACATACTGCTTACTCTAAAATCTATACTTACAAATGAGTCTTTGGTCTCTTTGCTAGCATCCTTTTGGGTTCATTTTTACACAAAATTATGCTCTTGTGTTTCTGTTAACGTCATCTGTGTAGCAAACTTAACAAGTCCTTGTATGTCTGGGATTGTCTTTGTTTTGCCCTTGACACCGAATGACTGACAAGTATAGGGTTCAAGGCACTCGGTTGACATCGTCAGGCATTGTTGTTGTCAAGAACTTTATTACCATAAGAAATTTCTATTTTCTTGACTACATCTTTCAGGACTTTATCTACCCTGGTTACTGTGCTGTTTTACAAGGATAGTCAGGGTGTGGTTTTGTCTTTATTCCAACCTAACAGGTGGCACAATTTTTCAATCTGAAAACAATTTTCTTTGATTAGGGTGAATTATCAGCCATTGTGTCTCAAATAATGATTCACCACCTTTTTCCCTATTATCTCCTTTTGCACTCCTATAAGATGCATTTTTTGTCTTGGGGATCTGCCCACCACATCATTATAGGGGCTTCCTCATGTTCTCTTTATTTTTGTGCTTAACTCTAGGAAATTTCTTCAGCCTCAGCTTCTAGTTCACTAATTTTTTTTTCAGCTCAGTCTGATCTCTGAATATCTATTGTGTCTTAATTTCAAGGGCTATATTTTTATGTCACTTCTAATTGGTGTTTTCACACAATTATCTCTTCTTGCTTCATAGCTGTTCCACTTAGCATATTGGGATCTGAGGCAGAGGTTTGAATCCAGGATCCAGTCTTTACTTTCAGCATCCTTGAAAAGTAAGCTACTTAGCTGCTCCATGCCTGTTTCCTAATATATAAAATGGAGATAATAGGACCCTGCTTCATGAGGTAGGTGTAAGGATTAAGTGAATTATTCATGTAAAGTGCTCCAAACACAGATGGAAATATTTTAAGAGCTCAGCAAATGTTCCAGACATGGCGTCTGGGGCCAAATACCTGCATTCAGACCCCACAGCCTATACACCTTTGGGCCAGTCACTTACTGAATCACAGTAAGAGGACATCAGCAATTCCTGTTCTATTCTTCATGCCCTGCTGATGTTAGGGGGACCAGGACCGTGTTCTCCTAGTGAAACACTCCCTTTGCCATGGCATCGCACTCTTGTTTTACAGATGACATGCTAGGTCTTTTTCTACGTTCTCTTCTAGTTGCTCCTTTTAATTTACTTAAATAGGTCACCCTTTATGGCCACCATCCAAAAGACTAAGAACAACAATGTTGGCAAGGATGTGGAGAAAGGGGAACCCTCCTACACTGCTGGTGGGAATGTAAGCTAGTTCAACCATTGTGGAAAGCAATATGGAGGTTCCTCAAAAAACTAAAAATACAAATACCATTTGACCCTGGAATCCCACTCCTTGGAATTTACTCAAAGAATGCAACTTCTCAGATTCAAAAAGATATATGCACCCTATGTTTATCGCAGCACTTTTTACAATAGCTAAGATAATGGAAGCAACCTAAGTTTCCATCAGTAGATGAATGGATAAAGAAGAGGTGGTACATATACACAATGGAATACTATTCACCCATAAGAAAGAAACAAATCCTACCATTTGCAACAACATGGATGGAGCTGGAGGATATTATGCTCAGTGAAATAAGCCAGGTGGAGAAAGACAAGTGCCAAATGATTTCCATCATTTGTGGAGTATAACAACGAAGCATAACTGAAGGAACAAAATAGCAGCAGACTCAGAGACTCCAAGAAGGGACTAGTGGTTACCAAAGGGGAGGGTTGTGGGAAGGCGGGTGGGGAGGGTGGTAGAAGGGGATTCAGGGGTATTATGTTTAGTACACATGGTGTGGGGGATCAAGGGGAAAACAGTGTAGCACAGAGAAGGCAAAGAGTGAATCTGTGGCATCTTACTACATTGAAGGACAGTGACTGCATTGGGGTATGGGTGGGGACTTGATAATATGCGTAAATGTAGTAACCACATTGTTTTTTCATGTGAAACCTTCATAAGAGTGTATATCAATAATACCTTAATTAAAAATTTTTTTAAATAGGTCACCTTTTAAAATTCAGTGTGTTTAAGGTAATGACTGCCTTTAGATGTGAGGAAGGGTCTGTCTCACCCACAACTGGCCCCCATGGCATGTTCAGTCCACAGAGCAGCCCTGGGGGAGGGTCTAATCAGCAGCACTTTTTAGGCCCTCAGCTTCCTTTGAAATTATACTGTTTAATTTTGACATAAAATGTAACTTCCAATTTTTATTCCTCGGTGCTGAAAACAACAGGTTTTTAGAAACCACACACACACACACACATACACACACTCGCACACGCACTCAAGAAAGCAAAGCAGAGCAAGGTACATATTTGTATTTTCATAGGGTATTTTCCCTAAAAAAAGGAAGCAGAATGAAACTATAGGAATCTACTTTCCAAATAACAAAAAATACTTTCCCAATTACATCATATATACATGAATATAAATATTACGCCAAATGTTCCTTACCTAATTTATGATAGCCACAAATATTTTAACTGACCATCCCAAAATATCTCAGCCTTTTTTTTTACCTTTTAAAAACGACTATAAACCATTATGATATCTAGTTGATAACAGGAGCTATATAGGTCACAGTGTTTGCTATACTGGTCCTTTAATAAATAAAAAAACATAGAAATTTCAAGTTCTGTTTAGCTGATTGAGAGGTAATCTTGACTCAAAATAACCAAGCAATAGCAAGATCACAGATGTGCTGTGTTTATCTCCCTTTGTCCCTCACTTGATACCCGGAGATCAGCCTCTCCTTTCTTGAACCCTTCAGCTATTTCCCCCAAACCCGAACGTGACTCTTCTGAATGCCTACCCTGAGGCTGAAGTCAGAAAAATGGGCGATTTGAAAATGATTCACTAGATGCGCTATGGGCGCAGGTGAGCGCTGCAACGCTCTCGCTCCTCCTCCAGGCAGCCAGCAAGGGGTGCTTGTCTAATAGTGAGCCCCTAATTTAGGGAACAAGATCGTCTGCTAAAGTTTTTAAGCACACAAACATTCACTCAAAAGTCCTTCTTAAGTTTAATCAATGTATCTTAATTAGGAATGTCACACCACCATGTTGGCCTGGCCACTATTGTACCTTAGATTCAGTTTTTCCTGTACTCCGAGCAGGATGTCATAATGTCAGTCGGATTTCTCAACCAGGTTTAGAGATGCACCTCATATATTCATGTACATCTCCTCATTGGTAATCTGTTAACCTCATCCTCATTAACACTTTGATGAAATCTCCTTAGCACCAAAAGCGAGGGTATGCAGTTGATGTAACTCCATCTGCTTCAATCTGATTCCTTTATAACATATTACTGTATAATTATAGATGTAGGTGAAATGTCTTAGGTGTCTCATTACCAAATCCAGCTCTAAACTGCCTTCTCTCGTACACAACCTCTTCTCTGCCGCAAACTGACTGTCCCCATCTCTCACTCACTCCCCCCCAGTACTATCAGCTCAGTTCTGCTTCTCATTCCTCTGTGAGAAGAGAGCCATGGATCACTGGCGGGCAAGAGGAGGCAGGACAGAGGGCATTAATGACTCATCTCCCACCGTCCTTCACGCACAGCTGCCAGCAGCTAATGGGACAAGTGTATGCACCCCCATTTGGACAGTCATGGGGCAGGGCTGGGCACATTTAAATACGTCCCTAAGTAACACACCTGCTTTACCAAACACCAGATATGCTCTGACTGGAAACCAAGTGAGAGGCTGGCACACTGAGACTCGGCTGCACGGAAGGCTGAGAACGTGACACAAATCACTAGGATCTATTTTTCTTCTTCCTCTGTCCTCAGTTTAAAATATCATTAATAAACGAAGTGGGCTAGATAACTCAGTTATACCTTTTTGGAGCTGTTTATCATGTTGAAAATCATAATAAATGTGCTTAATAAACAAAGCTTATGGAAAATTGTGATGTGGTATACATCACAACTAAGGATTACAGACAAAGGATTTACAGTGTAATCTAGTTTTGTTTATAGAACGTACTTGGAAAACAATAAGTGGCTAAGAGCTGTGCGTGAAGCCCGATTATCAGAGCACTGGGCATTTAGAGCTTCATATCTGCAATGGTTTTATAATCACTGTCTTGCCATTAGCATAAGATGCGTAATGGTGTGTACTAGATAAATTACTCTGTATTTTGCTTAATATTTTAATTAATGACTAAAAAGATAATGAACAGCATTTCAGTACGAAATGCATTTTGAACAGTATTGCGTTATCAGTGTGCAAGAATCAGTAAACCTGGAGGGATTGAAAGACAGAAGTCTGAAATGGAGGCCGTGGGCAGCGTTGAGCTCGTGTGGAAAGTCCGCACATCCTGCAGGGAGCTGACCTCCCACTCAGACACCTTACAGACCAGTAGATTTGTTAGGGCTAAAGCCCACCTTTACAGAAGGACTCATCCTGTGCGAGGAAGGTTTTAGAACAAACTGTCAGCTGCAAATCGAGTTCCAGCCCGAGGCCTCCTGACTGCAGCCCGCGGCCGCTCCAGGACGTCACAAACTGGGGTCACGTGGGAGTAGGGCTACACCATGCCGTTGGCAATTCAGAAGGACAAGGCGCCCATGACAAAGTCTACTACAGAGAACAAAATGCAGTGTCCAGGGAGCCCAGGTCACCACCCAACATGCCCGAGCAACCCAGGTCCTGGCCAGTCTGAGACTGGAGCAGGCAAGCCGGGCAGCTGGCTGGTTATTTCTCATTAAGCAGATAGGCTCATGTGAAAACTAACCCCATTTTCTACTATTCTCAGTCAAGTTAACTCATATTGGTAGGAAGTTCTCACAACAAAAAGAATAAATTTTATAATTTTATCATAATCCTGCTTTTTCCCAATGCTGAGCAGCCAGTAACCACTTCACCTGGACAGGAACATGCGGCGACAGACTGAGAGTGCCTGAAATGTCCAGGCCATGTGAAACTGGCCACGTGTGACCATGTGAGCACACAGCCTCATGGCCAGCATGTCACTGGTGCAGCCACTTCCTGAAAAGCGAGAATGTAAGAGCCCTGTACACCCCTACAGCACGGGAAGCACGCACCTTCTTTAAGCTCCGCACCAGCTGCCAGAAGGAATCATATCTGCCCCTGGACGCTGTGATGGGCTGGAGCTGGACGAGGAGAGTCCTGGGAGGCTGGCTCGGACTCCACTCGGATCTCTGACCTCAGGGTGCACGCAGTCACCCAACACTCCAGGTTGCCCAAAAAGACACCCACCTGGTCTTCCATTTACAGCAAACCCAGTTTTGAGAGTCTCTCTGAGGGCTCACCCAGCCCACCTGCTTTGTGCCCGCCTGTTGCTTCCTCACCTTCCCACCCCCATTTCCCGTCCTCGGTGTCCTGTTAGCCACTGTCCTCCTCATTTCAAAAGTGGCTTCAGGCTCAAAAGAAAAAGCAGCAACATGAAGACAGGAAGAAATTGCCTTTTTGAATTTGGGGAAAAGGCCATCACACACTGTACAAGAAACAGAAACACATATGACGGGTGTAATCCCATTCCTTAGGCTTCTAACAAACACAGAACAAGAGACTCTGAGAATATCTTCCTTTGCATCAGGCCAGAGCAGAGTTCAGGTGTGGGCAGAGAACAGGAATACTCTGAGCTGTCAGTCCACTGGGGGGCCCACAGTAAACACAGACCCATGGGAAGGAAAACTCCCCAACAAGAAGCTGATAAAGAGCTGCATCTGAGGAAGCTGCTGAAATCCTGGGTCCAGGGCTCTCTGGGGCTCTGTCCAAGGTGGGCAGTTCACAGTGCCAGCAGAAGCATGCACTGTACCCAGACACCTCTTTGCTGGGGGAATGCAAGGGCTCTACATCCCGCATCTTATGGCCGTCGTTCACAGGCATCTCTCCTTACCTCCCTCCCAGCCTTGCTCTTACATGTCATGGTTGTTTCCTAGCATGAACAATTTGAGATTTGTCTTTTCATGTATTGTTCCAAATTTCTATAACCTCTTTATTCAGAAGAGTAAAATACATGGTAATTGAAGAGGAAAGTCCACTGTCCCACTAATGGCTACAGAAATCAAAGCCATTTAACCTCATGATTTCTCCAAACTACATAAAAAGTGCGTAAGAGAAAGAAAACGGAACTCTGGCTTCCCAGTCAAGCATCTGAAATCTTAGCGTGGATGAGAGCCAACAAAGAGTCAAAACCTGTTCTCAGTTTATCTGCTGCCTCTGCCTGGGGGGCAACTTGCTCCTTCCTCCTCGGAGACTACCTGCCTCTTGGCCCCTAAGGGGATGTGCCTTCTGCAGGGCTGGGCTCACGCCCCAGACCTGCCCAGCCCATGCAGCCACCCCTGGCGTGGTGTTAGTCCAGGGATGTCTCACTGCTCGTGCACCATGGGCCCTGGGCCGGCTGCTGCCGAGTGACAGGATGGTCATGAGGACGCGAAGGCTGTAGCTGCCGCCGTGCGGAGAAGGCCACCTGGGAGAGGAGCCGTGAGGGCCTAGCAGGGGAGGGAGACCCCACGCTGAACGCCATCCCTCGGGCCCTTAGATCTGCTTCCACCCCTAATCCTAAAAGTTCCTCTGTATTTGTAAATGGTGTGCTGGCGTCTGTCACCTGTAACCAGATAAAGCCTAATTAACCAAGTGAGTTACAATCCTAGTATGTAAAATGCTGCCTGGCATCTCCTGGTTCTAAGATATTACCACATGCCCAGTTTCCACAGGGTTTCCAAATGGTGTTAAGCAAAGATCACATGCAAAGGAAATGAGCAAAATACAGCAATCTATATTTTTCTTCTTCAAAATGAAGAACTACAAGGAAAGCCCAGCAAGACCTAACCATCCAGCCTGAAATCTGAATGTAGCTGCCACAGAAATATGATTATAGGCGTTGGTTGGGTTCCCAGCCTGGATCATGTCCAAACAAACAAGAAAAGGTTAACCCACAGTGTGTATAGGACATTGGAAACTAGCTTAAAAATCACAGCACAGACACTTCTGGAACCTACAGGTTTGGGAACCAACACAACAACCACCAAGGGCCGGGACCCCAAGTGTGGGCACAGGGAAGTCAGCGGGGAAGGTGGGGGGATCCCTCCACAAACCCCCACGGCACAGCGTCTTGGATCTGGCATTTTAAAGGGAAAAAGTGACTTCAGGCAGTGGCAGTTTACCAAGCAGGGAAAGCTCCCACTGTGGTCACTTGAGCCTCAGAAAAGGACGGATGGGCTGATGTGCAACAGCGCAGGTCAAGCAGAGCCCTCTCTGGATGGCTTAAACTGGATCGGAGTGAATACATCCTAAGAATGTTTCAAGTATCTTTGGGGATAAGGAAGGAAATAATTAATTTGCACCTTTAAATATTCTTATGTTAGAATTTTCCAGGCAAAAGTACAGGCTGCTGAGCCAGAGTTTAATTTCCTCAAATGGCCACAGATGGGAAATTCGGAGCAGGGAACAAGCTGTCCCCTGCCTGCCCTTTGTGTTGTTGGCACACTCTCGGTAAGACCTGGGGCTTGGCCACTCTGGGATTTGCTGTGAGCAGACCTTATGGCTCAGTAGCATCTTCCCTGCAGGACAGAGACCAGAGCTCACGATGAGTGAGCCAAGGCTGGACGTCTCGCAGCTCTGACCAGAGTCCATGATGCTTAATTTTCTCTGAACATGCGTGAAGGTCTGAGAACTGGATATACATCTAGAAGATAAAGAGGAATGCTATTTCCTTCAAAATCCCAGAATCACAGAACTACAGCAGACAAAGGAAACATCTAGAATAGCTCTGACTTCAGGGAATTCAATAACTTGTCATTAAACACACATGTGCTTCTCCCTCATTTCTAAACTTTTCTACAGTAAGAGCGGTAGAGTCACGGGGAGCATATTCTGCTCTCCTGTTGCCTGTAACACAGATGCCTGTTTCTCATTCTGAACCAGCACATGCTGCCTTTGAATTCACAAATGCACCCCCAACATGATGAGAAGAGGCAGCTTAGAACTCACGCGATACCGGCACTTGAACTTATTTAACAGATAAACCTTTTTATCCATAATTTGACTTCAAATTTCTCCCAAAAGCCAGTGAGTTGTATTTCCTTCCCAGTGTTAGCACAATGTTAGTCTCCAATCAATGGGGCTGTACAAACGTAACAGGTCACTCACTAGCTCCTCATTCCCAGTGCAGGATTGTGAATGGGATGAAGACTGAAGGGAAAGCACGCTTCTCTGACTAAAACAGGAACAAGTCCTTTTGGTCCAAGTATTTCAGTTTGCCAGGGAAAGCTAATATACTGAAACAGCCTCTTGATACCAACTGTATCTTGTGATTTGAGTTTTATAAAAGAAAGAAGTGAAAGTGAACTTAAAAGCCAAGTTCTGAATGTATATTACATAGTCCATCTCTTACAGCCACCCTGTTACATCCGCTTCAGCTCTGTGTTTCTGGGTGGGCCCTCGGCTCTCCTGGAAGTCCATCTCACAGCCCAGAGTCCCTTTGCTTTTCAAGCAGTATTAGTCAAAGGTTATGTACAGAAATTGTAAAAACAAATCAGATATAAATGTGGATGTTATTTTTTGTAGTTTATATAGCAAGGGATAAACCATGAATAAAAAAAAACAATAATAAAAGGAAAATGCTATAATTCAACCAAGAGAGGGAGAGATAAAATGTGATGTGAATTTTAGATTGGGAGAAATTATTCTGCTGGGGAAGCACTGAAAGTGCTACATGGAGGAGGTGGCATTTGTGCCAAACCCTTTGGGACCAGGAGGATCGTGCCTACCCCAGAGGCAGGTGCTGTGAGCCTCCTGGACAACCCGCCATGCACAGTGGCTCCTGAGAGGCAGGGCCCCTGGTTGGCCAGCATCTCGCAGCTGTCACCACACACGCTCCTCAGCACCAGCACCATATGCTCCTGAAGGACAGCTTCCCCCCTCTACGGCGAGGGTGCAGCCTGTGGATCACTGCCCAAGACTAGGACCTAGGGCACCACATAAAACCCCCAAACTCCTCAGTTTCTCCTTAACAGAGATGATATACGTCTAGAAATCAAGATGATGAGACCATCATTAAATTCTTCAGATTTCCTCTTGGAGATGCTTTTTGCTGGATTACTTTCTTAAATGGCACCATTAATTAAATAAAGATGTACAACTAATTTTGGGGTGCAGTCTGTGGACAGGCAAAAACTTAACAGAATGGTCTGGGGAGATTAAAATCAGGACTCAGGGCTGTCATGAGTCATGACGTAGCCCAGGAAGGGATATGAGGCTTCAGGTGGGTGGAGGGGCCACCCAGAAAAAGGGTGAGGGAGAGCAAAGCAAGGGACAGGCAGGCAGTGTGCAAGAGTGGGCAGGGGATCTGGGCCACGGGAGTGGGAGAAAGGAGAATACCGCTTAGGAGAGGCAGGACCATTCCTTACCGGCTCCCCAGTGAATGTCGCCCCACACCTGCACAACCCACACAGAGGAAACACACTTGTGTGGGTGCACACTGGGTTGGGTGTACACACACACACGCATACACACACCAGCACTGGTGCACAGCCACATACATGCATATGCACACCTGTGCTCACTCACATGCGCACATACAGACCTGCTCTCATGTGCACACACATGGGTTTCTCCAGTGTGGACACCAAGCTGGGCATCTTGTCACATCAATATCACTCTCCCAGGACAGCAGGACGATGGACCCTGCCTGGCTTGGAGGCCATGGGCTCCGTGCCCCGGGGATGAGGCTGCTGCTCTGGGCCAGCAGGACGTGGACCTTCGTGGCAGCTGCCTGTTTGTCCAGTCAGAGGTCAGTGCGCAAACGGTCCCCACATCTGGCTGGTTCCCCTGCAATGCCAATCCTAAACTGACATTTCGGAGCCTCCCCAACAGACTGCCTTCTTGTTTTTAAAGAAACCCCACCTCTGGACATTTGTAACACGTATTCCAACGACTCAGGAACTTTAAATACTGCCATGTGGCTGTCCTCATCAGGTCTGGTAGCCTCTGCAGCATCTGGAGCCTGAGAACAACTTAATGAGATCCTCAGGTCCATGGGCCGCGCTGGGTGATGAGATCAGAGCAGATGCACAACAGCACAAGGTGTTCCCTTTAAAAGGGGACCTGTTTTAGAAGTTTAAAATTGTCATCCAAAAATGCATATTTCTCAATGTGCTGATTCTGTGTAAGCATTGCAACAGCTTCAATTAAGTAGAAATGCTTATCCATTTGCTGTAATTATAACATTAATTCACAATATTTAGGCCATTTAAATAAGCCAAAGTGAGTTCACAGTTAGCATCAACTATTTGATATGCATCATTAGCAAAATGCGTTTTTGCAAAATATGCTTTGTCATTGTGTTGACTTTGCTACATACACAGAGCCCGCCCAAACAGAACAGAAAGTGAGCAGAATTTGCCGTTTTCCTACCCACTTTCCAACTCCTAGCCCAGCCAGTGTCAGACATACCTAATTCCTCTATTCTGCTGCCTCTGGCCCCAGTGTCTTCCTGCCGCTCACTAACCATACAAACCCCCCCTTCCTAGAAATGGGTACAAAGGAGGTTTTGGGTGATGGGATCCCCTCTGTCTTGTTTTGGGGGTGGCTACATGATGAAGTTCAGAGCTCACTGAATGGACTCTTTAATCTGTCCATTTTACCGCACGTAAACCATTCCTCAGAAGAAAAATTGCAAAAGAAGAAAGTAACATTGGGTGTTTGGTGGGGGTAAATTTAAAGTTCAAGATAGTACCTGCTGAGTTATAGGCATTTAGGGAAGGCT
Source organism: Smutsia gigantea (assembly GCA_032199065.1). Lineage (NCBI taxonomy): Eukaryota > Metazoa > Chordata > Mammalia > Pholidota > Manidae > Smutsia > Smutsia gigantea. The sequence goes on from JAVSCE010006562.1 coordinate 95,287, forward strand.
CCTCAAAGGGGTGCCTGACCTGTGCTGGAAGGACAGCCGAGTGTTTGCCAACAAAAACAATGAGGTTCAGAGGGAAGCAGGTTTTGGGGGAAAGGAAAGTAGTTCTAGGAGGCCAGAGAGAGACGTGATGGGTCTGGCAGGGAGCTGGCGATGGAGGCTGCTGGGCGGGCAGTTGGGCCAGGGAGACGTGGCTGTGGAGCTGGGAGGGGCCGGATCGCAGGCATCTTACTGGGCATGCCATGGAGTCTCCACTCACCTGCTGGAGACTGGGAGCTGGTGAAGGGTTGATTTATCATTGATTTATTGATCATTTATCGATTGATTAGTTTATTTAAAGTATAGTTAAAGGTGGAGGATTTCAAATAGAAGAACACTGTTCTTAGCCTGTTCTTCTGAAAGAGCATCTGACAGTGATGGGAAGGATGGATTTGGGAACCCTGAGCCTCAGGAGACGAATCCTCTCAGATGAAAACTGGTCAGAGGCAACTGCGAGGTCTGTGCACAGGCCGCAGCCCTGGGATGAAAAGCAAGCAGGAGGCCGGGCCCTCCCCAAGCCCTGCATATCACAATGAAGATTTCTTAAAGAAGACCACCAACCATCAAGAAAGAATGCAAGCAGCTGTGGACAGCCTGAGGGTTTCCTGAAATGCAGAGATAAGATGGGACACAGGAGAGGGCCAGGAGGGAAGTGAGGGAGGCCTGGTACGCAGAGTGCAGAGGCCAGGAGGGTCCCCGCAAACACGCACCTCCTATCAGGGTCCCGGGTATGATTCACCCACCGCTACAATTATCTGAGCCCGGAAATCAATACTGACATTGCAGCCACAGTGCCAATAATCACATTGCCCATGCACGTGTTCCCAGCAGAGGCCACGCAGGCCTGCTCCACCTCTGCTTTGGCTCCAGGTACTGTAACCACGTGCCCTTATCACAGCCTGTCTGCAGCATTTCCATATTTTTTAACGGTGATTCCACTGTTTAAAGAGCCCAGTGTGGAAGGGCCGCCTGGTGCCCAAAGCTGTTGGCAGGAGGCTGCCATGCACCTTCCGCAGCAAACACGTGTCAGCGAGCTTTGCTTAGACTGCCTCATAGCACTGCCAGCTGCGAGCTAAGTGGGACAGAATCGGTAATATATACAAAATGAGGCATCTCTAAACAGACACGTGTGTAAAACAAGGCTGTGGGTGGACTGGCTGGTGCAAATGCTGTGACCGGGGCCCACAGGAGCCTGGCTGGTGTTTCTCCGGGTGCGTGGTCATGGGTCACAGATTCAGGGCCCATAGAGGCTTTACAGAAAACAGCTACCGCAAATGACAGATCTGCTCGGCCAACGTCCAATGGAGATCCCGAGCCCCTGACAGCGGGGCCCTCCCTGTGCTGCTGTGCTGGGCGTAGGCAGGGCCCCCAGACTGAGCGAGGAGCCCACGGCCAGGAGCCAGCAGGTGGCCCCTCAGCTAACAGCACCCAGACCGGGAGAGGGCCAGCCTCCCTGGGCACTGCAGCAGCTAACCAGCCTGCTTACATCACCAGGAACAGACTCTGGAGTTAAACACAGCCTCTGCTGCCAGGCCGGCAGGATTTCAGAAATGAAGGTGAGCAGGCCGCCATGGGGCATCCCATACATGAGGGAATCCCCCCGCTCAGACACCCAGGATGGCCCGGGGTGGCATGTGTGCACAGAAGTGGCAAGAAGGGCCGTGAGACCCTGTGAAAAAGGACTGAATGGGGGGACAGACATTAAGAACATAGTTATCATGATAAAACAGGAGAACAGGCTGGGCAAGTACTGCAGAGCCAGGCCCTGGGCTGTGGGACTCGGTAGAGGATTCTGTCAGAAAACTGCATGAAACACAAAGATGTGGCCAATGTGGACAGGACATAAACAACAGCTCCAGGGCATTCCAACACCTCCTAATAGGACCTCCAGGAGGAAAACCAGAGGGAATGGAGAGGGAACAAGCAAGAAAAACTGGAAAACTTCCCCCAAATAAAGGAAAAGACATGTCTTAAGCTGGAAGGAGCCGCTGTGTCCAGGGTGAAGGGGTGAAGCAGGGCTGGCCAGCCAACCCCCGCAGAGACCTCAGGCTGAGGCGGCCTGGTGATGAGGGCGGGCAGGAGGCCGGGAGGGCCCCCCCCACACTGGGCTGCGAAGCCGTGGTCTGCAGGAAAGTGCTTGTGAGCTTAGATTCCAACGCTCGGTAAGATTAGATTTTATGTGGGAATAAACATATTTTTAGTCCCCAGGGACTCTAAAAGCTTTCCTACTCACAGATGTTAACAGACACACTAGAAGACAGACCCAGGGAACAGCCAGTGACTGAACGTGGGGCAGAGGACCGCAGGCCACTGCCAAGTCCTGCCCCCGACCCACAGGGTGATCTGCACTCCCAGCACTTCACGTGAGTGTGCTGAGGGCAGGAGGCAGCGAGGCCGTGCCCAAGTTCCTACTGTGAAATTCAGGTATTCGCAGAAAATATGAACCAAGTGTGGTAAGCACTCACACTCACTCCACCCCAGGAAAGGGAATGTAAAAGCCCCAGTAAAATACCAGCAAACTGAATCCAGCAGGTGTTAAAACACTACACCATGACCACAGGATGAAAGACTGGTTCGGCACTGTTTCACACAAAAGGCATTAAGGAAGGGGGAGAAATCTATTCATACAAGGACGGAATAAGCATGTGAAGTTCCAACACCATTCCGGATGCTTTAAATAATTTGTAAATTAAGAATAAAGGGAAATGTGTTCCATGTGCAAAAGGTTATTTACACCTTAGCTCTGATGGAAGGGACATGCTATGATGAAACGTTAGGATCGTCTTTGTTAGGATCAAGTAAAAGGACACCCATGGAAAGTTGGTATTCAGCACCGTGCTGCCTCCCTAAACCGTGCAATAAGACAAAAAGAAAATAAAAATACTAGAAAGGGAAAAATAAGTCAGCTACTTAGAGAATCAAGGGTATCAACTGACACCCAATTAGTAACCCTTCAATAAGAAAAGGGATACAACAGCACACTTTTAAAAATGGGAAGAACACGAAACAGTGACTTATACACTAATACCTCTTCATTATATAAACACTAATGTCTCATCATACTGTGGCCAGCCTCCCTAGTAATCTCGAAACAGTAGCAAGAGTGATGGTGTGACCTGTCTTCATCAGAGAGGGAAAGACAAGAGGCTGATGAACTCAGACTGATAATCACAAGCCCATCAGAGCCACACGTGGACATTCACCAACTCAGCAATCCCACAGGGCGAGCTACTGCACACTGGCTAAGAGGTGAGTCTGCAGGAATGGACCTGAAGCATCACTTCTCGAGAACCACCACCTCTGTGCCCACCCCCAGGGACAGCAGCACAGTCACAGTGCATCCACACTAACAGGAGGCTCGTAAGGCACAGTAAGGGGCCAAGAGGAAGGGCGCCCAGAGGTAATGACCAATGAATGGCCGGTAAGTGCAGTCAGCACAGAGGGAAAACGCCACAGGAGACACCACGGGTCAGCAGGCAACTGGAACATGGGCGTATACGAGACAGACTCTTCGGGCCGGGGCCAAGCCTTCCGGCAACACCTGGACTCAGAGTGTGGCCTCCCACATGTGACCTCATCTACGGTGGGGATCTGCACAGGGACAGAGACAAAGTCACAACAGTATGTACATTACTCATGTGAACGCAGAGAAGCCCACACCTTACACACAGTTACATCGAGGGAGGACAGGAATTCAAAGGGCTAAAAATATTTGCATACCACTATGAATTATCTGGAATGTTCTAAATCTTTTAAAACACCCTTGTTTACACTGCTTTCACTTGATAACATAGGTGGGGCGGGCGGGAGAGATGCCGACTCAGATCTCAAACGCTCTAAGCTTCCCTGCGCAGGGAATCCCCTGGGGTCACACAGTGCACAGTGCTCCCCCCTCAGAAAACACAAGAAAACACCAGAGTGATGTCCAGGTGGTGGGATCACCACTGATCGCCGGCTTCCTCTTCCTTTCCAGTGCTCTCTGAATCTAGCTGTGCCTGTACTTTAATGATTGGGAAACTTACATAAAGCAAATAATGCTTACTTTATAGAGTGAAAACTCAACAGCATGAGTAACAAAGAATGATCAGATATGCGAGTCAAGTGAAGACAGGGGTGGAGACAGCAAGTGGCTCTTCCCCAGAAAGAAACAGAGAAGAGGAAACAGAACACTGGTCTCCCGGCAGCACAAGCCAGTGCACTTTGCTGCCAAAGAAAGTCGGCTCACCTTCCACCCTAGGCCTAGGACACCTCTGCCTTCTAAGCTGCACCCTACCTCGGTCCGGGGTGACCACCTGCACAGGTGCCAGTGTGGCTGTTCTGTGCCTCAGGCATCGCTCACACACCAAAGCCAGGAATGGGTGAGAAGTGGGTCTCTGGCACTGGAGGCTGGACAGGGCAACAAACCCAGGCCATGCGGACCCACCTGCCCTCTCTCCAACTTGCCCACCCTGACCCCACCCCGCCTTTGCCCTCTATGTTCCTCCCAGTCGGGACACCTTCCACCTCCTTCCCCAGGAAGACCCCTTGAACTCCAGCCTGTGACCTCCTGTCCACAAGCCCCCTCGCTCCCAGTGGCCTGCCCGTTCTGCGCCACCTCCAACCCCTCCAGCAGCCCTCTGATCGCCACCTTGGGAGGGAGCTGCACTCCCGGCTGCCACATGAGAGACAGAAGGACCACTCTCGCAGGACTGTGTGCATTCCAGAGAAACGACGGCCTTTCCTCAATACAGCACCTCACAGAGGGCGGGAGCATATGGGGCGTTTCACACTGGGGACACTAGTACCCGACAGCATGCTCCCAAAGAAGGGATGAGAGTCGTCCGACCAGAGACTTAAACACCCACAGCTGGAAGCAGGTCTGCAGGAGGGAGGGTAACAGGATGAACAAGTCTCCAGTGGGGAGCACCTGCAGCCACTCACCCCACAAGCTCTCATGCAGACCCCACAGGAATAGGGCAGGTGACCCGAGATTTAAACGTGGGCTGAAACCTGTACACACTCCACAGAGGAGACAAACCGGTAGAGAGGCTGGCCCGCCTGGCTTCAGGAGCAGAGAACCAAGCCCTTCTAAGGAAGGCCAGAGGCCTTTCACAAGGAAAACTCTGCCTCAAAACCACACTGAAATCATAAAAAGTCAGGGAAAGTCACAGAGATTAAAGTTTTGATCAAGTAGAGCACAGCCAGCTGTTACCAGCTGACAGCAAGTGGGTTCTGGCGCATTCCTTCATTACCTGTATCATTCAACTAAGTAAAAAAGGTTTCTGATTAAAGTGCGGCCAGGGGAAGGCAGGCCTGCCACGTGGCCTGGGGACACGGGGCTCCCTGCACAGCTTGTGGCATCAGATCCTCCTCCCACGTCTGCCCACAAGCTCAGGCTGCCCACTTCTCTCAATGAAAGGAGATTTACTTTACCGAAGACACAGGTGAGTTGAAGGCTCAATCATCTCCTCTGTAAGGAAAAGATGTACTTGTCAGGTCCTTCACAACATCCAAATGGTGACAAACCCTCAGGGAAGACAAACCCTCACTGACCCACCTCCCCATGAATGAAAGGGCTGCCGTGGGAAAACACAGGTGGACTCAAGACTGCCGGACGGGATGTAAACACTTCAGAATTCACCACCAATGAGCACCCTCCTGGTCAAATATCTCACCGATGAAGGGGACATGGCGTACTGTAAGTGCTGACCACAAGGACACAGGCCCAGACACCATCTCCCCAGGTGAACATCCCTCAGCTGCCGCCACCTGAAACTCTGAGCCACCGGGTTTCCTGGCGAGGGGTGCCGCGTTACCCGTGCTGTGTGGACAGCCAGCGGGGGCACTGCTGACAGCTAATCCTCATGAATTAGATGCCGTGTAAGTAGCACAAGACAGAGGCTGTCAACTGACAGGAATCGTCGATCAAATTAGTGCTCAAGGATGAGGTGGCAGGGGCCCCACTTACCCTGACACTGACCTCAGGGCTTTGATGTGTTCATCTGAATTTTTCACAACAATATTGAACCCAAATTTGTTTCTCAACTCATTTTATCAAGGATTAAAATGTTTTATTGAGCATTAAGATTAAGTGGTGCTTGGAGAATGACTGACTGAGGATGGTTAATCTTAAAATACATGGAATAACAGTGTCTCAATATTACAATATTTAGATATCTATAAATAATTGATAGTCCAGTGAGATGGAGTAACTATTATTTGCCATCACTTCCAAAGACAGTCTGGAGCTTTACATGGTATAAAAGAATTCAAGCTGAAGCCCATTCGGACACCACCAGCTTCTGGGAGTCTGTGTGGTGCCCCGATGAGCAGACTCAGGTATGTGCACACACACACCTGCCTTTTTAATGTTAATGACAGTATCTCCTAAACGTGTTCAACTTTTTCTTTTTAACAAAAGAAACAAAAATTGTAGCACAAAAACTAGGCTAAATAATTGTTGCTGCAGGAAACCCTAAAACACATCAAGAGTAATACAGGAACAATGTACATGGGTCTTAGACTCATCCTGCACGTGCAGCTCAAACTTAATTCCTTAACGTGCCACTTAAGTGCTCAACCAGAACACGCACCATGTGAGGTCTTGTTTCCCTTTGAGGAGTGGTCTTGAGCCCTTATGACCTCCACATGTCCTTCAGTCACAGATTTAACGCCGTACGTGGGCAGCACTGGCTTCTAGGAGGGTTGTGAGCACCAAGAAGTTGATCCCAGTGCAGTCACAGCAGGGGAGTCTCAGCGCCCTCTTGTCTTCACTCACTGCTGGCGCTTTTAAGCCATTTAGAACAAAAACAAACAAACCTGAGGAACAGCAGTCATTTTTTCTGATGTTCTTCACCTTCCATGAGTATCATTAGGAATCAAACCTTATTATTAACAAGACTCAAATAATATAAAAATGCTAATGGTATTTAGACAACAGAGAAAATATAGATAAAAATTTGCAACACAAAAAATGTAATATCTAATTAATTAAATGCATTTATAAATTTGACAATATTAAGTATACTGTGTTAAGCAATATGCTACTTACTACTAACAAAGATGAAGAGTTAATATGAAGAAATGCTAGTAGAAATCCTTAACAGATAAATGACTTGTTCTTAGATATATAAAACCCACTCAATAATAAAAGTAAAAAAAATGGTTACATGTACATATTTTCATACCTGGGCTGACACAAAGTTGAAAGTGCTTTAAAAATCACCAACAGGTGAAATGGGGCACAGTGACTCAGTCACAAGGCGAGACAGTCCTGGGGGCATAGCATGGGGCACGGTGACTCTAGTTAATAACACTGCAGTAATAATACAAACTGTTAGTTCGTATGAAAGCTGCTGAGAGTAGATCTTAAAAATCCTCATCACCAGAAAAAAACTAACCATATATGGTGATGGACATTAACTAGGCTTACTGTGATGGTCATTTCACAATACAGGCACACACAGAATCATCCTGTCATGACCTGAAACCAGTAGTTTACGTGTCAATAAATAAGCAACCAAGCAATCACAATGCGTGGAGATTGCTAATTTCTCCCAAGATCCTAGGTCCCCTTATATAAGATTCTAACACATCCCATCTTTATCTTGGTATCCTTTTTTGATTTCTTCAATAATCTCCCTTCTGGTACAGGGAGACTCCTTCCAATCCGTAGAAAGGGATGTGAGCTTCTGGCCCATGAGAAGCACACATCTGCTCTTCTCCGGTCCCGAGCTGAGCAGAAGGCCCACTGTGGCCCAGCTGCACCCGGGTGGACACTGATGCTCCTGCAGGTCGGCTGGTGGCCAGGGGAACCGCCCCATCCTTGGAGGGTGGCATTTCCAGCCACCCTCGCCTGGGGGTCACCGAGCCTTGGAGCCCCACTTGGTGTCCAGATGGTGGACGACTGCTGGTGTGGGAAACCCCATGTGTGGGGTGGAGTGCTATGGAGAAACCCTGACGGATGTGAGCCAGGAAGGCAGAGACAACCAAGGCCGCACGACTACCTTCTGAAGCCCAAGGAGCAGCGCCCAGTTCCAACACTGCTATCTGTGAACAAGCCAGAGGGGAAGCAGGCAGGGGCCGGCCGGCTCACGAAGGCAGGAAGAATGTTCCAGAAACCAGAGAACACAGTCACTACCACCTCCTTAGCATGACTGAGCAGATCTATCGAGGAACATACTGTGCATTCCCTTCTGGAGAGTTAACCCGAGGGTTTTCACGGCCACGCTGCCTACAGCGAGCACTGGAAACCCCCCAAGGTGGGTGTGAGTCAACAACCCCCTGCCTTCTGGCTGGACCCCAGTGCCACACAGCCACCAAAAGGGACAGGAGATCCGCACATACTTAGGAAGAGCCCCTCAAGTGCTGATACAGGAGAGAAGTTATATGCAGAATACGTCCCCTGGTTATGTACAAGAGGCCACCTGCGGGCAAAGGACCAGGCCTAGAGCCACACCGCCGAGCACAGTACCTACTGACCCCACGTGCCTCCTGGGCAGCCGGGGCGCAGCCAGTCCCACGAGAGGTGCTGCGGCACACACACATCAGATTTTGAAGACTTAGTACAAAAAAAAGAATTGGTACTTTAATGATTTGTATAAGGATTATAAAATGAGATGATAATATTTTTAATATATCTGCTTCAATAAAATATTATTAAACATAATTTCACCTGTTTATGTTTTAATTTTTAAAGTGTAGCTAATAGTGAATTTAGAATCCCATATGGCCTCACATACCATTTCTACTGGACGCTGCCAGGCTGAAGGTCGCCCACCTTGGGCTGGACTGGGTCAGCTTGGCTACGCTGGACAGAGGGACTCTCATTCTTTACATGCTTACACGCCATTCCAGTCTTTATGGTCAGTATGAAGTGCTTCCATGATTTTTAAAACAAACTGATTTTTGAAAGAAAAAAGACTTCTCAAGACACGTTTGTTCCGCCTCTTCGCGATGCCTGCTACTGTTCTCACACCACAGTCCTGGCCATTCAGTCTCCTTAGGACGCAGATGAAACAGCCCGTAAACAAGGAACAGCACGTCTATTCCAGGCTGCACTGCGGAACTGCCGGAAAGCTAGCAGCTCCTGGGATGGCAGCGTGGTTTCTCAGAGAAAGAATATCATTCTCATGGAACTGCAAGGTCTCCACCAAAGAGCGAAACTGCTGCTCCAAACGCACGTAGCTCTCCTCATCCAGAGGGAACAGGTGCCTGAATAAGCCTCTCTGCCCATCCCCAGGGCCATACATGCACCTCTGCAGGCAGAGACCAAGGGGCAGGTGAGATGCACCATGAAACCAGACCTGCCATGCTAATTCAGTTCACCCCAGGCCCGAGCCCATGGGTCATGGAGGGGTTTATGAGACTAACGCAGTGAGGCTGACACAGCTGGAGAAGGTCTCCAACTAACCCTGTTTCACACACACGGTGCTCACAAATGGAGCCCACCCAACCAGCTGACTGAATGTGCATACGTGTATGTGTATGTGTCATGATGAACACAGTGTGTGTGTGTGCATGCGCAGGCACGCCTGTCGTGTTGTGTGTACATAATGAGCATACCTTGTGTGTGTCTGTTGTGTACATGTGCTAAATGGGGAAGGATGGGAAGGAAAGACACCTGGGTGCGTTTCTCCCCTACAAGCAGCCCTCCTTTCTCAGCCGCCTCAGCCTTCACAAGCACACTGAAAGTGCACCAGCCTTAAAGCAAAATCCAAAGGCTCTGAAAATCACAAGTGTGCTGGCAACTCACTTGGCGGCAAAGCCTGAATCTTCCACTCCTCCGGGGGAGGCGACGACTGACCTACACGAATGAGAACGAGTCCATCCGTCCCAATGCTGCTGGTGTCAACATTCACAGCTTCCAGGAGACTCAAGCGTGTCTGGTAACAGGGCGTTGCCCAGCATGGGAGATACAGCGTGTGCACGGTGCTCCAGGCGAAAGGCCAGGCTCCCCAGAGTTTCAGGGCTTCCTGAGCCCTCCTCTTGGAACAGAGCCCCATGCTCTCCCGACTTCTGGTTCTTTACAGCATCCCCTACCTGGTTGTGTATGTCACCTGCTTGCTTTCTGGCCTGTGTACTCCAGCAGAATACAAATTCCAGGAGAACAGGACTCCTCAGCTCAGTCTGTATTCCCAGGATCTAGTGCCCAGCACACACTCCACTTCACAAACATCCGGTGACTAAATTGTATTTAATCCAGAGATTGAACATCATAAAACCCTGAAACTGGCTTTTAGTACCACCACGAGAGAAAGGACCCAAATTATAGGAAGAATCTGACACAGGAATAGGATTCTGCCCGGGAGACAGTCCTACTGATGTCACCCATGAACCACTTGATCCTTAGTTCATTGATTTGTAAACTAGAGACAGACATTCACTCACAGGCGTGGATGATGTGTGAGGCGGAGTAGCAGAGGGCATTTCAGGCCTTCAGCATCTCAGGGGTGTCACCAGTGGGGTGTCATTTCTGTGGCCCAGAGGACAGAACAACAGCCTTTTGCAGCCCCAGGGGCTTAATTTTAGAAGAGAACTGTATCATCTCTCATACTGTCTCTGAGTCTACCGTCCATGACTGACAGGACAATGCCAACTGGCATTTCCTAAATTAAAGATAAGCACAAATGGAGGAGAAGCTGGAGACAGAGCCAAAAGCCTGGGAGAAGGCAGGTTAGAACGGCCTACCAGCCTCAGGGCCAGGGCAGGGGTGGTGCTGTCGGCTGGCATCCAGTGCCCAGACTCACGGCGTGGCTGATTTCCCCACCCAGGCTCCAGTGTCACCACTGGGAAATCGGCGCCTAACTAACTCAGGGAGGACAGTGTTTTACTTAGAGATTCTGTTTGAAGTCTTGTAAAAGTGCCATGTCATTAAGGCAAAGATCCTCTCCAACACTCACCTGCCCTGAAAAGCCGGTGTAGGACACTGGGCTTTCCTCTTGCAAAGGAGTCTGAACTCGAGGTTTGTACAAACCGCTGTTTAAGATGATTCACTACTGTCGTATCAAAACTGTGAGAAATCCCAGTGAGAGACAAAGGAAACTTAGACTCTGGGGGAGAAATTCACTTACTGTTTCTTCATGTCAAGTCCTGATTGCTAATCAACACTCTGTCCTGTGGCTAAGCTCTGCGAGGCAGGCTCACGAGTGGGAATCGCTAACACAGAGGACAAGCGGCCAGATGGCAACGGGGTCAGGAGAGGCATGCTTCACGGCGCTGGGAGCTCGGCCCTCAGCCAGATGTGCAGGAAGGAAGCTGGCTCGTCGCCACAGCAACCCGAGCGAGCCCCAGGAAATCAGGACAAGCCTGCGCTGTGACACCAGGGACCAGGGTGTGCTCAGAGAGGAAGGGTAGAAGAGCGCTTACCAAAGGGTCTGGACACCTCAGGATTCGCGTTAGAAACTGGACAATGCCCCCTGAGCTGTGGCCAGGGACACACCCGCACAGGAAAAGCATCTTCAGACACAGACCAGCATCTTCCTGAGGACACACCCCTGGTTCTGTGACCCCTCGGTGCAGGTTGGGCAGGGAGCTACAGAGAAACCCGAGCTCACTTGTCTCCGCCAGCACCCCAGCACCCCAGCACCCCGGCTGGGGCAGTATCTGTAAGGAAAAACAGCAGGCTACTTTTTCTTTCAAGGGTCTATTTTGTCTATTTTAAGTACTCATACTAACTTTGCCTTTGACTCCAAAATATTTTAATGTTTTCCTTAATTAAGAACATCATATTTTGTGTTTATTTTGAATTTGGGCTTTCTAATGCGAGGCAGAACAGAGGATAATGCAGCAATTCTATGGCCATCACCTATTTTCCTAAGAAATAAAATTAATTATAGAAGTCCATCATGCTGCCTGCCCCTACACTATCATCTTCCAGAGACAACCAGGCCCCTGTGGTTATGCATCCCCTTATCTTCGTCCATATACAGACAGAATGTCAGTACGCTTTAATGTACATTAGTGACACCGGATAATACAAGTCTTACTATGCTTGTCATTTTTTGCTCCAGAATCTTTTCAAGGCTACATGTACTGATAAAACAGAGGTAAACATCCTAAGTCCTTGAGTACTTATGTAAGAATTTCTCTACTATGTAAACAAGAAGGTGACTTTTCCAGGTCACAGGATAAAGCATTTTCAACTTTACCAGGCACTGCTAGACGGCTCCTACAAGCAGCTGCCCTTACTTACACTCAGCATGCACCATGTGAGCACCTAATTCCCCACTCATTTTCATGGGTAAGTAATATTCCTGTGTGTGCTATTGATATGTACTATACATATATATCTCACAGTTTCTTTATCCATTCATTCATCAAAATGGACACTTGGGTCACTTCCACATCTGGGTTATTATGGATAATGCTGCAGTGAACAGAGGCGTGCAGTTCTCTTTTTGAGGTAAGTGCTTTGTTTCCTTTGGAAATATTCCTGAAAGTGGAATTACATGATCATTAAGGCTTTTCCATTTTTAATTTTTTGAGAAACCTCCATTCCTGCTTCCCACAGTGATGGTATCAATTGCTTTTTTTTTCCTGTTGTTTGTGCTTTTGGTGTCATACATGATCCAAAATCCACTGGGTAATCCAGAATCATAGATTTATGCCTAAATTTTAATTCCAAGTGTTTTATAAGTTTATCTTTTGTATTTGGGTCTTTGGTTTACTTTGAGTTTATCTTGTATGTGGTGTGGGAGACGGGGTCCAAAGTTATTCCTCTGCATGTGCTGCACCTCCAGTGGTCCCAGCCCTATGTGCTGAAAGACTGTTCTCTCTTCATTTGATGGTCCTTGCACCCTTGCTAAAAGTCAGTCGGCATCCTTGCCAAAAACATTTTTAAAAAAGAAAATAGACCAACGGCACAGAATAGAGCCCAGAAAGAAACCCTTGCATATACAGTCATATGATCTTCAACAGAGGCACTGACACCACCCAACTGGGAAATGTTGGAAATTCAACAAATGGTGCCGGGAAAACTGGAACTCCACATACAGAAGAATGATACTGAACTCTGATCTTACACCAGCTACAAAATCTAGCTCAAAATGTATTAAAGACCTAAACATAAGACCTGAAGCAATAAAGCTCCTATAATAAAACGTAGGTGAAATGCATCATGGCATTGAATTTGGGAATAGTTCTTGGCTATAACCCCAAAAACACAGGCAACAAAACAAAAATAGACAAACGGGGTGACATGAAACTTGGAGGCACACAAGAGGTTCTTCAGTAGGGGATGGGTAAACTGTTCACATCCAGATAACAGAATATTACCTGTAAAAAGAGAGTAGCCATCAGCTATGAAAAGACATGGAGGAGCCTTAGATGCACATCACTGAGTGAAAGCAGCCAGTGTGAAGAGGCCACATGCTGTGTGACATCCTGGAAAAGGCACAACTATGTGGACAGTAAGTCAGGGGTTGGCAGAGGCTTGTGAGGGAAGGAGGCACAGGTGGGGCCCAGAGAGTTTCAGGGCAGTGAGACTGCTCTGTGTGACACTGTAATGGGGACATGTCATTACACATTTGTCCATTATATATTAATAGAATGTTCAACCTCAAGAGTGAACCCTAATGTAAACTATGGACTTTGGGTGATAAGGAGATTCAAACATAGGTTCATTAATTGTAACAAATGTACTATCTGGAGGGGACACTGATAACAGGGAAGCTGTGTGGGGGCAGAGGATATATGGGAAGTCTCTGTACCTTCCTCCTTAGTTTTGCTGTGAATGTTCAGCTGCTCTAAATATAGTCTTAATTTTTTTAATTCTACTTTTATTTGGGAAAAAAACTTTTAGGGCTAATAAATGAATTCATCTAAGTTGCAGGATACAAAATCAATGCACAATAATCAGTTTGATTTTTATATTAGCAATGAATAACCTGAAAAGGTAACTAAGAAAGCAATTCCATTTACAATAGCATCAAAAAGAATAAAACACTTAGAAATAAATTTAACCAAGGAAGCAAAAGACTAATACACTGAAAACTACAAAACATTGCTAAAGAAATTAAAGGAAACATAAATAAATGGAAGAACATCCCATGTCCATGGATTGGAAGATTCAATATTATTCAGATGAGCATACCACACAAAGAGATCTCCAGATTCAGTGCAATCCTTATCAAAACCCCAATGGGTTTTTCTCAGAAATAGAAAATCCCAGCCTAAAACACATATGAAATCTAAAGGGATCTCAAATAGCCAAAACAATCCTGAAAATAAAGAACGAAGCTGGAGGACACACAGTCTTTGACTTCAATATTTACCACAAAGCTACAATAATGAAAACAGTGTGGCACTGGAATAAGGAAAGACATAGACCAACAGAATAGAAGAGAAAGCCCAGAAATAAACCCTCCTCACGTAAATGGCCGATTAATTTTCACCAAGGGTGTTATGACCATTCAATGGGGAAAGGACAGTCTTTTCAACATACAGTCCTAAGAAAACTGAATATCCATGTGCAGAAAAATGAAGTTGGACCCCCACTTTATACCACGTTCAAAATTAACTCCAAATAGATCAAAGAACTAAATTTAACAGTTAAAGATATAAAGCCCTTAGGAAAAAAACATAGGATCAAATATAAAACTTTTGTGTATCAAAGTACAGTATCAAGGGCATGAAAAGATATCAACAGAAAGGGAGAAAATATTTGCAAATCATATATCCGGTAAGGGATTAACATACAGAATATATAAGGAACCCCTAAACTCAACAAAAGGGAAAAAAAGAAAAAAAAACAATTTAAAAAAATTGGTCTAAGGAGCTGAATAGATATTTCTCCAGAGATGTACAAATGGGTTATAGGCACATGAAAACATGCTCAGCACCACAAGTCATTAGGGGAACACAAATCAAGGCACAACGAGATGCCACTGCACACCGACAAGGACGGCCTCTCACTCCTAGTTGTATGGCTGTGACTGCCTGTCCTGGGAACCTGCCTGAAGAGATGGGAAGCAGGGGCTCAGATGCTTGAGCACACATGTTCACTGAAGCATTATTCACAAGTCTCAAAAGGTGGAAACAGCCCAAGTACCCATCAACAAATGAATGGATACAAATATATGGTGTGTACACACAATTTAATGTTACTCAGGCTCAAAAAGGAATGCAATTCTGATAAATGCTACAACAGGGATGAACCTTGAAACATGTTAAGTGAGAGGAGGCAGACACAAAAGGACATGTATGGGGTGATTCCCTTTATATGATATACCCAGGACAGGTGAGTTCTTGAGGACAGAATGCAAGGTGATGGTTACCACACTGGGGGCAGGGAACTGGGGAGTCAGCATTTAAGGGCTCACAGTTTCTGTTTGGGCTGATAAGCTCCAAAAATGAATAGCATAGCATTGTGAATATGCTGCAGCGACTGCTCACAGGTGCAGAGCTTCCTTTGGGGGTGATGAAATGCTCCAAAGTGCACTTTGATGATGGTTGCACAACTGCAGGCGACATACTAGCAACCATGTGGCCAGCATGCAGGTGCCCAGAAGCCTACAAAGCTGCCAATGTGGAGGGCCGGGCATCAACACAAGGATGCATCTGAGTGCTGTCCTCTCCAGGCACCATGATAAGGCCCCTCCTCCCAACTCAGCACAGCCCTGGGATTAGTGGGCAAGCACCCCTTTCCAGGTGGGGGGCCTCCCCAAGGATGAAGTGACTCCCTCCACCCCCCATTCCCTGAGCTGTGAGGATACACGTGGCTGCCCACCTCTGAGGGCTCTACCACAGATGTGCACTCATCTGCCGACAGCAAGAAAGACCAGCCCCCCAGCACCCCAGGCCCATGAGCAGGTCCCCCAGTACCTCAGGCCCACAAGCTGGCTCCCCAGAACCCCAGACCCACAGAATACTGTGTAAGTTATGGTGTATGACATGGTCATTTGACATATGTATGTGTGGTGAGACGCTACCCCAATAACGTCAGTTAACTCCTCATACAATCACCATGTGTGCTGAGGACACTAACGTTCTGAACTCAGCATTTTCAAGGATATAACACAGAACTGTCACCTATTGTCACCACACTGCACCTTGAACCCTCAGAGCCTGTTTACCCTATTAGTTGAGAGTTTGTGCCTTCAACCAACGTGTTCCTATTTCTCCAGCCACTGGGAACCACCGCTCTACTCTCTAGGACTTCAAGGTTTTAGATCCCATACATAAGATCATACAGTATCTTTGACGGAATTCACACAGCATGATGCCCTCAAGATCCATCCGTGTTGTCACTAATGGCAGGGTGTCCTTCTGTGGCTGCATAATATTCCAACAAACATACCGCATTGTCTTCATCCATTCATCCGCTGATGGATGCTGGACTGTGTCTGCCTTTCGGGTAAGGCTGCTGTAACATCAGCTGCAGGGCCTGGCCAGGCTCAAACCCACGAGGGGACCTAAGATCTAAGCCCTGCAGACAGCTCACTTAACAACTGTCCCCAGTGGTGTGCAGCAGGGCCCTGGTTACACGAATGACAGCTTACTATGCATATGGCCAGAAAGCTAACTTGGGTGAGCGTCACTACCTACAACAACACAGGAAAGCCTGAACTCAGGCTCAGCATCAGGCCCTGGATGCCAAGGACTACAGTCAGAAGTCAGGCCAATGGGTTTTAGGAGAAACTGGCTGTTCTTCCTTGAACAGAGAAATGATAAAAGTATCTAAGTGTCGATGTAAGTTTTGATCCCATTTCTGCACCTGGACGGAGTAATTCATGGGAAGAAAGGAAGCTACTAAGGGTTTAGACCGCATTGTGTAGAGGAAATTCTCTAAATGGAAACTAAAATAAAAATGTTGCACCACACACTTCCTCTTCTTTCTGAAGAGAGAAGCCTTTCAACTCTATCATCTAAACCCACAGCTGTGATGACTGTCAAAAAGAAGCAAACAAGGGGCAGCACAATGAGCTGGAAGCCGGAGGCAGAAGGCCACGCTTTCTGGAGGAAGGAATCGTGACTTGGAATCTCACCAATATATCTGGGGCAATAAGCGCTGTACCTGAGCATAGATTAGGAAGCTGTAAGGCACAAATATTCCAATGGGATGAACAAGCCTCTAAAAGGCAAGTTTAGCTTCCCGATTAAAAGCCGGAAGCATGGCCAAACACAGCAAAACTCCCAGCATTCCAAAAGCCACTTCATTTACTTTACGACGCTGTCATTTTTTGGTTTACTTTTCTATTTTGTTTTAAATAAGAAAATTATCAGCTAAGGTTCAACACTGCCATTAGAAAGATTTTTTTATTCCAGTTTCCCTAATCCTTCTTGCTCTTTTTAAATTCCACTGACATGCAGTGTGTCCTCTGCACCTTACACGTTGACGCAGCACTGCCCATAGGTAAGTGTCCGCCAGACACGCGTACATTTACCATCTGCAAAGAGGGCACTGAGTGCCTTACATGTGCTTAACCAGCATCACACCTTTGCCTGCTACTGTCCAGCCACCATCTGCTCATCAGCCATCTCCTCTGACACCACCGTGCGTTCCTGGAATGGTGAACTGCCCTCCCTATCTCGCTCCTCAAATACCCTTCCAGGCAAATTCCACTAGGAATGGCCTTGTGAGTGGGAATCACTTAGTAAGAAACTTCCCCTCCTGGGCACAGTTATGTCTTCCTGCTCTGCTGTCCTCTCCTTCAGTAACAGCTAAACGGAGAATGCACAGCCCACACAATGAATTGCAGCACCGCAGGAACCCCCAGTGGGTACCCTGCTCTTCTCTTAAATCAGACACAACTCCGTACAGCCACACGTCTCAGGTGAGTGATAACAGCACACGAAGATGGGCGGTGCTCACTCAACGCAGGGAGCAAGGCCTCCATTCCAGTACTCGGCTGACTCCACACAGGTTTCCGCCACGGGGCCTCCCTCCCAGTGCAACCAATGTGAGCTAGTTTCCTAATGTCCCCTCAGCCTCCATCCCATGCTCCCTTAACCACCAGGCTTCCCCATTCCTGATGCCCTAAGCTAGTGGTCTTCAAAATTTTGTGTTCACATATCCCTTAGGAAGATTTTTAATCACTCGTAAAGCATTGCAAGTGATTTAATTCCTCATATATTATGACAACTGCCATTTTAAATAAAACCGTTGCCTTGTTCTTTTAAACATGTCCAGTGGACTCAAAGGACTATGGCCGCTGGGTACCCGCCATCCTCGGGGCTGCCGCACAGTGGCGGGCTCGGCCCCACACAGTGGACAGTGCCCCTGGCAGCTGACACAGTAGAAACTCCAAATCGACTCTAAAATACACGAACGTGGCAGTCAGCAATTGTGCAGTTACTTCCAAACCTCCGACTCTTAATGCACTCCACCTACTTCAAAGGGCTTCATCCTAAAGTAATGTATTTTATGCTTGAAAATTTTTATTGATCATCATTCCATAGTTCTCTGCCACAAAGGTATGTATGTGAATTAGAATTTACATCTTAAGACATCCTGTGACCGTGAGGTTCCATGTGTCTTACACAGACACTGCAGACTTTAAATAATAGTTTTACACATACAAAATAATCTTTTACCACTTTGTGATAAGGACAGGATTCTTTTTAAAACCTACTCTTCAGTAAGTATTCCTTCTCCTGGGCTGAAGTGAGCTCAGCAGTACGTCTGTACTGTTTCATCCCCCAGACGTGGCATGAGAAGCCTTTTCACAGATTCAAGCCCAGTTCTGTCACGGCGATAGCGCTTCAGCCTTCGACCCCACCAAGCAATGGGCCAGCATGCGCAGTGACCTTTCACCATTCTCAGGGGGCCACCAGACAGCAATCAGAGCAGGTCCCCCTCCAGTCCTGCTGAAGATGGAGACTCAGGCCACCCCGGCTCCACACTGGTGATTCAAGTCCTCCAGGATGGGTGCCCTGTCCTCCCCGGGACAAAGGCCAGGCAGGCACAGAGGCCAAGGGACAGCAGGCATGTGGGAGGCTGTGCAGGGGACCGCTGCCCTGAGGCGCCATCAGCACTGACCTCAGGGCACCCCGTGCACTTTGCCGCTACGCCTTCTGGAAGGGGTTTCCACGCCTGCGTCCAACAGTGGCTCACACTGAGGATGTCTCGCCGCAGCCACTCCCAACACCACAGGAACAGACAGGCACAGGACTCACCACCACGCAGGTCCACGTCATGCCTGAGGGTTTTCCAGTGTCCCCATGTCTGCCTGTGAAACGTTAAAATCCACAGAGGCTTTGAAGCAATGCCACCACCATAGAAAAAATGACAATCTTACCAAATGTCCACCCAGGGTCATTTAAATACGATAGAAAATTTTATTATGTTTCAAACTGAAGTCATAATCCAATGACGCAGTACCGCTGGTTTGAGGCAGTCAAGTGCCCACTTTTATCTATCTGCCCTTCCTTCGGGGACCCCTTTAAGGGACAGCAAAGGGGCCTCAAGAGAAAGTAATTACAAAGAGGAATGGAGTGGTGGCTTCAGTAAGTTGAAGCATTCGTGGGAACTGGAAAGTAGGGGAAAGAGGCAGCTGGTGTGCAGAACCGACTGGGGAAACAATCCCCAAGTGAAGATTGGTTCTTCCCGCTGAGGCCAACACCCAACTGGCAGGCACACACAGGGCAGGCGTGGGATGCCTGCACTGCAGGAATCCACACGAGTGGCTCCCAACACACCACTTTCATTCCTGATTCCGTCTATCAAGCCTCCTCCCTATTTTCCTGTTGGTCTGGCTAAGGGTCTGTGGACAGCGGAGGCATTCTGGTGTGGAGTTACTGAGCTCAGTGAGATGCCAGCGGCTCCATGCTCAGACGCGTCTGCTGTCTTTACAGGGATCATAGTACAACTGAACTACATACCATCTTGCTGAACAATTAAACCCAAAGAAATACAGGAGGGAGATTGATGTTTGGGACTGAGAAAAACCTAGAAATCCAATTCCATCCCCTTGAGAGTTGGGAGAAAGGGCAGAAACGGGGCTGACATGCCCATCATCACAGCTGTTTAGGGGGAGAGGCAGTTGGCAGATGTGTGAAGGTCAGCCATCAGCAAGGGGACCCCCGGATGCTCACCAGGAAGTAACCTCCACTCAGAATTCAGGCCACACGACCACCAGGAGGAGAAACCGGGAGATGCCCAGCAGGACCGCGAGCGTGAGGGCCTGGCCCAGCCACTAAAAGGTGCTAGCCTGGGACACGATGCAGCGGAGAGTGGCCAGGAAAGGAAGGCCCGACAGTGGTTCGCAGGGAGCAGGCAGAGTGGCACCGTCTCCCTGCACATAGACAATGACGTTGTGCAGATCCACACGTATTTGGGAGACTTATTTTAAGGAAAAACCATCGAGATCAAAAACTTGAGTCATGGGAGCATATACTTGTTGAGAGTTCCTAGGAAAAACTGTGTAGTAATTCTTCAGATGTGTCAGATGACAAGTTGTTTGGATATTTCTACTTTAACAACAATTTGCACAGATAAGCTTCTTTTTAATTGATAAAAATAAAAGACCCTGTCTCACATAGGGAATGCTGGATTTAAACAAAGAACAACTGGAAAGTGACTGAAAATTGCTTTGCCATAAATAATGGGATATGCAATATAACCTTATAAATACAGTTCCTTCTGTAGTAAAAGTGTTTTAATATGTGTCTGCGAATAAAACTCACAAAGAAGCCATGGGCTACAGAACAGAACGGGTGCCACTCAAGAGCACACCACAGGCAGGTTGCTTGGTGTTCTGGCCCGACCGCTGCCCACCTGAAACTCCATCAGGTCAGTCAGTCCGTTCAAGGCTCAGCCACCTGTTTCTGTTTGATCTTCACAGCCGTGTGATAGGTGATGAAGTTATTGTCACAGATAAGATACTGAAGCTCAGAGAGATTGAGTGTCGGTCAGAAACACTCAGCCAGAATTGGCAGGGCCAGCCCCCAACCTCACATAACCACCATCTTGCCTGTGATCTCCCAACCAATGTGGAACAAGAGAGCGGAGGGGAAGCCATGCCTGGGAAAGCCTGGTATGTGTGCTTGGATGGCTTTTAATACACATAAAGAATAGACTCAGCTTTGATGACATAGGAAATGCCACACAGAGCACTAGAGGAATTTCATACGGCCTCCTACCAACTTCAACACCATCTACGTTCCTCTAAACATGACTCTAAATGGGAAAATTAAAGACAGCCTTTAAACCAGACATCTGATCTTCGATGCTGTAGTATGATTCTGAATTGCATCCTGGCCCATGGACCCTTAGCCCAGTGAGTCAGCACCATTCCCAGCCACCACAAATGGCACCAGATGCCGAAGGAGCATGCTGATGCTTCCAAACCAGTCACCACGTCATTCTTCGGAGACGCAGCCAGTAAAACATGGGTGTGATCCAACCTCCCTTAAAACCTGGTGTGAAATAAATCAAATCTCATGGAACTGCATCATTGCCAATACATAACGGAAATTATTTTTTTCAAGAAAGCTCATGGCGGGGTATTTCCTAGTGTATTTTTGTAAATCTAACTAACCACTGTATGATGACTAGTTTGCTGGGTTTGGTCTCTTATATAAGATATCTTCTTAATGCTATAACCTGAATAACTAATTGCTACTAGAAGCCATAAGGTAAAGGAACAGCCAGAGCTGGGGGGAGGGAAAACTTTGCAGCGGTTAGTCCAGGAAGAAAAGGGTTTCTGGGTTAGATAGGAAAAAGAAATGAATAGATCAAGGAAGAAAAAATACAGAAGAAACAGGCTGGTGAAGAGTATGAGAGGGGGTGGTCACATGCAAAGGCCCCGTGGCAGGCAGGCTGGTGGGGAGTACTGCGGGTGGGGTAGTCATGTGCAAAGGCCCCGTGGCAGGCAGGCTGGTGCCGAATACTGCAGGAGGCAGTATGGCTTACACACAGGCCCTGTGGCAGGCAAGTGGGTGCTGTGGGGGATGGTGCACGTGCAAAAGCCCCGTGGCAGGCAGTGGCAACACAGGAGCAGCTCTGGGCAAACATTACATAGAGGCTCCTGCCGGGAACCCTAGCAGAGAGGACATTTTGCAGCAGGCTCTGAGAGCCAGAAAGGGAAATCTGGATTTGACAAAAGGCACAGAAAACAGCCTGCAGAGAAGTGACGTGACAAAAACGGCTTCAGAAAGATTATCCCAGCAGCTGTGTGTAGGATGGTTTCAAGCCGAGAGAGACGGGAGGCAGGGAGACCTGTGAAAAGAATGTTCTACTAATTCCGGCAGTGCGGAGGGTGTGGTCGACAAGCGTGGGGGCAGAGCTCTGAGGGACCCTGAGGCCAGACCTCGGCGGCCCCCATCAGATGAGCACTTCCTGACGCAACAGACCCCGCTTTCAGGCGACATGGACTGTGGATAAGATCTCCCAGTGGTTGGGGCTGGATTCTAATGTGGATGTGGGAGCAGGAAAAACACAAACCTGAACTTCATGCCTAAACAGCCAGTCCTGGGCTGATAAATTAAAGTCCATGCATTTTTTATTGTGCCCTAAGTTTCTCTCAAACATGAAGTTGCATCCATGCTGACTAAACACAGGTCGGAGAACACGACCAGTAGTAGGGTCATGGCTTCCAACCTGCCCAGGCCTGCACACTGCCCACAAGGGCATGGCCCTGCCCACAGCTGGAGGGGCCCCTGCTGGCCCACCCTCCCTCGCCCCCCATGGCGGATTCCAGCCACCCTCAGAGCCTGCCCTGTCAGGCCGCTGCCCCCAGGATCCTCCCTCACACTCTCACCATGGCCCTCACAGCTGGATGACAATTATGATGAAAAGAAACAGTTTTTCCATCATTTAATTGTAATATATTCATTAACATTCATCCCCCTCCCTGACCCTTATGCCAACAATGGCATTCTCGTTCACCAGCACATGCATAAGGCCGAGCACTGGGCTTGGCCAGTGGAGGTTTGGAGACACGGAGTGAATGAATTAACTTCCGTAATAAACACTAAATGAACGTTCTCTTCTGTACCCACCAGACATGCACTGAAAAGTATCTGCCAAAGGACCATATGATCAGCAAGTTTCTAGAAATTCAACCAAAGTTGTGCAGATTATTACCAATTATAGGATGATTTGCCAGATGAATTGAAAATACAGATCCTGGTGACAATGACATGCACACACTTAACCCTGCCTAATCTCTCCTCTTTCCCGTCTAAGGGGACAGGGGCGGTCAATCTGCAGTCCTGCTTCACCCAAGCCTGTTCCAGCTCCCAGGGGAGGCCAGGCCGAGGGGACGGAGCAGGCAGAGTCCACACTTACAGCTTCTTCAGTTCATGGGGTACCACCCACTGAATGACAACTCCTGGACTGTTCAGGGAGGCCTGTCCTGTGTGTGAGGGATGGGGAGCCTATCAGGGCAGGTCCACAAGACGGCACACTGCAGAAGTGGTCAGGTGGTAGAGCTGGTAGCCAGGTACGGAGGTGAAGCCAACATCCCTATGGGTCCCCACCAAGCCTGGGAGGGGCTGGAGTCTTGCCCGGACACCTCCAGAGGCCACAGGGGGCCTCAGAAGCTCCCAAGGGTCAGACCACCTCTGGGGGCCCCCCAACCTCACTCTGATTCCCCCCGGCAGCCAGCTCCTCGCAGGGCATGGAGCTCTGCTCCGGAAGAGGTGGCGGCAAGGTGGGCAGGTGCCGGGCATCATGTGCGCAGAGCCCTCAAAATGCCACCACTGTGCAGTCACAAAGGGCCTTAGACGAACCCTTGGCAGACTAAAATGCACCCTGCTTTCCCTTACATATATTTTAAATATCCCAAGGAAAGTGATGATTATTTATCTCATTTTATTTTCTTGGATCATCTTAGAGAGGGGCACACAGTGTGTTTAAGACACAGATAAAGCTCCATCTGGCAACTGACAAATGCTTTATGCTGACAGCACATACAGCTGAATGAAGGGCTCACAGGAGCTTCTGGGCAGGACAGAGGTCCCTCTGGTCAGTTCTCCTCCTCATCCTCTTTCTCCCCTCTCCCCCAACTTCTTGGTCCCACAGCTCTGTCTGTCATTTCTAGAGACCTTTGGCGATCCTCCTATTCTACAGAAACGCTTTCTATCTCTTTCCTGGGAAGACGTGTTTACTGAGCCTCCTGTGGATCTAAACAGCCTTGCTTCCTCCTGGTGACCAAAGGCCCCCATTTCCCTACAGACAAGCCTGAGTATAAATAAACCATGGCTATGCAAGCCCAGAACTAGAAAACAGACTTCCTCACTTGCAGTGGTACAGACATCCATTTGAAGGCACGTTTGTAAAGATCACATTCTGACATACAGATTCAGCACAGAGTACGTGCTGTCCTCTCCCCCAGGAATAAGGGGTCCACAGCCACACCATCCCTCCCATGCCCACGTTTTCAGGAGCAGGCCCCCTCTGTGAAGGCTTCCTAATGTCCCGTGGCTTCTGTTCTCATGTCTGCAAGGGACAAGTTAAGTTAGCCTGTAGTCCGTGTGCTTGTAAGGTAGAGGCTTAGGAGAAACAGTAATGGTAGTGACCACAGTGTAGCCACTGGTAATCGGGGAAAGCAGGAGTCTAGCAAATGAACAAAGGAAAAAATGCTTGAGGAGACAGCCTGGTAAACCGGGAGGCATATCCGCCATGGGGCGCCACGGCACATGGCTCTGGGCTATGCAGAGGGACCCGTGAGCCTGCACCCTCACTCCCCAGAGGCTGGCCATGAGGGACCCTGTGCACCCCTGTGAGTGGTCCCTTAGAGCCCATACTTCCTGGCCACCACAGGCAGCTTCCATTTACAACCCTCAAAGGGTAACCAAGCCCCACTCCAGCGGTACCCACTGTGCACCACGCTGAGCAAACAGCCAAGCACAATGCCAAGCAAACAGGCAGGACACAGCTGTCTGAGCCACCCCACAGGGCTCACTCTATGCTCTGGAACCACCCACCAGGTGCCAACCCCAGGTATGCACGCCCCTATCAGGGAGCCCCCTCTGCCATCCTGCATGTCCTGAATCTGCGGTTACGTCTGTGCTTCCCACAGACAATGAACCTCTGGAGGGCCAGGGCTACATATAAAACCTTTATATGTAAAGGATGTTAGCTCATACTGCCTCTGTGACCAGCAGCTGTGGCCCGACCGAGACAAGCCCATCCAGAAGCAGCTCCAACAAGGGGGCTGCAGGGCCACTCACCCGGCCAGCAGTCCCCACTGCAAGCAGTGCTGGGAATCACCGGACTTCCCTCTGTTCAACCCTGGGGCAGCCAGAAGATGTTCAGAGCACACTGACCTCAAAGCATGAGTGTGACAGAAGAACAAAGTCACAGAGTGACAGAGCCAGCTGGACAGCAGGTGCCCCGCCACCCCCAGCCACACGGCAGCAGAGATGAGAGCTGGGGGCAAACCCCTGAGGCTTCCCTGGGCACCATCATAAAAATCAAGAGGACAGCCCTCTTCTCAGCTGGCAGTAATGCCACTTCTTAAAGAAAAAATAACATTGATAAGCTTGGAAAATGTCAGACGAAGCAGAATTTAAGATGTGCTCTAAGAATTGGGAACCAGGCAGGAAACCCAGAAAAAGGCTTGTTTTTTGAACTTTATGATTCATTTTGTTAACGTCTTCAAAAGAGAAAGTTACAAAGAGCAGTAAGGAGAAGCTGGAGGTGGCTGAGTAGAGAATGACAGGGCATAACATTCACGAACCAGAATCATTGGACATTACGTGTGCATCTCAGCAGGAGCAGGGAGAGCGCGAGCAGGCAGGTCTTCCCAGGAAGAGGGGGTGGCTGGCGCAGGCACCCATCTGCTGACAGCACCCAGAGGCTCCTGCGACCTGCGCACTTGGGCAGCTCACCTTAAATGAAAACAGCAAGGCCTGGGGACAAACACTGGAATAGATCTATTCTCAGACTGGACACATTCTTCAGATGCTAAATTTAGCCAGCCAGAATTCTTTTTTAAAAAATGTTATCCCATTAAACCTTTTCAAACAGGAAATCTACATTTCATTATAAAGTCAGAACACAGTGTTCTCTGATCAGCTGTGAGACAGGCAGTGGGGACCGGGCACTCGGCAGAGCCACCACGGGTGTACTTTGGGAAGACCGAAGGCACACAGATAAGGGGGCTCATGCTCCAGACACCCTGAAGATCAAATATTGAAAATGCGTGGGTGTTAATTATTGTTAAAATAGTAACCCATTTGGTAGGTTAAAAAAGTGATTTTTAATTTCCTTCGTGTTAACTTTTACTATGATTCTCACCATTTTCAAATGTTTATTGACCAAAATACTGACTCATGGAAAACCTTTATATGTAAAGGATGTTAACTCATTTTTAAGGATAAAACAAACGTGCTTCCATGCTCACCACGCTCAGCACACTAGTTGGTAATCTGCTTTCTTCACACAACAGAATGTGAACACCTTTTGGCAGTATTAAATATTTAACTTCCATCTTTTTAATGAATAATTATTTTTTAATAATGTGGCTATATCATAATTAATTTATCCACCTCCTATTATTGCTATTTTCCAATAATTTATTGTGAAACAAAGCTGGAGTGAACATCTGTTAGTTAATTTTCCATAAATTCATGAATATTTCCTTAGGAAACATTCCCAGAAGTGAAACTGGTGGGAACTAATTATATGCAAAAGAAGGTAGGGTTTTTTTTTTAATGAATGCCTTGACTCTTAATAAAATATCTTTAGAGAAACAAACAAATGTAAATTGAAGACTAAGAAATACTCTTTGGTTCCTTTAAAGAATGAAGGAACCTGTCTTTCACCTGCAAAATAAACCTTTGACTCTAACTACAGCAAAATCTAGAACATTACATTGCAGACTCAGGAATGTTGCACCAAATGGCCATAATGGAAGTTTGAAGACACAATATTCAAATTTTCTAAATTATCTGTAGTATAGGTTCTATACTAAGTTGTTAATAGAGTCAGAAAACAGATGTTCAGAAATTTGTTCAGAAACTGTCAAAATATTACAAAAAATGTCAGGAAAATGGAACTTATTTTTAAAGGCCAAAAGCTTCTTATTATAGGCAGATTAAAAAGGTACACAAATCCACTGATGTGCTTGTAAGGTTTCTATCTACTTCCAGTCACACAACTTAGAGAAGTAAGGGGTAAAAACATGTAAATGGGGGCCCTTTCTTGTAATGAGCTAAGTTGCTAATGGCTGTGGACTTACTCACTCAAATGTTTATGGAGTAACATGGCCTAAAACACCACGTTGGGGAGTGGGGACTGCTGATCTATCCCCATCACTGCTTCTCCACACTGACCTTCTACGGTGTGTGCCTACGAGGGCACAGGGCACGGGAACTGGGAAACGTGTCACAGATGGAGGGGGGATGAGGAAAATGCAGAAAGTCTAAAACGGCTGAGCATGGGCAGAAGCACCAAGACAGGCTGCCACGGCCAAATCAGGAAACAGGACACAACAGCGAGGGTCCCGGAGCAGAGTCCTGACCACTGTGCAGGGCGCCCGCCTGAGAGAAGGAACAGCTCAGGTCAGGTGGGATC
Source organism: Smutsia gigantea (assembly GCA_032199065.1). Taxonomy (NCBI): domain Eukaryota; kingdom Metazoa; phylum Chordata; class Mammalia; order Pholidota; family Manidae; genus Smutsia; species Smutsia gigantea. The sequence goes on from JAVSCE010006562.1 coordinate 122,765, forward strand.
CTGCACACAGGGTGCTCACGTGTGGGGCTGGTCACTGGATGGACGGCACCCTTGCAGCCACTGAGGACAAGCAGGATCAGCGCCTCCCGCGGAATTGCCCTAGGAGAGTGCAAGCACTGGGCAGCTGACCAGCACCAGGGCCCAGCTGGCCGTGGGCTCAGGAGGAGTCACTGAGTTCTCACTGGGAGAGTGAGTGCGGCTCCCAAGTGTGGGAAGGGACAGAGGAAGCAGTAGGGGTGGGAGATGGCAGCCATGAAAACTCCATCCACCCTTCAGATGACACAGGCCCCTGGGCACCTACAGGAAAGCATGTGGGAAATATGAAGATGCCCGAGAAATCTGGGTTTCCACCAGGCATAAACACCACGCTGCACCAGAGCCGGCACAATGCAGGCATGCAAGACTGCTCCTGAGCCCAACTCCTCGTCTGGTCACAGAGACAGCATGGAAATGCTGGGAAAACGCAATTACACTCCCTTGTTGCGTTTCTCTCAAAGTTGAATATGAGACACAGTCATGAAAAGCATTTCTGTGTTTGTCCAGCAGTTCTGTGTTACCCACCCCAAACAAAGCCTTCATGTACAGCCTCCATGACATCTTTTATGATTTAGCCCCAGGGAAAATGTTTTCTTCACTGAAAAGTGAGGATACAATGTCTACTGCATAAGGGGATCATGTGAGGGCTTATGTTTTCTGTTTGTTTGTTTGTTTGTTTGCTTGGCTACCAGGAAACTTAAAGTCAAATTTAATGCTCAAAGGATTATGTTAGCCCACATGGTTATCACATTTGTTTGCTCTATTTCTATTTCATTAACACTTCTGCCCTTGTCCTTTTATAGTCAAGTTGGGTCAAAACTTTTTGGAAAGAGGTAAAAAACATATACAAATAAGTAAAATTAGACTAGAAATAATAACTACCTAAGTTTCATGGGAACTTAGAGAATGGCTTGATTATTTGCAATGCAGGATGGCTGAAGTTGGCACCCACTTTTATTTCTTCATGATCAAAATAGTCAACACTTAGGCACATTTACTTCATACACTGTTCTATGCTTTACAGACATCCATTTATTCCTGCAACAGCCCTGTGGAGGCAATAGTGCATCCGTCTCTCTCTTAGTGAAGAGGGACTGAGGTACAGTCAGGCCAAAAAATCTGCCAGACCCACCTGCCACCCAGAAAGTCTGACTGCAGAACCCACACTCTTACCCACTACCTGTGAGGCCAGAATATAAAGCTGCCGGGCAACGTGATGCCAAAATAGTGGGATAAATTTTTCCGTAAACATGAGAGAATATGTTATATTACCGGGCTTTAAATATACACTCTCTAGGGATCATTTCAATGTTTTGAAGACAATGGCCAATTAGATGTGCAGTTACTTTGGCAAGTTCGTGCTACAATTTTATGGATGGGTGAGTTTATTCCTTTTTAGCAATGACTGATATAAATTTTTCTCTTTTCTACAGATATACAAAAAAAGTTTTACAGGACAAAATTATCACCTGAAGATGGGCCAATCTTGCCCCACAACAACAGCTTCAATGTGGAAATTTTCAGAGAAAATAAAAGCCCATCCATCCCATTTGGTCACAGAAACAGAAAATCCAGTTCAAAGTGGGGTCGGTGATTCTGTGTTCACATAACTGAAAGTAATGACAGCTTCCGGCACAAGTTGACTCAGGGCTTTAATCACGTGGTAGGAGGAAGTGGTCTCCATCCCCAGCCAGGTGCTGTCCTCCAGACAAACCAACCCACCAGGTTGTGAGTTGACAGTGAAGCCTCCAGGACCTACATCCTTTCAGCTTCACATCCTAAAGCTTTCCTTTCCCCAAAGGCACATACAATTATGGGCTCAAATTAAATGTCACAATTTTTCCAAATCCAGAATGTGGGCAGGGTGACCCTCCGAAGGAGACCAACATAGTTATCGGGAAGGATGACCTCAGACTGGATGGTGCTAGTAAATTGGTCCAGTAAGTTTACCCCAGGAAGTTCCACCCAGACAGACAGTGGGTTCAAGAACAACCATTGTACTATGCTGATGGACAGTGACTGCAACGGGGTATGTGGGGGAGGCTTGATAATAGGGGGAGTCTAGTAACCATAATGTTGTTCATGTAACTGTATATTAATAATAGCAAAATTAAAAAAAATTAAAAAAAGAACAACCATTGTTGACACCCAGCTTGAAAATCTATCAGAACAATTCTGACAGGCACATTCTCCTAAGAGTGAGATGTTCTTTGTGGGACTGTCAGAACAACCAAAGACAGGCAGTCACCCCCATGGGCTGCAAGTAAGAGACAAGGCGAGCACCCCCCTCACCCCCACTGGCTGCTGAATCAGAAAAGCTTTTACACATGAAGTCCAGCTGCCTCTGCCAAGCAGATCAACACTGACTCAAGTTCTGTCACCACCACTGCTGTGAAGCTGGGCGGGGACAGGTGACTGCAGAGGTGAGCTCGTAGGAAAGCAGGTGCAGGGTTTCAGCTGGAACCTATACGTCCTACAGCCCATCCTGCTGCTGCCAAAGCTCCCAAAAAAGGAGAGAAAACATGAACTGTTATGCTCACTCCCTGTACACACAGAACCTAGAAACAACAAATCCTATTTTTAAAGTTGGAGATCAGCTACGAATATGATTATATGTTAAAAATGACTTGTACGTAGAACTGTGGTTCATTAAGAATGATTTTTAACTGCATAAAATGCTTTGCCAACTGACTTCCTGTATGGTAGCCTAAGATTCTTTTATAGCCAACATGCTGGCAATGCTCTAAATAAGACTCCCATCTGTCCAAAATGATGAATCATAGTTATTTTTATTGTATCCAGTGAATGACCATGGCATATCCATTCCAAGGGTCAATAAATAATACATTTAACTAATTTTCCTTTAAAATCCATAATCGAAGTGTACATCATTCATTTCCTTGGGTAATCAGGAAGTGTTCCTTAAACATAGTTATAAAAGAATTACAGCATTTCTTTAATTTCATCGTGTATACACTCTATGGACGATGCTCTGTTAAAAACAGGTAACAAATCCTCTAAGAAGTTAAAAATATTAGAACACCTTAGTTTCAGAATCGGTCAGATTCTGGGTGTCCAGAATCCAGTGTGACTCAAATTTTGCAAAGCGATTTTTTGCTTGGAATATTTAATTTGGGATTTCTACCAATTCTAAAACTGAAGTGGCCAAAACTAGGAGACACAGTGGCTTGTCACAGGAGGACATATTTATGTCACAGGAGAAATAATGCAAAGTTGTCTGAATTCTATACAAATAAAAACATTTTTATGAACTCATCTACATCACAAGTAGCCTAAAGCATACAAAAAACCGGCAAATAATACGTTTGTTTCTGTCTCAGCCAGCACCACTGGGATAATTATCCTGTAAGTGCAAAGCTCTCTAGAAGGAAAGGGGATAAATAATTAGCAGAGTGAAATGCTGACTTAGAAGGCTCATCTGAGAAAACATCTCTGTGGTGAGAAAACTTGGACTGTAATGACTTCGTTCAGCCCTTTGGACTGACTACGTGACGCAGTGTCTCTTTTGTTCACTAAGGTGTTGTTCACTATTCTTTGACCTCAAATGCAACATGCGGATTTGATGCGACGGATCCAGTATGACGTCCGATGCTTGCTGACTTCTTCACGGAGAACAGAGGACATTCCCAGAGGGTTAAAAAGGAGTCGGGCGGCTCACGGACACAAAATACGGCTTCCCTGACAGGTTACCCACATTTTTGGAACTCCTGCCCTTGGACAGGATGTCTGAAGTGGTGAGAGAAGGGGCAGGGTGCCTGAAACGGGCCTATTTCTTCACCATTCTGGCCATTACGTCCGTATCTCACAGCCAGATGTGTAAGAGCATAGCGCCCCCCGCCACCTGCTACTCATGTTGCCAGATGTGGGGTAGAAAATATTCTAATTTGTTCTCTTCAAGCGATGAAAAAGTCACACCATCTAAAAGGAAACGGTACACACTCTACAATTACTCTAAGAGCCAAATCTGTGAGTCACCTAGCCGCCTGCATAAGACAATTTGGCTACTGGAAAATCCTGATTAACGGCATGTTTTCAACACCGGAGTAACAGCTTGACCTGCCAAAAATTACCATTTTTTCATCATTTCACCATTTCTTGTCTGTTTACCTGTTTTATTACCTTTCACCGAGAACATGAAGTAAAATGCGCGCTGCGGGGCTCGTCAGCCCCAGATCTCATGTCCCTCCACGGCGTGGGGCAGCGAGAGGGTGCTCTGGTGTCAGCCCTGAGGCCGGGGACAGGGTCCCTGTGGACGCGTGCACGGGTGCCTAGGGCTCTACGGAGACGCCAGTTGACTTCCTGTAACTACTGTGGCTAATTTACCATCTGCAAATGAGAGCCCCCTCAGCCGAGCATTACCAGGTCCCCATCCTTTCACTGTCCACCGGGCGCATCGCGCGCGGGTCCAGGCACAGAGGTCCAGGACCCCCAGGATGCAGCCCTTCGGAGCCCTGTCCCGCTCCGCGTATCGAGGCCCGAAAGGCAGCGCGCCGCGCGCACAGAGCCCTAAGCCCGCTCTCAGCCCGCGCAGGACCTGGCCGCGATTGCTTTATTAACGTCCATATCCAGCCTAGATTCGAATCCCAAGCCCCGACCCGAATCGCCCCCTGTAGGAGAAGCGGCTGGAGTCGCATCCACTCAGAAGTGTGGACCAGCCAAGGAGAGGCTACTTGGAGTTCCCAACGCAAACCGCCGGCGCGCCCCTCCGCCCTCAGCGGGCCCCGCTGGCCTCCCAGACCCTAGTTGGCGCCCCGTCCAGTTTGCTCCACGCCTGGGGCGCAGCCTGCGCGAGAGAAATCGGTGTGCAGGCCCCTCCCCAGCCCGGCCCACCTGGCCCGCCGGCAGAGCGCGCGCCGCCGCCCCCAGCCCCGGGCGCGCAGGCTGTAATAATTACATCCTCGCTATTCCCCGATCGTCAGGAGCGAGCCGAGAACAGCAACAGCCGCTGCCGGGGGAGGCTTGGTTACAAAACCCTGCGCCCGGCACCTCGCTTAGCAACCGCCCCTAAAAAAGCCCGAGCGCTCTCGCACTTGGAGAGCGGGGCGGCGGCCACCCCCTCCCCGCGCGGCAGCCGCTGCGCCCAGGCAGAAGCGCCCGCTCCCCTAGCCCCCGCCTCCGCGCGCAGCCCGGGCTACCGGCACCTCCCTTCGGGCCAGGCCGGGGAGCGCCCCACCTGAGCCTGACAGGGGAGGGGGCGCAGTGTGCCGCCGGTCGCCCCGTCCCCTCACGGCTGCCCGGCGGAGCCCGCGTTCACCCCTCGTCAGCCGGAGCCCCTCCCCGGTCCCTGCCGGCTCCCCCAGGCTCCAGGCCGGGCGGAGACTGTCACACCTCCGCGGCGCCCCTCCGCGCCCAACCCGCACCCCCCGCGCACAGGGTCCGGGAGCCCCTGGCCACAGGCAGTGAGGCGTGCAGCCCGGCGAGGGCAGGGCCGCCGCGTCCCAGCCTGGCACCCCGCGCAAAGGCCGCCCTGGAGAGGTCCCAGCGCCCCCACGCCGAGCCTGACCCCGCGCCCCGTCCCCGTGCACTCCGCGGCCCGGCGGGTCGCACCTTCCTCAGCGCGGACATACTGGGCGCTCCGCGTTCAGCAGGTGCAGCGCGACATGGCGAGCGGGCCTCAGGCCGGGCAGCCGCACGGGCTCCGCGCTTCGTCCTCCATTCTCCGTGCCGCGGTCCTCCGCGCCCCGCGCTCCGGAGCCTCAGCCGGTCCGGTGCCGCCGCGCGCTCCGTCCGCGCTCGAGCCCGGCGCACGGTCGGGGATCGGGCTGGCGCCTGCGCACTGTGCGCCCGGGGAGGCCCGCGCACTGGGGGGCAGCCGGCGCGCTCGGCGGCTAGGGAGGGGCCCGGCCGCGCCTCAGGGAGCGCCAGCCTGCGCGCGGCCACTCGGCCCGCCTCTTCCCGCCCCGCCCCGCCCGGCTCCACCTGTGGAGTCAGGAACCGCGGGTCTGCGAGGAACGCTAGGCGAGAGGAGCAGAGCCTGGCGGGGTGGCGGACCTCACCGCCTCTCGCGCGCAGGTGCTCAAAGCGCAGGAAAGTTAGCGCGGGTATGCAACGGACACCTGCACACCTGGGCGGGTGCGGTCCGCCATGGACCGGGGACAGTGACGCGCGCTTATCGGTACGCGGTCCGTGTGCAGGGTCCGGTAAGCTCCACAGGCAAGTGCCCCTGTGGCACCGGGCACGCGGGATTAGGTACGTGTGCCTTGTGCTGGCAAGGCACGTTCCCCGCCAAGGTGCCCTGGGCTACCCATCCTGCTGCTGTGGGCGCGCTAAACCCAGCCTCCTACTCCTTCCGCGAGGGCGCTGCCTGGGGTGGAAGGGCCCACCACGCAGGCCCGGGGCACAGCCCTCTGTCGGTAGCCTGAGGGGGGGCGGGGAGCGGGAGCCCCATCAGCGGCAGGGCGCCTTCGTGTGTTTGCCGCCAGCGGCATTGAAATGGCACACGCCACACACCGAGGGAACCGGAGGAGTTGTGTGGAAGCCAGAGCGGTCTGGAAAACCCGCGATGGAAGGCGTGGGAGGCCGTTCCGGCGGGACTGTCCCAAGGAAGGAGCTCCTCCGGCTGGAGAAGCCGCGTCCGCGCTGTCCCTGTGCGGTTTCCTGACCTTGGTTTGCGAGCCCCACCTGGTAAACTTCTGCTGCGACGGACTGCATGCCTCCGACTGGGTTACCGTAAGGTTTAAATGGGATAAAGCACGTGAAAGCTGCTAGAAAAAGGAGGAACACCAGGATGAGAGGTATAGGGAAATGGGTAAGATTAGCCCAGGAAAAGAAAATCAGGTGGTCAAAATTTTTTGGAGTGGGATAAGCCAGTGTTTTCCAGAAATTCCAAGATCTTTAAACAAAAACACCGTCTCCATAAGTTTTCTTCATATAATCACCCATGTTAATAATCAATTGCAGTTTCTTTTCACAGCAAAGTGGATTCAAGATGAATCAGAGCAATCTGCCCACACCATGTTTCTCCTTAGCATGTCCAGCACCTTCCAATTTGTCTCCACTGTCAAAAACCAATGAATTGTGTGTGCCAAACCTCAACCAAAAATCTGGCCTCTAGATCAATATTTTTATTTTAAAATTTGCTTCCCTCATCTCCATATTTGTCCCCATCCTTCCACCTCTTTGAAATCCACTAATTCATTCATTCACAGAATGCCAAAATGTACTGAGTGCCAATTTTGTCCTCAGTATATAAGTGAAGCAGACAGAACCTGCCATGGAACTTTCTGTCTAGAGTCACTTTTTAAAGTAACTTAGCAACACATAATCACAAACTATGTTGCTTCTCTGAAGAAAAGATGTAGGGTGTTGTGGAGAATGTTAAAAGGGCAACTAATGTAGCTTGGGGTTCAGGAAGGAACTCTGTAAGGAAGTCGTGAATAAGTCACCACCGTCTTCCTCCTGGTTCTCCATCAGCAGGACCTGAGACATTGATCTGGGTGCAGGCAGTGTATTTGGGAAACTGCACAGTGGAAGAGCGAGACAGGATGGGAGGGAGAGTTGATAGGTTGCATCACCAAGCTGGCCACCCCTGTAGACAAGAGAGGCTCAGTCTGGCTGAGGAGCCCTGAAGGAACTGTATGGAATGCACCTCAGAATCACCTCACTGCCTGAGGGTTGGAAGGCTGAACATTTTTTTGTCTGACTTCCATCACCAGTGATTGACAGCTGCTTCCCCATACCCCACCCTAGGGTCCTCTGGCTGACCAAGTCCCAGTGCTTCACAAAAAGCCATGAGGTTGACTGGCAGGGTTTGAGGTGCCAGCAAGAGAGTGCAAGGGGACTCATTGAGTTCAGAGGTGGCTTCTGCCTGAACTCTGGGGAAGGAATGTGATTCAGTCATGGGGAGAAGGGCTCTAGGCAGAAAGGCAGGCCTGAAGACCCAGGGAGGTGCAGGGCCTTGTACTGTCAACAGAGTAACTGGAACAAAAGGGGACAGTAGCACAAACATGTCTGGAGGGTGAACCTGTGGTTTAAAGACATTTCAAGACTTGAACTGTATCCTATATACAATGAAATTTGAGGTAGGATCTTGAGCAGGGGAATAAATGTTCTACATAGACAATCATGCCATTTGTGGACAAAGAGTTTTATTTCTCTCTTCCCAATCAGTATACCTTTTATTTCCTTGTCTTGTCTTATTGCATTAGCTAGAACTTCCAGTGCAATGTTGAAAAGGCATGGTGAGAGGGACATCCTTGCCTTGTTCCTGATGGCAAAGCATCTAGTTTTTCACCATTAATTGTAGGGTTAACATGATGTTAACTGTAGGGTTTTTGTAGATGTTCTTTATCAAGTTGAAGATGTTCCCCTCTCTTCCTAGTTTGGTAAGTTTTTATCACAAACTTTTTATCTTGTCAAATGCTTTCTCTACATCTGTTGATATGATCATATGATTCTTTTTCTTTAGCTTGTAAATGTGATGGATTACAGGCCTACCTCTTTTATTGTTCTTCATTTTATTGTGCTTACAGATACTGAGTTTTTAACCAAATGAGCATTTGTGGTGGCCTTTTGTCAAGCAAGTCTACCAGCACCATTTTCCCAGCCGCATTTGTTTACTTCATGTCTCTGTGTGACATTTTGATAATTCTCACATTTCAAATGTTTTCATTATTTCATATTTGTTATGGTGATGTGTGATCAGTGATCTTTGATGTTACTAGTGTCATTGTTTTTGGGCACCACAACACATGCGCATATGAGATGGTGAACCTAAGGGATAAATGTTCCATGTGTTCTGGGTGCAGACATGGTGGCAACAGCAAGAGAGCTAGAACTAGAAGTGGAGCCTGAAGATGTGACTGAATTGCTGCATCACAGGATCAAATGTTAGCAGAAGAGAAGTTGCTTTCTATGGGTGAGCAAAAAAAGTGGTTTCTTTAGACAGAAGCTACTCCTGGTGAAGATGCTGTGAAGATGTTGAAATGACAACAAAGGATTTAGAATGTTACATAAAGTTAATTGGTAAAGCAGTGGCAGGGTTTGAGAGGACTTTTTTTTTGAAAGAAGATCTACTGTGGGTAAATTGCTGTCAAACAGCATCGCATAGTACAGAAAAATCATTCATACAAGAGAGAGCCAATGGATGCAGCAAACTTTATTGTTGTCTTATTTTAAGGAATTGCCACAGCCCAGCCAGACTTCAGTGATCACCACCCTAATCAGTCAGCACATCACCACGGAGACAACACCTTCCCCAGCAAAAAGATTATGACTCCAGGGAAACTCAGATGATATTTTTGTAATTAAGGAGTGTGCATGTTCTTTTTAGACATAACACCATTGCACACTAGAGACACTACTGTGTGGTGTAATATTTGCACTAGGAAACCACAACGATGCATTTGATTCATTTTATTGTGATATTTGCTTTGTCGCAATGGCCTGGAACTGAAGCCACAGTACCTCTGTGGTGTGCCTGCACCTTCATTGGTTTTGAATAGCAATGAGATTTTTAAAGAACATTTTGGCTGTGATGAGAAAGGGTGGAGGTGACATGGGCATGAGGGAATAAGGGTGGGATCTTGGAGACCATTAAAATGCCTGGGGAAGTCCTAGTGAGATGAGGAGGCCACACACTAGACGGTGTGGGCCAGGCATGCAGCACGTGGGGTCCACAAGGTGTGGTGCCCTGGATGCATTACAGGGAGTGGGGGTGCACAACACATCTGCACCTGGCTCTGCAGTTGGGCGGACAGTGCCCTGGGAGGTGGAGTGGCACATGGATGCTGGTAAGGATGCCCTGGGACTGCTGACACTGAGGTCCACATGCCCTGGGACTGGTCACCACAAGGTGGGCGTGGAAGATACTGGGCCACAGCCCACTGAAGATGACAAAGGGGAGTGCACTTTGGCATTGAGAAGTTTAGGGTGAAAGAGGCTAAAGAAACAAGGCTGGAGGAAAATACATGCTCTCTGTGAAAATTGTAAGGTCAGAAAGGCCAGGGTAGGCTTGCACGCTGGCAAGAATGTGGAGGGAGAGGACTGTTAGAAAAAGCAAAAAACCTGGATGTGATTTATTCCCACCAGGATGTTTAAATATTTTAACAGTAAGGTATTAACAAAGGGCCATGTGGTGGAAAATATGCCAGGAATCTGCTCAGGCTGAGAGTGGGGGTGGGGTGTGAGAATTGGTAAGGGCCTGGCTATACCTGTTTGAGTTTTTTAAACCTACCAATGAAATTAAGACAAATGTAAGAGAAGGCCCAATGTCGATATGATTGGCTTAAGTGACTCTGGGGTGGGGGGGGGGAATGTGAACCCTGGAGTACTCAGCCAATGAGGAACCAGGGGAGGGACTCGCGTACTAGGGAATAAATTACTTGGCGCCAACGGCCTCAGGTGTGCCTGCCCACCAGACCCGATCTTGCAAAACCATCATTAAAGCCTCGCTCTGCTGTTCTCTTTGTTTCCATGTCCACTTATTGAGTTGGACCAGTGGGTGTATTTCTCACAAGGACCATGAGTGCAAGACAGCCTAATCAAAGACACTATTTCAGCATGAATTTCCTCCTCCTCCTGCACCATTCATTTTTAAGTAGTTTTTTTAGAGCAGTTTTATATTTTCAGCAAAAAAGAGCAGAAAGTACAGAGATTTCCCATATGTGCTCTGTCCCCCACACATGCACAGCCTCCCCCATTGTCAAGGTCCCCACTGGACTGGATGGGACATTTGTTGAAACTGATGAACCTGTATGGACACATTACCATCACCCAGAGTCCACAGTCTACATTAGGGTCATTCTTTGTGTTGTACATTCTATGGGTTTGGACAAATGTGTAATGATGAGTGTCCCCCATTACAGTGTCATACAGAGCAGTCTCACTGCTCTAAAGCCCTCTGGGCCCCACCTGTGCATCCCTCCCCCAGCTCCTGCCAACCCAACCTACTCTTGTGTCTCCATAGCTGTGCCTTTTACAGGATGTCACAGAGTTGTCATCACATAGCATGTGGCCTCTTCACACAGGATGCTTTCACTCAGTGATGTGCATTTAAGGCTCCTCCATGCCTTTTCCTGTCTTGACACCTTTTCTTTTTATTACTGAATATTTATTACTGAATATCCCACTGTCTGATGTATCAGAGTTTACTCATCCATCACTTACTGAGGGTATCTTGGTTGATTCCAGGCTTTGGTAATTATGAGTAAAGTTATGAACATCCATGTGTAGTTTTTGTGTGGACATGTGTTCAGCTCCTTTGGTTGAACACTGAGGAGATGAGTCTAGACCATATTGTGGGAGTGCTCTCACTACCCCGCATCCCCACCAGCAGTGAGAGCTCCTGTCACCCCACATCCTGGCCAGCACTGGATGCTGTCGGTGTTCTGGATTTGGGCCATTCATGAGGTGTATAGAGGTGTCAGTGTTTCAGTTTGCATCTCCCTGATGACATAGGCTGTGGAGCATCTTTTCATGTGCTTATTTGCCATCTTGCATCTTCTGTGGTGAGGTGTCTGTTAAGGCCTTTGGCCCATTTTAAATTTAATTATGTCGTTTGTGTTCATTTACTCACTTTTCAATCTCAGACTGACCAGGTTCTTCAGCACACAAGTTTGCTGTGTGGGATGTGTTGTGTCTTTTAAAACCCTTCAGCCTCACTTCCCAGTCCCAGTAGAGGGTCTGCACTCAACGTCCTCAGTTCCTTCTATTGAATTCCCATCAGGCTTTGCTTCTGCCCAGTCAACAGAATCACCATGATGAAGCCACTAATAGCCAGCATGGGACAAGTCCACGCATCCATGAACAATCCCTTCAACTTACCAACATTTAAGACACTTGCTGGGGTCCAGTCACACTGGGTTCACGCTGCTCTGCAGTCACCCAGGGGTCTCAGGAGCACGTGCCTCCCCCTGGCCAGAGCCCCTCTACCTGCACCTCACCAGGCCTGGCTCCCCTGTTCCATGCCCTGCTCTAGTTTTCCTCCCCAGAGGCCTTCCTGACACCCCACTCTGAAACCACACCCCTGCTCTATTCCCCCCCACCCCCCGGCACTCACGTCCAAGTGGCATGCCATCTGTCCCGCCACACTTTCTGTCCTCAGCAGACCACTCATGGAGGTGTCCGCAGCATCTGGAACATGCCTGACACAGAGCCAAAAGAGATGCTTTCCAGAAGTGAGGTCAAGGAGGGGGTGTGCTCTGGACAGGAGGACAAGGGAGAAAGGCCCCTGGCGGACAAGGGCCCCTGCAGTGGGAGGGCACAGTTCCTGATGGCAGCCTGCAGCCTCCCTTCCTCCTGTTTTATTTCTGCCCTAGGCTTCTCAGCCTTAGCACACGGGCCCCAGGTGGGTACTGAGCAGGCCCCGCCCACTGCTCCCATCCCTGCAGACCAGGCACCCTGAGGGGCGGTGCTGGGACCCAGGTGACACCACTGCAATGCCCCGCCAGCCCCCTTTCCCCATGCCCCCTCAATGACACCCTCCTGCTGAACTCTCGCATTAACGCCTCCCACTGATACGCTTCTGCTGAACCCTCCCGATGGCCATCCTGCCGACCCCTCCCACTAACACCCTCACTCTGACCCCTCAGCTGAACTCCTGCCACTGAATCCCCTCCTGCTGACAGACCCTCGCTGACCATCCTGCTGGCCCCTTCCGCTGACCCCCACACGGGCCCCTCCCCATGAACCCCTTCCACTGACCATCATCCTGCTGACTCCCTCCCGTTAAGCCCTTCCACTGACTACCCTCGCTGACCCCCCTACTGCTGACTGCTCTCCATGACTCCCCTCTGCAACCAAAGGTCGGAGCTCAGACGGATTCAGTCACTTCGCTCTGAGCATGCTCGGAGCACTAGCTCTCGCTGGCCACGCCCACATCACCGTAAGAGCCAATCGTGATCCGGAATTCTGCTGATTGGCATCTAGCGGCAGAGACCGTGTATCCGGAATGGGCCCGCCTGCCGTTGTGGGCGTGCCCAAGTGGGGCCAATCAGGAAGCGCCGCAGCGCTGCTGGGTCAGAGCCGGGGTCAAGCAGGGGTCGCGAGACGTGCATGGCGTCCTTGCGGAGGCACGGTAGGCCTGGCGGGGCGGCGGCGCGGACTGGGCGGCGATGGGAGACCCTGCCCTGGCCCCAGGCCCACCTCCCACTCGACCCCAGGCCCCTACCCCCTCCCCGCTGGACTCCAGGCCCACCACCCACCTGACCCCAGGCCCCGGCCCATTCCCCGCCGACCCCAGCCCCAGGACCTGCCAGTGCTGGCTCCCCGGGGCCTCTTGTGGGGCCGAGGGCGGGTGGAACCCCTTGGCGGGTGTGGCTTGAGGGGCTGGCGGTTGCTCCAGGCATCCCCGGGATCCGCAGGCTCAGCCCCGGGTGCCCAGGGGGTCTTGCTGAGCGCCACAGGCTGTGGGACCCCCAGAGGGGATAATGCTTCCCGGACTGGAGCTTGCAGCTGGCCTGGCCGCTCTGGAACTGGTTTGCCTCACCTTAAACAGACAACAGAGCAGCTCCGAACCTCCTCTTCACCCGTGAAATGGACTCAAACTCTTACCTCCAGCGAGTGCGCATTAACCCACAGCGGTGTTTCCAACCAGCACCAAAGGCAGCCGCCCGCCCCTGCTGGGTTAGCCTGCCTGTGCCTCAGAACTGAATGTCGGAAGATTCAGGGAGCTCTCAGAGCCCGCCAAACAGTATCTCCCCCTACCCAGTCATCCACATAGAATGAGAAAAGGGAAGGCTTATTGTTGCCCAGTTTTACTGAGCTGTGTTGACACACGATGCCGCGAGTTTACACAGTGACTTGACGTGGGCGTGTGCTGCGAATGATCAGTGTGCATCCATCCCCTCAGGGAGTTAGAAAGAGATGTTTCCCTTGTGATAGGAATGTTTACGATTTACTCTTAGCAAGTCTCAGTGTGGCCACACGGCATTGTTAACTGTAGTTGCCACACTGTACATTACATCTCAGGAGTTATTTTATAACTGAAGTTTGTACCTTTGATCCCCATACTCCCATTCTCCCTCCTCTGGTAATCACCAGTCTATTCTCTGTATATGTGAGGTTTTAGGTTCCTCATACAGTGAGCTCATACAACATATCTCTGTCTGACCTATGTCATGTAGCACAATACCCTCTAGGTGTGTCCATGTTGTGGAGAATGACTGGATCTCCTTTTCTCTGGCTGAGTAATATTCCACTGTGTGACTGTCTTGGCTGTTGTGAATAATGCTGCAGTAGACACAGGGGTGCAGGTATCTCTTCGAGATCCAGATTTTATTTCTTTCAGGTAATTCCCCAGAAGTGGAATTACTGGGTTGTAAATAATTTGTAGTGTTCTGAGGAGCCTCTGTACCATTTTCCATAGACATTCCCATCAGCATATGAGGATTCCCTTTTCTCCACATCCTCGCCAACATTTATCATCAGTAGTCGGAAAGGTGTGTGGTGGTATCTCATCGTGGTTTTGATTGGCATTTCCCTGATGATAAGTGAGTGGAGCATCTTTTTATTAACTGTTGGCCATCTGTATGTCTTCCTTAGAAAAATGCCCATTTTTAGTGGGATTGTTTTGTTCTATCGAGTTGTATGAGTTCTTCACATAGTTTGGGTATTAATCCCTTACCAGATGCATGCTTTGTGAATATTATTTTCACGTTCCGTAGACTGCCTGTTCATGTTGGTGGTGGCCTCCTTTGCTGTGCAGAAGCTTCTTAGTTTGATGTCGTCCCACTTGTTTATTTTTTGTTGTTGTTGATTGCCCTTTAGGTGTCAGATCCAAAATACCTTGACCAAGACCCATCCCAAGGAAGTTTTGCCCTGTTTTCTTCTAAGAGTTTTATGGATCTAAAAGCAAAGGTTTCATTATGTTTCTGATGTGTGGGACTCCTTTGAGCTCTGATTTTTTTTTCTCTGGGTTTAGAAGGATGACTGTGTTTTGGCGTTTGAAGTGAAAAGGCCAGGGGCAACTAGAGTTAATAAGCATTTCCTCAAAATAAGAAAAGGCAACTAATTTCTCAGAAGGCAGAATATAGAGAAAAGTAAATATAGCCCCCAACTCTGTGGCTCTCTTTTTAGGAAAACACTGAAGGTGCTTCCCCTATTGCCTGAGACCCCCTGAGTGCTGGCTTCCTCCTGGTCAGCTTTAAAAACAGGTCATCTCGGAGACTAAAATGACTTAATTTCTGAGCAGTCAGGTGTCAGGCTCCAAAGTGAACAGTTAAAATTTCTTCGTGGGCAACACACTGCTTTCTCACGAGCCCCTGTGGGGAGGATCTGCAGGCTGTGTGGTTCGCCTCCAGGTCCTTGGGAGCAGGCCAGCCAGTGGCTGTCTCTGGCATCTTCAAGGCTGAGTGCCCAGCTGTGTGCTCCCCGGCACCTCAGCTGGAGGTCTTCTGTGCACATCAAATGTTCTAGTTTACACTCCCTCTTTCTCTTCACACCTTCCTCTGATCCTTCATGTGTCTGTGATCCTTGTAACCCTGGCATTAAATGCTTTTCCCTATGCAAGAAGTTAATATGTCTCCTGTAATACAGCCAACTTTAAGGACTCTTCTCAGCTCATTGAATTAAGGTGAATGAAACCTTTTCATTGTTTTCTTCAGTCAGGAAACATCTCTGAAGCAGGCCTCCTTTTCCTATTGGATATGTGACAAAACTGCCAAGTAAAGTTGGGTGGTTCAGGACATTGCTGGAATGGCTGCAAACATAATTAGTAAGTCACAGCACGATAAAACCTAAGTGGGAAACAAATTATTAGTTTTATGTGTCTTCTCAAGATCACTGAGGAGCCCTCCTGCTGGGATCACACTTAACCTCTGAGAAACACCTAAGGGAGTTTTAGTTGGATGAAATTATAAGCATTTTGTAATTCGGTGAAGCAGGAAGCCAGGGCCGTTCTCTGATGAGATTGTCCATCAGTGTGGCCACAAGAGGAGGCTGGGCAGAGTGTAAGGGAGAAACTTTATTCTTACGGATCCTGGAGGCACGTGCAGGGTCTCAGGGTGTCAGGAGGGAGGAGGCTCAGGGGTTCCCAGGACAAGGGGTCAGGGTGGGGTGAACAGGCTGAGATAAGTTGCTGGGCCTTGGGCAGTAGGGTGGCCCCTAGTTGGCCTGGCACCTGGCCAGGATGATTCAGGCAGAGGATCATCCCAGCATGTAGGCAGATAGAGGAAATGTGGCTGCAGGTGGATCGGATGGCACATCCCAGGCCCACTTTGGGTGGGAAGGTCTCTCCCCAGCCAGGAAGGGGCTTTGATGCCCAAACATCATCATACACTGAAAATCAAAATTGCATACAGTCCATGGTGAAACAGTGGGGTTATTGGGAGGATTAGATGAGGTAATACACACGAAATGCAGTGAGCTCTCCGCCTTCACCTCTGGGTGTGAAGGGGGCATTGTGTGCAGGACTGGGGACCAGGCGCTAGGCTGACGGTGAGACTCCGCACAGATGACAGGGGACACCTGGTTCAGGGTGAGCAGATGTATGCATGGCTTAGTGGCCAGAGAAATGGCCCGCACTGCTCTGGTTGGAGACCCCAGCACTGTGCGTGAAACCACATGGGAGGGTGGTTCCTGCTGCGGAGCTGGATAGGGATGGGGTGACATCAGGGACAGGGGACCTTCTGCTCTGGATGAGGGGCACTGGCAGAGTCATGTAGAGGAATGGGAGTTTCTCGTCTGTCTCCTTCCCAAGTGAAAGATGGCCCTCTCATGCCAGGGACCTGGCTCTGCCATCACGTCTCCTGTTCTTTGCATTGAATTCAAGATCTGTCGAATGAAAAGGCCAATATTAATGAAAGTGGAATAAAAAACAGTATTGGAGTGGAAAATACTAGGTTATCCTATGTCCCCAATCACAATATGGGGCTTTCTGATTGCCTTCTGGATGGCTTTCGGCCTTGCCCAGCTCTGCTCTGCCTCCCATGCTCAGCATGTCTTGGCGAGGAAACGGGCTGAGAGCACAGTAGCCCTGGCCAGGCAGCACTCCCCGCTACCTCCTGGCTGAGCCTGTTACCATTCCTTACTATGAACCATTACAGCCTTACATATGCTCAAATTGTTTCTGAATGGAAAATTGTACAGCAAATGCTGCTTAAAAAATATAAAAGGGAATTTTTTGGACAAATTTTGGCAATATTTTTATTTTTGTTTAAGTGTTAAAGTTTTGGGAGACAATATTCAGTGTGTTTCTACTTAGACAGGGGCGATCACATCACATTGTCATGGTATAAGATTCTAACTATGTCCCATTTGAGTACTATTTCTGGTCTTATTTTGAGTGCTATTTTCTTTTTAATTAATATTTCAGAAAGCTTGCTAACTGTTGCTTAAATCTTAGCTAATTATCTCCCATTTATAATTGTGTTATGAAACTCGTTAAGAAATTGTCATTCATTGACTTAGCTCACTATACTGAACTTTGCTTCCCTGTGATGGAGTGCTATTACCAGTTTATTCCTTTGTTACTGGGTTCTAGGCAGTGGTAAATACTTGCCTCATTATAAGGATAAAATGGGAAAAAAACATAGAATATCATTGTGGAGAAAGCTGTAGATAGGCTGCAGACACCTAGCTGGCACTGAAATGCAGTCTTCACTGAAAAGAGAGAATTCACAGTATCAGATTCCAGGCAATAGAGTAACCCCAAGAAAATTCAAATTTAAAGTGTTAAAATGCACAGGTGTCAGGTTGGGATAACTCTACCTAGCATTTACTGAAATTGGGGGGTTTCTGTTTTCTTTAAAACTGATGGGTTGGTGCATTTTGCTTTTTCCAGTGCTGTGTTTTGGAGTATTTCCTCTAAGGATGCCAGGCTGAGGGCAGGAGGGGCCACCAGCAAGTTGGCCACGGGGAAAATTTCTATTAATGTCCATTTCTAGTCTTATTTTCAGTAGCATCTTTTAAATAGGATTTCAGAGAGTCTCCTCTCAAATTCTGGATAGTCATTTTTCCAATCATAAGTGTGAATTGTAGTCTCTAAAAATGTATGTCATAAACCTATTTGTTCTATATGTTTTTCTCTCAAAATATCAAGAAGTCACATTTAAATTTTTTTTGTTATATACACAATGGAATATTATTCAGCGATAAGAAGAAAATAAATCCTACCATTTGCAACAACATGGGTGGAGCTAGACGGTATTATGCTCAGTGAAATAAGCCAGGCGGAGAAAGACAAGTACCAAATGATTTCACTCGTCTGTGGAGTATAAGAACAAAGCAAAACTGAAGGAACCAAACAGCAGACTCACAGAACCCAAGAATGGACTAACAGTTACCAAAGGGAAAGGGACTGGGGAGGGTGGGTGGGAAGGGAGGGATTAGGGGAATAAGGGGCATTATGATTAGCACACATAACGTGGGGGGGTCATGGGGAGGCAGTATAGCACAGAGAAGACAAGTAGTGATTCTATAGCATCTTACTACACTGATGGACAGTGACTGTAATGGGGTATGTGGTGGGGACTTGATAATGGGGGGAATCAAGTAACCACAGTATTGCCCATGTGATTGTAAATTAATGATACCAAAAAAAAAGCCAGGAAAAATAAATAAATAAAATTATTTGTTAATATTTTAGTATCTTATTTTCCTGCAATTCTTCTGAGCATATGGTTCTCAGTTTTACTGTTCCCCACAACAGCCACCCTTTCAAATACAGTTATTGAACTAATTTCATTCCCCATGCCCCTGAATTAGCTCTACTCATGTTTTTGTCCTCTGGGAGTCTTGCCTTTCCATGAGGTAATGGTTCATAGGGATGATAAAAGTTTTGAAATACTTGGCTAGAGAATCTCAAATGAATACAGATCATTTCTGCTCTCATCCAGTACCAGAAAGCTCTGTAGATGTACAGGATGCATATATAGTTTTACCCCAATTTTAAATTATGTTGTGTACACAGCTATTGAGGAGAGTATTTGTTACTTTATGGTCAGAGAGAACTTTTTATGGAGAAGACATTCCTGAAATGGATGGGGTAACTTACTCAGCAGCCTTAAAAATCATGGGGTGCTTTTTTCCTACCACATATTTTCCATTTTCCTTTGCTTTTTTCAGACTGAATATTATAAAAGGAAACGTTCCCATTTCCATTTTTTTCTGCAAGAGACTTTTCCAGTGGAATGCCCAGGTAGCTCCTGGGTGGGTGCCCAACTCCACTACAGAAGGCCTGGCCTGTCCCATTCCTGAGCCTTCAGCACCACAGCAGGTAAAGGAGTAACTTCCTGAAATGCTGCCATTAACACCTTTGTTAAAAATGGAACAAACACCTCATTTTTTATACCCAGCTACTAGATTTTAAAACAAATAACTGCCCTGAGGGAGAGTGTAGGACTGAAGCTGACCACCAGTGACTGTGCATTTCCTCTGAGGTGTACATAGGGTTCCTCAGTTTCACCTACATGTCTCATTTCTAAAAACACCTTACTGCAAAATGGTATTTGGCTTGTGCCTTTAAACTGAAATAGCAAGAGGCACAGTCCTCCCTGAAAATTACATCAGAAAAACCAGGCTCCCCCAGGTCAAGTCCCCTGCTCCCTGCTGTCATCGGATGGGTGCTCTCCGAGAGGTACAGTCCTTGCTTCCTGTAGGTCAGCTTTTCTGGCTGCCATGAAATGTGCCTTCCTCTGCTGTTTTACCTTCTGGTGATTGCTTTTTGATGGACACCAAAGTTGCAAGTCACAACTTGCTTTCCTGATGAAGAGGAGCATCTCAGTTAGTGTGTGCTCTATGACGGCCGCAGCCTGCCTCTGACTGCAGAGCACTGTCACACGGTTCACATGGTGACACAGGGCTCCTGAGAGTCCCTGTGTGGTACCGAGTCACTTCCCAGCACCTGAGCACCCAAGTCTGCGTGCTGTGGTGGTGGGCAGGCTCGGGAGGGCCTGGCACCCAGGTGGTACCACATTCCACAAAGTCTTACCTCTGACTTTTTGTTGTTGTTGTTGTTATCATTAATAAACAATTACATGAGCAACATTGTAATTACTAGATTCCCCTCATTATCAAGTCCCTACCACATACCCCATTGCAGTCACTGTCAATCAGCGTACTAAGATGCTATAGAATCACTACTTGTCTTCTCTGTGCTATATTGCCTTCCCCATGACCCCCATCTACATTATGTGTGCTAATCGTAATGCCCCTTATTACCCTTCTCCCTCCCTTCCCAACTTCCCCCCTACCAGTCCCTTTCCCTTTGGCAACTGTTTGTCCATTCTTGGGTTCTGTGAGTCTGCTGCTGTTTGGTTCCTTCTGTTTTTGCTTTGTTCTTATATTCCACAGATGAGTGAAATCATTTGGTACTTGTCTTTCTCCGCCTGGCTTATTTCACTGAGCATAATACCCTCTTGCTCCATCCAAGTTGTTGCAAATGGTAGGATTTGTTTTCTTCTTATCGCTGAATAATACTCCATTGTGTATATACACCACATCTTCTTTATCCATTCATCTACTGATGGACACTTAGGTTGCTTCCATTTCTTGGCTATTGTAAATAGTGCTGTGATAAACATAGGGGTGCATATGTCTTTTTGAAACTGGCCTCCTGCATTCTTAGGGTAAATTCCTAGGAGTGGAATTCCTGGGTCAAATGGTATTTCTATTTTGAGTCTTTTGAGGAACCTCCATACTACTTTCCGCAATGGTTGAACTAGCTTACATTCCCACCAGCAGTGTAGGAGGGTTCCCTTTTCTCTGCATCCTCACCAACATTTGTTGTTCCTGTTCTTTTCTGTTGGCCATCCTAACTGGCGTGAGGTGAAATCTCATTGTGGTTTTAATTTGCATTTCCTTCATAATTAGGGATGTGGAGCATCTTTTCATATGCCTGTTGGCCATCTGAATTTCTTCTTTGGAGAATTGTTTGTTCATATCCTCCGCCCATTTTTTAATAGGGTTATTTGCTTTTTGGGTGTTGAGGCATATGAGTTCTTTATATATTTTGGATGTTTCTTACCTCTGATTTTAACATCTGCTGTGTTTATGGGTGATGCCTAGTCATGCAGAAACGAGCATTTTGAGTGTTCAAGCCTTCTTGCGAGCCCATGTCAGGTACGAGCCTTAAGCAGTGGCAGATGCCTGAAGGAGTTACTTTTTGCAGCCCGACACCCCAAGGTGGTGACCAAGGGGCCTTGGCTGTCAGGGACCCATCTTGGAGTGTCTGCCTGGGATCTGGCCTGCGGGCAGGCAACCTGTCACCCTTGGGAGTGTTCTGGGGTCTCTTGCCTGTAGCCTGAGGAGGGAACCCCCAAATCAGTGAGCTGAGAACCTGAGGCCTGGGCTGGCCAACCCCGGGCTACAGGCCCTGCTACTCTGCGGCAGCCCAGTGGGTGTCTTCTGAGACGCAGGTCAGGGTGGCAGGAGTCAGGCCTGCAGGCCCATCTGGGACTGAAGACACCTGTCAGCAGTCAGTCACTTGTGGGCATAAGCTGGCTAATGTCATGATGGTTTCTTGGCATTTTCTAGCAATTTAACATTCTTGTGATAGAAGTGGCCGGGCTTGACAGGAACTCAGCTGGTGGAGTACATTCATCTGAGGCACTGCATGCCATGTTGGTTAGGCTGTAAAATCCAGTGGTTGGGACAGTAGCTACTTCAGTGAGGTGCTCCTGGCCTTCGCATTACCCAGTCTGGCACTCTGGCCACATCTGCTCAGCCATGGGAGTGAGTACGGCCACAGGCGCTTTGTGCTCCATCCTTACCCCGTGTGCTCAGGGCCTCAAGGACTAGCCTTGTGTTTAAGCACACCTGTCAGACGACCAGTCCACTCCAGTGTCGGGGGTTGCCCTTTGGGGCTGGGTCCATGCTGGGGTCTCCCTGGGGTGGTTCCACATTTTACATGAGGAGCTTCTGTGGGGTCACCAGCCAGAAGTGATCTCACCGATGTGTGTCACTGCCACCAGCCCAGGCAGGTCTCCCTCCAGGCTTCCTGTGTTCACTGTAAAGTAGGGTGGCTGCTTGTGGCTTTACCTAAAATCAGTTCCAGTTTGTGGCAATTCTGATTTGTTGATAGTTTGTAGATAAAGTCCATTTTATCTGCTTTTGTGTTCCCTAGAAATTGTTTCCCTGTCCTCTGGAATAGAACATTTTCCTCTGCTCTTAAAGGAAATGTGCATGATAGTCTGATTTTTCATTAAAACTTTGGACTTCCTGTGAATATATTCTTGAGTGCTACAGAGTGTTTTCTTTAGATGTTCCTCCAAACAGCCTGTCTCTGCATGATGATCCAGGCTGGGGGATGCTCCAAGATAGCTCCCCGTTGAGTCCACTCGAGGAAGACTGTGGACCATCTCAGAGAGGGTGGCCTACAGGGTCCCAGGCTAACGAAGATCTTGCAGAATATCAAGAAAGCGAAAGCGTGCAGGGATCTCTATTGACAGGGCCCGCGTACATTTCCTGTTCAGCCACAGGGCTCCCCGCCCTCTAAAACAAGCTACTGCCACAGCCCTGCACTCACCTGGAGGCTGCTCCTTGCCCACCGAGCCCTGGGGCAAGTCTGGGCGACTTGACAGCTTATTTTAGGAGGCCATTGGTGCAGGGAGGCCTTTTGTGTTTTTAAACCCAGATTATGTTTTACAGCTAGAATCACTGAAGTATTTCTAGGAACACTCGGGGAATACATTCTGAGGCCGTATTCCTGCGTGCGACCCGAGGAGCCTCCCCACCTAGCCTCCCAGCCACTCTTCTCTGCTCAGACTCCACCTGTCTTTAGGTGTGCTGACCTTACTTACATCTTCCACATGAGGTCTTGCTTCAGGCCTCCTGCTTCTGGCTGCAGAACCGCTGGTCACTCTGGGGCCCCCTCTATTGATTTGTCCCTACATTTAACACGGTTACATTCATTTCACTAACCTCACCCTCACCTTCTTTAGGAATGCCCTTGAGATTCATGCCTGTTCGTTGTCCATGCTTATATGGTGGATGTATTTATTCATTTTGACAGCTTTCCCCATCCAGTTATAGCAGAATGTGAACTAAAATAATGGGAAAAATATGTGTACTTGGTAGAGCCAGGCCAGCCACATCAGCAGGGTTTCCTCATTGCGTGTGTCAGTGTCCACAGCACGGGCAGAGGCCCCTCCCCTCCTCAGCCACCCCACACACCCAGCCAGGTCCCTGTGCCCCACATGTGGGCTGATCTTGTCCGGGGGGCACTTGGTACCCAGGACCCCTGACCCCAGATCTGGAAACTGGTCACATCTGTACTTTGCACAGATGCCAACTGACGTAATAACACGAGCGGGTAGGACAGACATGTGCACCCAGTCATGGCCACTGTGACCAGGCTGGCCCCTTTCCAGCTCTCCCATCTCCCAAGGGCAGCTGGGGGCAGCCCTACTGCTGGTCCTCTGGGGAGAGGTCCTCTGATGGGCAGGCGGGGGTCCTGTGGGGACTGTCTCTTTGCTCCCAGGTGATAACATCAGAGTGTCTTCGTTCTTTGTAGAATCCACACACGATTTAAATAAAGCTGTCCTGAGTAATTCCTTTTATCTTCCCTTTTGTCAATTGTTTCCTTTGTAGTGTTTGTTGAAAAAGTGCTGAAGAGACTTTTTCCTAATGTTCCACGTGGCCAAGAAAAGAAGGCACCAGTGACTCCAGCCTCTGAAAATCCTCAGGAGAAAGTAGAGCCTAAGGAGGTGACAGGCAGGATCTCACCTCCCCAGACAGGTGAGTGGCTTGCACGTGGCGGTGGGGGCATCTAGGTGTTTGCGGCTAGAACCTAGAGAGTGCGACTCTGAACCTCCACTGCTGCTCGGGATAGAGTCCTGTGAGTCTTGTAGTGGGGTACCATACAGCCTGTGACCTTTTGTGACTGGCTTCTGTCACAGAGCATAATGTTTTTGAGGTTCATCTACATTGGAACATGTGTCAGTACCTCTTTCCTTTTGATTGGTGAATAATATTCCACTGGATGAATAGACCATGTTTTGTGTATCCACTGATGGATGGATATTTGGTTTGTTGTATTTTTTGGCTGTTGTCAGTAATGCTGTTGTGAACACGTGTTTGTGTGGCTATGTGTTTTCACTTCTCCTAGGAGTAGAATTTCTGGATTGTATGATCTTAAAAACTCTGTATTTAAGGTTTTGAGAAACCACCAAACTGTTTCCATATAGGCTGCACCATTTTTCCTTTCTATTGTGATGCGCAAGGGTTCCGGTTTCTCAACATCATGCCCACACCTGTTTTTTCCTGTTTTCTTCATTCTAGCCATCCTAGTGGATGTGACATTGTATCTCACAGTACTTCTGATTGCGTTTCCCTGATGTCTAATGATGTGGGGCATCTTAACCATGCACGACGTGTTGGCCTATTGTGTATAGTCTTTAGGGAAATGTCTATTCAAGTCCTCCTATTTTTTGAATTGGATTGTCTGTCTTTTCATTGCTGAGTTGTAAGAGTTGGTTATAATCTGGATACTAGACCCTTACCAGGTATATGATTTGCAGATATTTTCTCCAATACCAGTGGTTTTTTTCACTTCCCCAATGGTGTGCTTTGAAGCACAGAAGATTTTAATTTTAAGTCCATTCTGTTTCTTACTTTGTTGCCTGTGTTTTTGGTGTCACGTTTAAGAAAACGTTGCCAAATCCAAGGTCACAAAATTTACATGTAGGTTTTCTTCTATGAGTTTTATAGTTTTAGCTCTTATATTTAAGTTACTGATCCATGTTGAGTTACTGTTTGTATATGGTGTGAGGTAGGGGTCCACTGCTCTGGATCATTCCTCTGCTGTGGATATCCTAGTGGTCCTAGCTGTACTTGTTGAAGAGACTGTACTCTTCCCATGGAATGGATTTGTCACCCTTGTCAAAAATGAGTTGGCCTTAGATGAATGAGCTTATTTCTGGAGTCTCAGTTCTGTTCCATTGGTCTGTATGTCTGTCCTTATGTCAGTACCATACTGTAGCTTTACTTGATTACTGTAGTTTTATAGTAAGTTTTAAAATCAGGAAGAGTTATCTAAGTTTGTTCTTTTTCAAGATGTTTTAGCTATTGGGGTCCCTTGCGATTCCATATGAATATTAGGATCCACTTACCCACTTCTGGAAAAAAAGAAACCCAAATTACATTGCATCTACAGAACACTTTAGAGATTATTGCCACTTTAAAATTACCACGTTTCCAAGCCATGAATTTAGGAAATCTTTCTATTTAAGTCATTTTTACTTTCATTCATCAATATTTTGTAGTTTTCACTATAAACTTTACACCTAAAAAAAAAATTATTCCAAAGTATATTTGATACTATTTTGATACTATTGTAAATGGAATTGTTTTCCTTTTGAAATGCCCATTTCTAGTGTATGGAAATACAAATAAATCCTATGACCTTGGATTAGGCAGTGGTTCCTTAAATGTGAAAATTCAGATATTTGTATATCCACCTTGTATCCTAACAACTTATTAACTGCTTTTTTGTGGATTCTTTGGCATTTTCTATATATAAGATCATGTGATCTGTAAGTAGAGATGTTTCACTTCTTCCTTCCGTATTTCTTTTTTTTTTTGTTGACTGATTGCCCTGGCTAGCACTTCCAGTATAATGTTGAGAGTAGCAAGAGTGGGAATTCTGTACCATTCCTGATCTTGGGGAAGCCATGCAGGCTTTCTCCATTGAGTGTGATGTTAGCTGAGTTTTTCATACATGCCCTTTGTTGTGTCGAAGTTTACTTCTATTCCCAGTTTGTTGAGTTTTTTATCATGAAGGAGCAACAACTGTTTTGAAGCAACATATGCCATGGAAATTATGAAGGCAATATATTTATTTGTAGTGGAAAAAAAAATCTTGGCTAAAGCTAAACATGAAATCACAGTCAAATAGACAAATACAAATTGTGTGATGCTCTGTAACAAATTCTCATTTTGAGAATTCCCTTGAAGGCATGATGCTCATGGAAGGGACAGTTGGCTGATAATGAGAGCTGTAGATCTGCCTCAGTCTTTTTGGATAGGAGGAAGGCAGCCAAAATGAGGAAGATGCCTGTCAGTCAGTCCTTGGGTGTGAGACAGAGAAAATGTTCTTTCTGCTTAGCACATGGTAATCACTTAACCAATGTATTGATATTTGTTCACTTTATAGAAACTCTTTTATCTTTTTTTGGTTTTAAAAGAGTGTTGTTAATTCCATTTGTTCTTACAGACAGGGCATAATGTGTCTGGTAAATTTCTTTCATTTAGGCCCATATTGAACACTTATTTTTTGTTACTGATTTTATTGCTTTTAATTTATCATTATATCTGCATATATTTTAAAGAGCCGAGTAATTCTCAGAGCACACACACACACACACACACACACACAACACCAACAACCCCCATTCCTGATCTCCAGGCGTTTTGAGGGGAGTCACATCCCAGTCTCCCAGGGACCTACCTGTGCAGGTCCCTCCTGGAGTCAGCGGAGTTGGCGGAGTCAGTACTTGTGTTTTCATATGTTTGCTTAGCTTTCTAAGTGCTTCTAGTTTCTTCCCAGTCCTCCCTCCCCACTGCCGTCTAACCTACCTGTGATCAGCCCCTGTACATGGGCTCCTGGCCTTAGCCTATCCTCCCCAAGCTAGACCTGCCCCCTATGCCTGCCTTGGGGCTTCTGTCCCGGAGACCCTGGGGACGAGGCCCCTCCTCTGCCAGCCGGGCCTTCTCGCTTCTTTTCTTGAGTTTTGCTCATTTGTTGAAACACATTACCTAGAGCTTCCTGAGAAATGGTGTTTGGAAGACAAATGTTTTGAGGACTCTGAATTTTGAAAGTTATCTTTATTCTCATATTGAAAGTCTCACCAGGTGTAGAATTCTGAGTTAGAGTCACTTTCTCTCATTCTTCACCTGTGACCTTCAGGGTCATTGGGATGTTGGTCCCATGGATACAGGCGGGGTTCAGCCCTCTGGAATGTGTTGAGCTTTTCTTTCTGGCCCCCGTGAGATGAAGCAGGAGGCTGTGTTTTTCTAGGGAGGGGCTGTGGGCTACTGGACTGTCTCCTCGGAACCCCCCTTCTTCACTCTCTGCTCTTTGTGGGATTCCTGTTGTCCAGATTTTGGGGCTCATGACAGATCACCTCTTTTTCTTGTCTCTTCTGTTTTTTTGTCTCAGTCTTGTTCTGGGAGATTTTCTTGGCTTTCTCTCCCGCACTTGCTGTCGTATTTCCCACCCCAGCTATTGGGGTGAGTTGGAGGAGAGAGTGGCCTCCCAGCACCGACTCATACACAGACTGTACCGGCCAGCGCCCCTTGAGGCTGTGTCCTCTGCTGCCCTGGGGTGCTGTTGGCCAGGCACATGGACCACCTGCCAGGCTTTCAGCACCCCCGGGGCCTCAGCTTCCAGAGTCCTGTCATGTTTGCCTGTCTTTATGTCCCCCCGCCTTGCTTTAGTGGGTGGGGCATGCATTTGCCCAGTGCTGCTTCTCAGCTTTACTGGCTCCAGGATGGCGGGTTTGCATCCTGCCTGGGCCGCGCAGAGCCCGCCCACATGTCCCTGTCACCACTTGTGTGTTCCCCTCGCCCACAAAAGCAGGGCCTCCTGAGTGTGGAAGCCACCTTGGGTTACCCAACAAAGGGAGAATTAGGAATACTGGTCTCAGGAAAAGAGACTGAGTTCTTCTCATCACAGATGACAAACCCCTTTGGAATCAGATGTCTTACATTTCTTTGCTTTCAGTAAAATTGAAGGAAATAATTGAGTTATCAGCTCATTTAAATGATGGATCATTTAAAATGACTTGTTTTGATATAGATTTTGCTGTGGTTTTTGGCATATAACTCAGAAAAACCTCAGTGCATCAGGAGTCATTGCTATTAAAAAAAAAAAACCCAGACTGTCATCCGCTTACTTATGTGCTCAAGGTTTCTTAGCAGTTACGCATGTAAAATGAAAAGCAGGGACAGAATTCATGTAGAAACCTGTATCACAGTAGCAGTAGATAACGCTTACACGTTCCTCTCCTTCCAGTAAGAGAAGCGTTTCCAGAAGGATTTAACTCTGAATTGAATAGTTATCAAAAGTGATCATTGTTATTTTAATCAACTGTATTCTACCAATTGTAATAATTTGGGGAAAATTAACATTTAGCATCATGGGAATTTTTAAAAATTTAAACATGAGGCTATGTGATATGATGAAATCATTATCATAATGATTTGGGGGAGTTAGAATTCCTTAAGAAAAAGGAGGGTGAGTTTCCAGTGAGCTGCTGGTGAGCCAAGGGCTGGTTCATAATACATTAATGTGGACGGAGGCACCAGTCCACATGCTGTGGTGTCCAGACTCGCTAGGTGCACATGACAGCGTGCAGCGACAAGCGTGTTCTCACTGCCTACTTGCAGGTGGGTCTTCACATGGCAGCTCTAAAATGTGGACAGGAGTACGCAGTTTAAAGCATTCCTTTAGGGAACAGATGTGCAAAGATAAGTCAGCCCCTCTGTGCTCACAGACGGAGCAGCCGTGGGATGCCTGCATGGCACTGGCTTGTGCTTTTACAGCCTGTGAAAGTGGGTTCACAGACATCTACAGATGTCTGGAGTTGTCCGTGAAAATGTCACCCAGCTTTTTTTGTAAAAGCTGCTGCCAGTTTTCCATTAAGATGTGAATATTTTCTTACAAAAGACACCTGTGATGGTACAAGTATCTCTGACCGCCCACCCTGGTCTCTCAGATCTTAGCCTCTGCCAAGCTTCCTGGAAAGCTGCCTCTTGTTCAGGACGTACCATGTATGGGCCTCAGGACTAGGCTGATGACCTGGCCAGCCTCCAGCCATTGGCGAGCACATCCAGGGTGCAACAGCAACTGAGGTCCCCACACTGGTGCTGGGTGTAGACCTAACATTCTCACCACAGGAAAGGAGTGGTAACTGGGAGGTGACCCTGCACAGTACGTGCATCATATCCCCTTGAATCCCCATGTCGTCCACCTTAAAGTTGCAGTTATACATCAGTCGTACCTCAGAAAGGTTGGGAAAACTGGTGCTGTGTGGGCAGTCTGTCAATACCCTCTCCAGCCCATTTCCCCTCCTGCCTGAGAGTTTGATGATCAGCTTGGCTGTGTACTGTTATTCTGTTACATGTCATAAATGCTTTATTTTACATATTGTATAGTATCTTAAGGTTTATGAAACTTTGTATCAATCACAGTATTGCCGCTTACTTTAGTAGGGGTCATGTGCGCGTGTGTGGCCGTGTCAAGCATGTGCTTCAGTTTTCAAATGTCTGATGGCGCTGCGCCATCTGCAGTTCCTGCCGTGATTCTTGTCCTTGGAGTCTGTTGAGCTGCTTGAATCTCTGAGTTTATGATTTTCATTGCACGTGAGAAATGCTCAGCAACTCTTTCTCCAAATATTTTCCTGCCCCACATTGGAGGCCACCTTGCATGGAGCCTCACGGTTGCTCCGTTGGTCCCTACCTTTTCCTCTCCCTGGTTTGTTTGCCATTTGTTAGGCTGTTTGCATATCCTTACGAGTTGGCAGCTGATGGCACAGGTAGCCAGGCTGCTGAGGCCACTAGGTTGACCGGGAAGCCACTGTCCATCACCACACAGTGTCCCCCTGGCTCTGGGTTGGCGGCAGGGTGTGGGTGTATCACCAGGAGCAGAGTCTGGCCTCAGCCACTGTGTGGAGTTAGGGCTGGTGGTGTGCTGACTATTCTGAAGAGAAGCTAGGGGCGGGAGAGGGCAGAAGGGGCATGAAGGATCATGAGGAGAAACAGTGGGGCTGGGGCCAGACGGGATGGTGCCCTGGGCACAGCTGCGGGACCATGATGGGGGAGCACACCAGGCATGGTGGGGAAGGTGGGATGGGCAGGGCTGGGACTGACTCCCAGGAGGTCACAGGATGAGCTCCAGGCTGAGGTCGGCACCTCCCAGACAAGCAGGTTCCTGGACTGAACCTGAGCCAGGAAGCTGAATTCCTCCCCTCTCTTCTTGGGCCTCACCACCAGCACATGACTGCCATCAGCAGGCCAGCTGGATTCGGTGTGACCCTCGCCCTAGGAGATGGGCTCTTCAGTCCCTGCAAGGACCAGGGTGGGACAGGTGACATGTGCCTGTGCCCTGGCTGCCGGCTGCTCAGAAAGGCTAACTGGTCTTCTCCTCGCTTGCCACCTGAGCAGTGGGTGTAACATCTAACTTGTCAAGGGGTAGATGCCATCACAGCAAACTGTTTTTCTCCTAGAAGAAATTAGGACCGGAAACCATTATGGATTAGCAGTCACTTTAATTTACAGATGGCAAACTGAGGCCTGAGAGGATAATCTAATGCCTTTCATGATGGCAGTACTGTCCTTTATAGCAGAAAGGCTTTGCCTGGGAAGTCGGCATGTGGTCTCTTAACAGATGAGACTCTTCCCGAGCATCTGACATCCGTCCCTTAGGCGCGTCTTTCTCTCTTATTGCATGAGTGGTCATCTCAGCTTCACTTCCATGGTGGTGTTCATCCTAATAATTGTGTGAACAATGACATTTCTAAGTTCTGTTTAACTTTCTTATTAGGAAGATTTAGTTGATTAAAAACTCCCAAAAATACTCTGAAAAATGATCAAATGTTGATGTTAAATGATAGGGGACAGTCCACACAGGAACAGGTCTGCACTGACTCCAGTAGGTGTGACATGGTAACAAATCAAATTAACTTCAGAACTAATTCTTGCATTTTAGCTTCAAGAAAGTGAAAATACTGATGGCAGGACAATCAGAAAATGTTTCAGGGTTTTTACATGTAAATGTCTTGAAACCATACCTTCAGGCCGTGCATAGTGATTCTCCTCAGTCCTTGTTGCTGTGGCTAAAATCCTCGTTTTCTGTGAAGGACCAACTGGGATACCCACTTGTGCTTGTCACATTTAGGAGGGTGACTTTGCCATATTCTAAGTGAAAATATGAAGACGAAAGTGGTTGACACTGCCCAGTGTTGGAAAGAATGGAGAAAAACAGGCATATCTGAAAAGGCAGCAAAAGGTGTCTACCCTTAGACCATGCTCCCATCCGTCATCGGGAACAGTGGATTAAATCTCCTCCTTCCATTTCCAGGAATATGTCTGAGGGAGCGAAATGGTCAGGTGTTCAAAGTTATATACCATAAGGGTGGTCATAGCAGCTGATTGGGCTAGTGGAAATTTAGAATCCACCTCGTGCAAAATTTTGGACAGTGGGTACATTATAATTAAGTTATAATTTGCCAACAGCGTGGAGTATTGTATAGCCCACTGAAAGACTATGTAGACTTAAATATATCTTATAAAGTATATTATTTTGTACTTTATTCACTTTGGAATGTTATTCATATAATATATACAAATGTGTGGTCTATCAACATATGATGAAATATGTATAGCGTGATCCCATTAAGATGTGGGTATGCACGTGCACATATGTGTCTGTATTCCCACATGCTATACCTGGGTTGTTAGTACATGCAAAGAAAAAGCACCAAAATGTCGAGAGACTCGTGACATGATTGTCATGTTACATGGAGTGTTTTCTGCTTCCTACTCATGAGCTGGTTGTGTTTTTATATCATACTATAAAAACCCGAAGTTCACGTAGTAAGTAACTTAATGTGAACTTAAGTACACATGAGTCATTTTTTATCTTTGTCCTGGAATGGTGGGAGCCAGCTGCTCCTGGTTGACCATCTGCCTTGTCAGTGTCAGCATGTGTACCAGCGACTGGGTTTACGGGGCTTTGGGGAGGCATGGAGACAGGGTGTGGGGCGGGTGGGCACCTGCCTGTGTGGTGTGGTGCATACCAGCACCTCTCTCCTCTCCTTGCAGTCGGCAACACCAGGACCCAGCCCAGGAAGCAGCATTATACCGTGAGTTTGCCTCCCGAAGGCTGCCTTCCCGTTCCGGGCCTGCCAGAGCCACGTGGCCGCACCAGCTCCCAGAGCTCCTCCAGCAGTGGCAGACCCGGAGGTAAACGGTGCATCCTCGGTGGGAGGAGGGGGACAGCCTGCAGGTGGGCATGAGTCTCGGGCTCTCCTGTGTCCTGTGTCAGCTTTACTAACTTTACAGTTGGAGGGCATGCTGTGCAGCCTCAGAGGTGACTATAAGGGACTGGGCGACAGGAGCAAGGGGAGCTGGGGCGCCATCCTGGCTGCGCGGCCAGTGCACTGGAGGTGGCCGTGAATACCCTACCTGTCAGTGCTGTGTCTTGGCTTAGTAGAGCTTTTTTTCTTGATTTTCCAATTTTTTCAAAATTTCTGAGACTATATCAATTTCATGAACATAGAAATAACTTGTTTTGCATCTCTTTTGTGGAAAAATCGGACTGTTTGCTTTTGTTGTCAAATGTCATGAGTGAAGGAAAGTAAAGTGGTCCCCACATTTGGTGGGAGAGCTGACGTTGCACGTTAAATTACCTTGGAAAGTGAAATGGCACCTTTCCCCTCTTAATTCACCATTTCAAAACTACCTTAAGAGGAATTTGAAATTTTCAAATAAAAATTTCCCCAGATGATTTTTCACAAAAATAAACTAAGAAATCTATGCTACAAACCTTAATTAATTTGAATAACAAGAAAATGTGGTTTTCTAGTTCACTGATGTTTCTGACTTATTAAAAGGTCAGAAACCATAAAACAAAAAATGGGTTAGCTAAGGAATAATATATTTATCTTTTCAAGCCCTTTTGAAAATCTTTGGAATAGATAGATAATTTAATTAGAAAATTTAACTATGTTCCTATGAAGATAAATTACCTTTGTGAACATACTTCACCATATAACTCATATAATTCAATAAAAAAATATATGTGGAACTAATTCACATGCTATGGTATAGTCAGTGCTCACTCACGTGCAGCTGTATCCAGTTAGCGCTTGCTCACGGGCAAGGGTACGGTTTTCTCTCCCTCACGGGCGATGGCAAGCAGCCAGTGGATGGCACCTGTGAGGGCCGGTCTGCAGAGGGCCCCTGGGTCTGGGGAAGCTGAGTGAGTCAGTGACCAGCCCCACCTCCCACACCTGAGTGACATCCCACGGCACCACCCAGACAAGTGCATCGCTTACGGGAAGTGTGTCCCAAACCTCTCCTCCAGGAAGGCTCCTCCGGCGAGCCTGGTGTGCTTGGGTTAGAGCAAAGAAGTGAAAAAAAGGGGGATGGAGTAGTTAGGATTCACTCCATTTGAACTGCGTGGTAACCTGACAGATTCAGTGGTAACTTCAATTCTCACAACTACATCACTACAAGTTCCCTTTACAAGCTGTTTGCTAGGCAGTCTTCCTGTTAATGTGTCTCCCTGATACCTGGTCGGGGGTCATCGGTCATCCCATCCAGGGGCCATGGTCAGAGAAGGGGGCCATGTACCTATGGGGCTGGGGTGCGTGTAGACCCGGCCGTTCCCCTCAAATAACAGGGGACAGGTCAGCATGAGATTTGGGGGCTTGCAGTAGTTATGCCCTGAGTTGAGTGTGGCTTGTCCTCCTTGTTGTGTCCACTCAGCCTTGCCATCCAGCCCTAACCCTGCAGGTGAATCCCACTGCTGCCCACTGCCTGTGGCTCTACCCCTGTGCATGTCTGTCCCTGTCCCTGTGCTGGCCTGGATATCTTCCCGTAGCCGGCAGTCTGGGGCTCCCCACACTGCTCCCCACTAGCCACCTCACCTGGGCTCCCCACCTGGCTCCCTGCCTGGCCTCCCCGTGGCTAGACTTCCACCACCCAGGACAGCCTGATCATAAGGAGGTAGCTTTCTTATGAGGCTATGCCAGTTCCCTTTCTTAAGCCAGCACTTGGACCCAGCTTTTTAGAAAAACATGGACCCAGTTTTTCAGGGCTTTGATTAACTTGTTAATCAAATTCAGGCTGGGAAGTTGGTGTTTTTAAATCTTGACCCCTTGCAGCTCACCTCCATGTGTTTCAGTTCACTTTTCCCTCTCTGTTCATCTGAAGTTTTTCCCATTGTGCCCCATGAAAGCTGGAATGACAGAGCTGGGGAAAGAATTACTGGCCTGTCCCTCAGGTTTCCTGTTCTGTCCTGGGGACAAGAGAAGGACCACGCTGGAGCAGGAGGTGGGGACCTCAGGATGGAGACTAGGGACTCCCAGGGCTTCCTGAATCTTTCCAGCTGTGACTTGAAGCAAAGAGAACACGAGACATGAGTCAGAAAAGAAAAAAATGGTCAGATGGTTACTTTTATCCAAAGATCAACTCCCAGCCATGGGCCACCCCTCTGGTACAGATACCCTGGACCTGCCCATCAGTTGAATGGCAACTTCTCTGGGCTGCATGAGAACGGGCTGGGCCAGCAGGTGAGAGGCCCTGGGCCCATGCGCCCTGGGAGCTGGTGGGTCTGCACGGGGCTCTGGAGGACTGTGCCACGGGACTGGTCCAGGCCAGGCGTGATTGTCACGAAGGTGAGAATGTCCTGGAAATAGGGACAAATGGACCCAAGCACAATCACTCATTAGGTGCCTTTGTTCATCCTGGTGGCGATCCTGACTGTAACAAATGCACTTTGAACTCTTAGGCTTTGAATTTGTTAGGAATGCAGTGGGGTGGGGGGTGGGGGGTTGTAGGAGAAGGAACCAACATTATTAAACCTAAGTGGATAACGTGGGACCTTGTCCTACGGCCTCCCCACCTTCATTTGATTCATTTAAATGCCTTGGTGCAATTCAGGTGAAAAGAAACATGCTGCTTCCTCCTCGGACAGCCAAGCGCCACTTTCTCATGAAAGCTGCTGTGTGTGTTCCGAAGGCTCTGCACCTTCGGCCTGTGACACAGGCAGGCCCACCATAGGTTATGGGAACAAGAAGCCGTCCTCCTTGGCAGCCAGCCCGTGGGAAGTGCGGAGCAGCCTGATTTAGGCCGAGAGCTCATTTCTCTGGCAGGAGCGCAGCTCCCCTTGCCACTTGGCACATCTGTGGGGATGCTGCACTCTGTGAGGGTTCATAACCCTGTACAGTAAAGCCAGAGTCCCACTGGGCAGCCAGGACGATAAGTACATTGTCCTCCACTTACACCGATCACAGTCATTTCCTGAATAGATTGCATCACAGGATCCTGGAGGTTCAGGCACTGCTAGTGGAAATACGAAATGAGAGAATGCCCTGCCCTTCCCACAGCACCATAAACTCATCCAAGCAGCTGGCGGGAAACAGGTGCCACTTAACTTTTAGAAGAAAATGTCCACCATGTCCC
The DNA here is from genome assembly GCA_032199065.1 of Smutsia gigantea. NCBI lineage: Eukaryota > Metazoa > Chordata > Mammalia > Pholidota > Manidae > Smutsia > Smutsia gigantea. The sequence goes on from JAVSCE010006562.1 coordinate 157,886, forward strand.
ACACACACCTTTTCCCTGGGTGTTCTTGCGTACACACTGGCCAGCAACTTACATGTAGGTGAGCTCTCCAGATCCTGTCAGAAGTGCACCTGGGTGGTGATATGGGGTGTGGTGGAGGGCACACCAACCATCTGGTCCACTAGGCTGTGTGAGGGCTTACTTGTGCCAGGAGATCATGGGAAAGCTCTGTATTGGAGCATCTCAGGACTTCATTTTGTGTGTTCATTTTTAATGTAGATTCATTAAAGGCATGGAGAATGTTTTTTCTTTTTGGTTTGTTTGGCATCACACAGGTTGAGTGGACTGTCGGTGTGGGTGAATGGTGGGGGAAAGTGGGGAGCAGTGGGGGTGGGTGGGGGACCAGCAGACCAGCATCTGCAGCACTTGGGCGGCAGAGCCACTCGATGCCAGTCCCAGCAGTATCCAGGAGCACATGGCCTTTTTGGGGCCCAGATTTGGTAACTGGGTGCAAGGGAAGGAGGGAGGTGCCATCCAGGGCACTGCCTCAGGGAGGAAGGCACCAAGGGGCACTCGCCAGGTTCGGTGACTTTTTGCAAGTGTGAGGCCGGAGCGCGGCCCATCGGAAGGAAGGCTCAGGGCCGACCCTGGTGGGTGGGGCCGCCCCCCTTGGGGCAGCCTCGGTGTGGCCTGGAGGCAAAGGTGCCCCGGGACCTGCTGGTCCAGCTCGTTGAGGAGGGCACAGCCAGGCTTGGAACTGCCAGGAGAGGTGACATCTCCACATCAGCTGCGCTGCCTAAGCCTTGGTAACTGTAAGGGGCCCCAGTTACAGAAAATGGCTCTGCAGATTGTCTGACGTGCCAGAAATTCAGTTGCACAGAAGCGTCTCTTCTGAATTTAATTATGGCTGATTGTCTGCTGGAGTCCATCGGGATCTGAGCGTCTTCCTCAGGCGTCTGCACCGGGTCCTGAGGCTGCTTCTCCCTCCAAGGCTGCAGACATCAGTCACACCATAGCTGAGTTTGCAGAAGAGCAGTGCCTAACCTGTGCAGGGTGAAGCACTCCCGTGGCCCCTGCAGGCCACCACTGCCCCCAGAACCCCAGGCGGGGTGAAGCACTCATGGGGTCCCTGCGGGCCGCCACTGACCAGGACCATGTTAGAGCTGATGCGAGCTGGCTGGTTGAGCAGCCATCCCCACAAACCACTTCCTGAGATGCCTCTCAAGACTGACAGAATTTGTATTTTTTCATACTTTAAAAGGAGCTCAACACCAGAAACTGAATTTGATACTGCATTTCCACTTAAGAGTTCTATATCATAAAAACTGGTTTGTTTTGGTGTGAAACTGTTCTGTTCCAGTCCTGATATATCTTAAACTGTGACTGAAATTGCTCTCTTCGTTTCTTCTGTAAATTTCTCTTTCCAGCAAATCCTGACCTGAAGCGCTGTGGACTGACGCTTCCTCCCTCCCAGTGGGACCATTCTGTGTTCATCAGTCTCGTGGTGGATTAATTTTATATCAAATTTTATAAAATTCATCTTTCACATTATATCTTTTATCGCTCAGTGACCGTTTTTCACGCTGCTTCCTTTTGCCCCACATTTGTTAAAAGCCTTTGAGCAGCTGAACCAAGAATTCATCTTTTCACCCAACAGCAGCAAGCCTCAGTAGCCCGCCTCCATGTCCGTAAAAACAGGACTGTAACCATGGCCTTGGAATTTCATTTCAGGACATGAGCCCCGAGTGTGAGCGCTGCACTCTGCCCTGCAGCTGCCTCCCTGTTCCTTGGTGGTGTGTGGCGCTTTCTCTCCCCTGGAAGCCCTCCCTCCCCTAATTATCAGGAACCTCTCCATCCCCTCCCGAGTGGCCAAGCTGGGGCAGCCCAAACAGAACCCCCTTCATGACCGAAGAGCACAGGCTGCGGCTGGCCTCCCACAGCCGATTATGTCCTGAGTCTCTGCACAGAAACTGCCCATTGGCACGTTTTACAATAAATAGGAACCTCATTTTTTATTAGCTGAGAAATTGGTTTTTAGGAAAGAGGCCTTTCCTTGTCTGTACAGTCCAACCTCTGGTAGCTCTTTTTTCTGAGATGAAACACTTTTTCAGAAATACCTTAGAAAAGTGGAGCCTTATAGATAAAGCAAAGGCAGGTCACACCTCACCAGGCCCTGGCCAGACACTTGATAGAAGATGGCTTTTAGAACTTCTCGCGTGCAGATTGTACACACACACGCAGATTTAGGTAAATTGTGCCCATCACAAACACTGTTATAAACTCTCTGTCCTTAGAATAGCATGGAAGGCTCGGGCTGTGGGCTCTGGGCTGCCTGTACTGTACAGGACCCCAGAGCGACGCCCTGGAGAACAGTGCTCGTTCAGAGAATTGGTAAAGCCGTGTAAGCTGCTCCCAGCTTCTTTATGCTCTTTGTAAGAATGATACAGGAAACTTGGGCAGACCCCTCAAGGCCACCGAGCTGCCTGCAGTGTCCCCTGGTACCTGGGCCATTGTTGCCTTTTCTCTGCCCTGGGTTCCGGCTGATCCTGCTGCCATCCCAGTTCATGGATTGTTTCTACCACAGTAAAGTATGTTTAACACCTAAATAATTTAACAGTAGCAGGAATCCATACAATGTTACAGCTCCTTGTAACTTTTATCAGAACTCCTTTCTGTGTCGATGGTGCCTGTGTCTCTTAGGTTATTAAAACATTTATGTAATAATATGTTATGGTATATATTGTCTTAGTTATTGTAGTTTTAGTTATTATAAGAGTTATAATAATTTTTTGCTGAGCACCAACAATCTGGAATTTACATTTTCCAGCCTGTCATTTCGGTGACTGAAAAATGCTCCCCGAAGTGACCCCAGGCTCTTCCCACACCTTCCCCACCGCTTATTTCACAGCTCTTCTCAGTGGGATCCCAGTGATCTCGGTAGAGTTTTGCTCTGAGGGTTCCCCGTGAAGCTGGCTCGCCTCCTGGTGTCAGGCCCCTCTGAGGTCTGCGCCTCAGCCCCGCTGCAGCCCGCGGCTCCTCCCTCGCAGGGTCCTGCGTTCCCACCTCCCCGTGCCCTTCCTCCTCGCGGCCAGAAGGGGGTGCAGTGCACGCGTCCCTGTGCTGTTCGTAAGGAGGGAAGCAGGACCCGCAGGTCTGCCAGGTTTTCATCAGAGGGAGTGCAGGGGGCGCGGGGAGGGAACTGGGACCCGAGCAGCCGCCTTTCCTGTGAGCCTCCCTAATGCAGCCACCCCAGCCCACCCAGTGCCTCTGTCAGGCCTCCTTCCCAGCCATTCCCATCACTCCAGATCTCTTCCTCCTCATCCTGCAAAATCATGATTCCTCTATCACTGCCCCCTTGCTGAGGTGCCCCACACCCACGTCCCTGGGTCTCTGGACTCCCAGGCCCCTCCCGCTGTTCACAGTGGGGCCAAATTAGCTCTTCTGTTATAGTCTGGGCGGCTCCTCACCGTTTTGCATTTGCTGACCTTGTGAGAGTCCTCTTGTCCTGCTGAGACCTGCTGCACTAGGCTGCAGCCTCTACTGCTGACTTGCCCTCTTCCAGCCAGCCAACAGCCCTGGTCCAGACCTCCCCTCCCCTCCCCTCTCTGCCCTCTGCCTAGCCTTGTGGGGACTTCTCTGTGCACCCAACATCCCTCCCTTTCCCAGTGGCTTCTTGGCCTCCTCCACGCAGCCTCACCGCAAACTCACAAACTCATGTGTGCCCTTTCCTGTATCTTGGTCATTTGTATAAACGTTCCTCGTTTTGACTTCTGGACAGTAGAGTGTTAGGGTAAAGGGCCCTGGCTGCGTGTGGTCTTTCTTAATCCTCTGAGCCTCAGTTTCCCTGTCTGCCTTATGGAGTTGGTAATCCTGGCCTGGCAAACCCACATTTCCTGTGCTGATCTAACTGGGTTTATTGCAAAGCTTGTACAAACATAAGCATTGCCAACTCTTTATCCCCTGAGGCACAGTGCCTGCTGGAGTTAAGTCTTTTGTCAGCATTTGGTGAGCCAAGCCAAATAATTCTTATAAAAACGGCCTGTAAGGCAGGCCTCAGTCATCTTTCCTGGTTGATAATCATAGGTGCTTTTGATTATATTGACATGGTGGTTGTGTTCAGATCAAGCTGCAAAGTCATTAAAATCGAGTCATTTTTATGGAAAGCTATGATTATTATTGTAGCAGCAAGCACCAACTGCGATAGTCATTAACTTTGTGGCTTTTGGAAGCATGAGCTAAATGTGCAATTCACTGCGAGGTACACATCCATCCTTTTGCTTCAACAGATCTGGCCCTTAGTTCCCAGACAGACAGTTCTCAACTCTTGCTGTCATTGTCTGGGCCAAGGACATCCTTGTCCCTGACTTCTTGTGCTTTCTGAGGTGATCAGGCAGTGCATAGCTCTGCATTCCAACCCATTTGACCAATAACATACGATTCTCACTGAACGTAACCTGAGTCAAAGTAGAGCCCAGGTAGGCACTTGGCTCCACTGACCAGGTGCCACACTTCACACATGTCACTGTCGAGACACAAAGACAGGGTGATGGCCAGCTGTTCTTTATTCCTATCCTGCTGATTTTCTGAAATGAGACTTGAAGCATTTAATTATATGAAAGCCTTTCCTTCCCCTGGGTTAAATGAGGGTGGCTATGAGAGATGGTGGAGGTGGGGTCATTCTGAACCACTCTTCTCTCTAAGAATCTAAGATACTCATTTAGACCCTCTACTCAACTGCCATGCACCTATCAATCAGGTGAATTAAAGGCTGGATGCAGAACAACTTCTGCTCATTCTTAGTACACCTAGAAAGCCCCAGTTTATTTCTAAAAACTAGCGTTGTTTTATATTTCTTTTTTTTATTTGTTTCTTTGGCATCTTCTTGGCACATGCCTGACACTCTGGATCCCTCCCAGGCTCTGTGAAGAAAGCTAGCTCAACTTTACATGAATGTTTGATAAGGACTGTGTGGGCACAGGGTGTCAGAATATTAATTTTGAAATAATTTACCAGTGGAATCTGCACAGCTCTTTAGCCTGTCTTAAAAGAAAAGAAAAACCCTACATTTGTTCTGATTGCCATTTATGTTCTTAAAATATAGTTACTTAATTTCCAAACCATCAGTGGCACATATTCATAAGAGACTTGGATTAGAGAACTCTTTAGATTTTGGTAAACCTTTATACTACTTTAGCTTTAAGTGAATACATTACAGTAATAGAGTGGATTCTGAATACTTTCATTGGATATTGATTCATATTTATTCAGTTACTGGAAGTTAGATGTTGATTAATATTTATTCAGTGGATAGACATTCCAGAAGGAGACCCAGAAAAAAGTGGCAGAAAATTATTTAAGACAAAGATACCCACTCTTGCCACTTTTATTCAGCATATGACTAGAAGTACTAGCCAGAGCAAATAGGCAAGAAAAATAATTTAAGGCATTAAAAATGGGAAGGAAGAAGTAAAACTGTCACTATTTGCAGACGACATGCTATATACAGAAAACCCTAAAGACTCCACCAAACTGTTAGAATTCAGTAACGTTGCAGAATACAAAGTCAGTGTACAGAAAGCAGTTGCATTTACATATACTAGTGATGAACTATCAGGAGGGGAAATTAAGAAAACAGTTTTACTTGTAATCTCATCAAAAATTAAAATACCTTGTAATAAATTTAACCAAGAAGGTAAAGACCTGTACCTGAAAACTCTTAAGACACTGATGAAAGAAACTGAAGATGATACAAATCAATGGAAAGATAGTTTCATGTTCATGGATTAGAAAAGTTAATATTGTCAAAATATTTTGTTGCAAAGTTATAATCATCAAAACAGTATGGTATTGGCACATATATAGACAAGTAGACCAATGGAACAGAATAGACACCCCAGAAATAAACCCACACATATATCACCAATCAATTCACAGCACAAGAATCAAGAATATACAATAGGGACTTCCGGGAAGATGACGGAGTGAGCACGGCGGCAGAAATTTCCTCCCAACACTATATTTATATACGAAAATACAGCAAATACAACTATTCCTAAAAAAGAGACCAGAATACACAGGAAATTGCACAGTGTGCAGCTACACCCGAGAGGACTCGGCACCCCGCGAGGCAGGTAAGATATGGAGCCGCGATCCGGCTGCACCCGAGCACTCACCCATCCCGGCACGCCGGCAGGAGGAGAGGATTCGGAGCAGGGAGGGAGTGGAAGAGCAGGCCTGTGAAATAACCAGCCCCGGTGATCTGCGCCAGGAGCACTGACACACATCGCACGGTGCATCGGACATTGGAGAGGCAGAAGGTGCAGGTTTTGAGCTGGGAACGCGCCCAGGTCCATGCAGCCTGAGCCCCGGGACAAGAGAAAAGCATGCGCTGTTTGTAGTGGTCTTGGAGAGGCATGGGGCCCAGTGAGGGAACACTACTGCCCTAGCACGCTCAGCCCAGCGGGCTGGGAGTCCTGAGGAATTTTGGACCCCTTGGCTGGTGACTGAGAAAAGGTAGCAGCCTCACTAAAACTTTGTACAGAGAACAACAGCCTCCCATTCATTCCCGCCCCGGCCAGAGCTACAAAGAGCAGTGCGGCTGCGGCTGTGGAATAGTGGAGCAACAGCGACACCTACAGCCCCCTTACAGAAACCACTCTGGGTGGGCGTTTTTTTTTTCTTTTTCCCTTTCTTTTTTCTTTCTTTTCTTTCTTTCTTCTTTCTCTCTTTTCTTTCTCTTCCTTCTTTTTTGCTTGTTTTTTTCTTTTTCCCTTTCCTTTCTCTTTTCTTTCTTTCTTCTTTCTCTTCCTTCTTTTTTTGCTTGTTTGTTCTTTTTTCTTGTTTTTTCTGTGGTTTTTTTTTAAGTCTTAAAAAGCCCAGCTGACATACGTGGCACCTACCAGAGACCACTCCTATCAACATGAAAAGACAGAGGAATATTGCTACAGACAAAAATCAACCAGACCCAGACAACACCTGAGAGGGTAACTGAAGGGGTGGAAATGCAGAATCTTCCTGAAAAAGAATTCAGAATAAAAGTCATAACCATGCTGATGGATCTACAGAGAAATATGTAAGAGCTGAGGGAAGAAGTGAGGGAAGTCAGGAAAGACAATGCAGAAATCAGACAAGCCATCGACGGGCTCAGCAGCAGACTGGACGAGATGCAAGAGACTGTTAATGCAATGGAAATCAGAGAACAGGAACACAGAGCAGCTGAGGCAGAGAGAGATAAAACGATCACTAGGAATGAAAGAATATTAAGAGAACTGTGTGACCAATCCAAACGGAACAATATTCGCATTATAGGAGTACCAGAGGAAGAAGAGAGAGAAAAAGGGATAGAAAGTGTCTTTGAAGAAATAATTGCTGAAAACTTCCCCATGCTGGGGAAGGAAATAGTCTCGCAGTCCATGGAAGCCCACAGATCTCCTAACACAAGGGACCCCAGGAAGACAACACCAAGACACATAATAATTAAAATGGCAAAGATCAAAGATAAGGACAGAGTATTAAAGGCAGCTAGAGAAAGAAAAAAGATCACCTTCAAAGGAAAACCCATCAGACTAACATCAGACTTCTCAACAGAAACCTTACAGGATAGAAGAGAATGGCATGATATATTTAACACAATGAAACAGAAGGGCCATGAACCAAGAATACTGTATCCAGCATGATTATCATTTAAATATGACGGAGGGATTAAACAATTTCCAGACAAGCAAAAGCTGAGAGAATTTGCCTCCCACAAACCACGTCTATAGGACATCTTAAAGGAACTGCTCTAGAGGGAAGCACTCCTAAGGCTAAAAAGCTGTCACCAGAGAAAATAAAACCATAGCAAAGAAAGCAGACCATCCAAATACTAACTAAAGGCAAAGAATAAAACACCTAGTATATAAAGAATGGAGGAGGAAGAATAAGAAGGGAGAGAAATAAAGAAACATCAGACTGTGTTTACAATAACTTAACAAGAAAGTTAAGTTAGATTGTTAGATAGTTAAGAAGCAACCCCTGAACCCTTGGTAACCACGAATCTAAAGCCAGCAATGGCAATAAGTACATATCTATCAATAATCACCCTAAATGTAAATGGACTGAATGCACCAATCAAAAGACACAGAGTAACAGAATGGATAAAAAAGCAAGACCCATCTATATGCTGCCTACAAGAAACTCACCTCAACTCCAATGATATCCCCAGACTGAAAGTGAAGGGTTGGAAAAAGATATTTCATGCAAACAACAGGGAGAAAAAAGCAGGTGTTGCAGTACTTGTATCAGACAAAATAGACTTCAAAACGAAGAAAGTAGCAAGAGATAAAGAAGGACATTACATAATGATAAAGGGGTCAGTCCAACAAGAAGATATAACCATTATAAATATATATGCACCCAACACAGGAGCGCCAGCATATGTGAGACAAATACTAACAGAATTCAAGGAGGAAATAGACAGCAATGCATTCATCTTAGGAGACTTCAACACACCACTCACTCCAGAGGACAGATCAACCAGACAGAAAATAAGTAAAGACACAGAGGCACTGAACAACACACTAGAACAGATGGACCTAACAGACATCTACAGAACTCTACACCCAAAAGCAACAGGATACACATTCTTCTCAAGTGCACATGGAACATTTTCCAGAATAGACCACATACTAGGCCACAAAAAGAACCTCAGTAAAGTTGAAAATATTGAAATTCTACCAACCAACTTCTCAGATCATAAAGGCATTAAACTAGAATTAAATTTTAGAAAGAAAACAAAAAGGCCCACAAATGCATGGAGACTTAACAACATTCTCCTAATTAATCAATGGGTTAATGACCAAATCAAAACAAATCAAAGAGTATATGGAGACAGATTAAAGATGGCGGCGTGAGAGGTGAGACAGAGGCTTCCTCCTAAAACCTCATATAATAAGAAAATAAAGCTACATCAACTACTCTTGAAAGAGCAATGGGAAAGAGGACGGCAACAAACTGCATACACCTGGAGACAAGAGCAGCCTTCACAGAAAAGGGTAACATACTAAAGCTGTGGTCCTGTGGGATCCAAGCCCTTCCCCCACCCCAGCTCACCAGTGGGAGGAACAGGAACAGAGCAGGGAGGGAGTGGAGATGTGGGACTGCTGAATACCGAACTCTGGAGATCTGCTCTGGGAGCACAAACCTACATTACATGGTGCTTGCATGATACTCTTGTAATTAGGGGGTTGGAAAACTAAGACAGGCAGAATTCCTGGAGAGACTAAGAATCCAGCTACTTGTGAAAGCAGGGATCCATACCCAGCTGCTCGGGGACAAAAGAAGGGCGGGCAGTCTGAGTGACTTCCTAACAAAGAAGCCCTTAGCAAGAGGGCTGCTAAAGGGGCAAGGATTGCACAGAGCTTACTGCTCAGGAGAAAGGACAGGCAGACAAAATTGTCCCAGTGCACTCTGCCCAGCAGGTTGGGAGCTTTCACGATCTTCAGGTGCTCCAGCTTCCTGGCTGCCTACACAGCTCCAAGAACCCCTTCTGTGACAGGCAGACTTGTGCGCCTTTCTTCTGGCCAGCCCCACTGGGCTTGCAAACCGGGAAATCCTTCCCTGGTGTTAGGCCAGCCAGAGGGAAGATCTGTCTATAGCAACTAAAAACGCAAAGCACAGAGGCTTATACCTGTGTGCTCAGCCCACTGGTTCAGGCAGTGGAGACAGGCATAGCAGCCAGGAACCAGCAAACAGCCCTTTCCTCCCCAGAGGCACCAATACCACTCCCCTACAAACCCCGCATTGCTTCAGGGGCTGAGCAGCTCCAGAGAGTAGAGCTTCTGGGCACTAGAGGGCGCCATACACAAATATGAAACGCCAAGGAACCTGGTCCAGAGTAAAATTATGAACACAACTCCTGAGAAAGATTTAAATGATATGGACCTTATGACTCTCCCTGAAAGGGAGTTCAAAATAAAAATCATTAACATGCTCATGGAGGTACGGAAAGATATTCAAGAACTCAGGAATGAATTCCGGTCAGAAATCCAATCATTGAAGAACAAATGGACGGTATTAAAAGCAGATTGGATACAGTGGAGGAGACAATAAATGAAATAGGAACTAGAGAAGAGGAATATAAAGAAGCTGAGGCACAGAGAGAAAAAAGGATCTCTAAGAATGAAAGAATATTGAGAGAACTGTGTGACCAATCCAAACGGAATAATATTCGCATTGTAGGGGTACCAGAGGAAGAAGAGTGAGAAAAAGGGATAGAAAGCATCTTTGAGGAGGTGATTGCTGAAAACTTCCCCAATCTGGGGAAGGAGATAGTCTCTCAGGCCATGGAGGTGCGCAGATCTCCCAACACAAGGGACCGAAAGAAGACAACAGCAAGACATATAGTAATTAAAATGGCAAAGATCAAGGATAAGGACAGACTATTAAAAGCAGCCAGAGAGAGAAATAGGATCACATACAAAGGAAAACCCATCAGGCTATCATCAGACTTCTCAGCAGAAACCTTACAGGCCAGAAGGGAGTGGCATGATGTATTTAATGCAATAAAGCAGAAGGGCCTTGAACCAAGATTACTTTATCCAGCAAGATTATCATTTAAATTTGAAGGAGGGATTAAACAATTCCCAGATAAGCAAAAGCTGAGAGAATTTGCCTCCCACAAACCATCTCTACAGTGTATTTTGGAAGGACTGCTATAGATGGAAGTGTTCCTACAGATTAATAGCTGTCACCAGAGGTAATAAAACCACAGTAAAGAAAATAGAACAGCTAATTACTAAGAAAATGCAAAATTAAATTAACTATTTCCAAAGTCAATCAAGGGATAGACAAACAGTACCGAATATGATACCTAATATATAAAGAATGGAATAGAAAGAAAAAGAAGGAAACAAACAAACAAAGAACCTTTAGATTGTGTGTCTATAGCATCTCACTACACTGATGGACAGTGACTGTAATGGGGTTGGTGGGGGGGACTTGATGAAGGGGGTAGTTTAATAATCATAATATTGCACATGTAATTGTAGATTAATGATCCAAAATAAATTATTTAAAAAAATGCTTAGGAGAAGCTAATAAAAGAATAAGTGATTTAAAAAAAAGAACATATGGGATGTGAACAATTTCCAGGGATGTGTTGTTTTAATTTGTCTGATTTTTCGCATAGTATTCAAGATCAAATAGACAACATTCACCATGTTATTGATAAGTTTTCACAAATGCCTGGACTGTTAAATTGGTTTTCTTTGTTTCATTGGATATGGCCTATAATTGTAGGTCTAATACTGTTATGCATTTGTATTCCTGTTCTCCTAGTGTGTGTGCGGAAGGCAGTTGTTGGTCTTTTAAAGCCAATACAAGCATATGCTACTTTTCAAGAATTAACTTCAAGAAATAAGTGATTCCTTTTAAACAACTTGTGAAATCATATGCTGATTCCCCACCTGCATTTGCTGCAAGAAAATAATCATGTATATTGTGATTTTATCCAGAATTATAGCTGCTGGCTGTCCTCTCTTTTATATTTTATCTCCCTGTTTGGTCCCAGGAGATGGCTGGTTAGCCAGAGACGGGTAAGATTCCTCATGGGAGGAACAACCTAAGACAGGCACAGTCGCAAGGGACCTCAGGTGAGCAACGTGGGGGCCAACTGAGGTGAGGCATAGAACCTCACCCCTCCAGACGAGAGAGACATTGCCTGTGACAAGCTATGTCACAGGCCGAGCCCAGCTAATCATTATTCTGGTACCTTCCACAAATATATGCATATGCATTTGCATCAATTAAAACAAAAAAGGGGGAAATGTGGGATTCACTTATAATTTTAAGTATAAAAATCATATGAATAATCATAGTTGACTCGATTGACTATAGTAACTGAATTAGTTTCTCTGATATGACTGCCTTTGCATTGTTTACCTTGTGAGAACTTGTTCACTATGTTCCTTGCATTGTTCACCTTGTGGGAGCTTGTTCACTGTATTGGAACTTGTTCGTTGCATGGTGAGCAATAATGTCTTGTGTATTGAAAAGTTGTTAAGAGAAAAAACTTCAAAAGTTCACGTCGCAAGAAAAAATAATTTGTAACTATGTATGTTGAAGGATGTTAACTAAACTTACTGTGATAATCATTTCACAATAAAAATAAAAAATAAATAAAAATAAAAAATAAAAAAAAGAAGAGAGAGAAAGAGTATATGGAGACAAATGACAACAACAACACAAAGCCACAACTTCTGTGGGATGCAGCAAAGGCAGTTCTAAGAGGAAAATATATTGCAATCCAGGCCTATCTAAAGAAAGAAGAACATTCCCAAATGAATAGTCTAAAGACACAATTACTGAAATTGGAAAAAGAAGAACAAATGAGGCCCAAAGTCACCAGAAGGAGGGACATAATAAAGATCAGAGAAGAAATAAATAAAATTGAGAAGAATAAAACAATAGAAAAAAATCAATGAAACCAAGAGCTGGTTCTTTGAAAAAATAAACAAAATAGATAAACCCCTAGCCAGACTCATTAAGAGAAAAAGAGAATCTACACACATGAACAGAATCAGAAATGAGAAAGGAAAAATCATGATGGATCCCACAGAAATACAAAGAATTATAAGAGACTATTATGAGAATCTATATGCTAACAAGCTGGAAAACATAGAAGAAATGGACAACTTCTTAGAAAAATACAACCTTCCAAAACTGACAAACAAGAAACAGAAAAACTAAACAGACCAATCACCAGCAACGAAATTGAATCGGTAATCAAAAAACTACCCAAGAACAAAACCCCCGGACCAGATGGATTCACCTCTGAATTCTACCAGACATATAGAGAAGAAATAACACCAATTCTCCTTAAAGTTTCCAAAAAATAGAAGAGGACGGAATACTTCCAAACTCATTCTATGAAGCCAGCATCACTCTAATACCAAAACTTGGCAAAGACCTCACCAAAAAAGAAAACTGCAGACCAATATCCCTGATGAACATGGATGCAAAAATACACAACAAAATATTAGCAAACCGAATTCAAAAATACATCAAGAGGACCATACACCATGATCAAGTGGGATTCATCCCAGGGATGCAAGGATGGTACAACATTTGAAAATCCATCAACATCACCCACCACATCAATAAAAAGAAGAACAAAAACCACATGATCATCTCCATAGATGCTGAAAAAGCATTTGACAAAATTCATCCATTCCTGATTAAAACTCTCAACAAAATGGGTATAGACGGCAAGTACCTCAACATCATAAAGGCCATATATGACAAACCCACAGCTAACATCATACTTAACAGCAAGAAGCTAAAAGCTTTTCATCTAAGATCGGGAACACGACAGAGATACCCACTCTCTCCACTGTTATTCAACATAGTACTGAGGTCCTAGCCACGGCAATCAGACAAAACAAAGACATACAAGGCATCCAGATTGGTAAAGAAGAAGTCAAATTGTCACTATTTGCAGATGACATGATACTGTACATAAAAAACCCTAAAGACTCCACTCCAAAACTACTAGAACTAATATCTGAATTCAGCAAAGTGGCAGGATACAAAATTAACACACAGAAATCTCTTGCTTTCCTATACACTAATGATGAACTAACAGAAAGAGAAATCAGAAAAACAATTCCATTCACAATTGCATCATCAAAAAGAATAAAATATCTGGGAATAAACCTAACGAAGGAAGTGAAAGACCTGTAGTCTGAAAACTACAAGACACTCCTAAGAGAAATTAAAGAGGACACTAACAAATGGAAACTCATCCCATGCTCTTGGCTAGGAAGAATAAATATTGTCAAAATGGCTATACTACCTAAAGCAATCTACAGATTCAATGCAATCCCAATCAAAATACCAACAGCATTCTTCAATGAACTGGAGCAAATAATTCTAAAATTCATATGGAACCACAAAAGACCCCGAATAGCCAAATCAATCCTGAGAAGGAGGAATACAACAGGGGGGATTACACTCCCTGACTTTAAGCTCTACTACAAAGCCACAGTAATCAAGACAATTTGGTATTGGCACAAAAACAGACCCACAGACCAGTGGAATAGAATAGAAAATCCAAACATCAACCCAAACATATACAGTCAATTAATATTTGATAAGGGAGTCTTGGATATACATTGGGGAGATGACGGCCTCTTCAGCAGCTGGTGTTGGAGAAACTGGACAGCTACATGTAAGAGAATGAAACTGGACAGTAGTCTAGCCCCATACACAAAGGTAAACTCAAGGTGGATCAAAGACATGAATGTAAGTCATGAAACCATAAGACTCTTAGAAAAAAACATAGGCAAAAATCTCTTGGACATAAACATGAGTGACTTCTTCATGAACATATCTCCCCGGGCAAGGGAAACAAAAGCAAAAATGAACAAGTGGGACTATATCAAGCTGAAAAGCTTCTGTACAGCAAAGGACACCATCAGTAGAACAAAAAGACACCCTACAGTATGGGAGAATATATTCATAAATGGCATGTCCGATAAGGGGTTGACATCCAAAATATATAAAGAACTCACACACCTCAACAAACAAAAAGCAAATAGTCCAATTAAGAAATGGGCAGAGGACATGAATAGACACTTCTCCAAAGAAGAAATTGAGATGGCCAACAGGCACATGAAAAGATGCTCCACATCACTAATCATCAGAGAAATGCAGATTAAAACCACAATGAGATATCACCTCACACCAGTGAGGATGGCCAACATCCAAAACACAAACAACAACAAATGTTGGCGAGGATGTGGAGAAAAGGGAACCCTCCTACACTGCTGGTGGGACTGCAAATTAGTTCAACCATTGTGGAAAGCAGTATGGAGGTTCCTCAAAAAACTCAAAATAGAAATACCATTTGACCCAGGAATTCCACTCCTAGAAATTTACCCTAAGAATGCAGCAGCCCAATTTGAAAAGACAGATGCACCCCTATGTTTATTGCAGCACTATTTACAATAGCCAAGAAATGGAAGCAACCTAAGTGTCCATCAGTAGATGAATGGATAAAGAAGAGGTGGTACATATACACAATGGAATATTATTCAGCCATAAGAAGAAAACAAATCCTACCATTTGCAACAACATGGATGGAGCTAGAGGGTATTATGCTCAGTGAAATAAGCCAAGCTGAAAAAGACAAGTACTAAATGATTTCACTCATATGTGGAGTATAAGAACAAAGAAAAAACTGAAGGAACAAAACAGCAGCAGACTCACAGAACCCAAGAATGGACTAATAGTTACCAAAGGGAAAGGGACTGGGGAGGATGGGTGGGAAGGGAGGGACAAGGGGGAAAAGGGGGCATTATGATTAGCAGATGTAATGTTAGGGGGACACGGGGAGGGCTGTACAACTCAGAGAAGACATGTAGTGACTCTATAGCATCTCGCTATGCTGATGGACAGTGACTGTAATGGGGTTGGTGGGGGCAACCGGATGAAGGGGGTAGTTTAATCACCATAATATCGCACATGTAATTGTAGATTAATGATACCAAAATAAACTATTTAAAAAAAAGAATATACAATAGGGAAAGGAAGTCTCTTCAACGAATGGTGTTGGGAAAACAACAGCCACATAGAAAAAAGTGAAACTGAACTGTCATCTTACACCATTAACACAAATTAACTAAAAATATATTAAAGACTTGAACATAAGACCTGAAGCCATAAAACTCCTAGAAAACATGGGAATTAAGCTCCTTGACAACAGTTTTAGCAGTGATTTTTTTGGATTTGACACCAAAAGCAAAAAGAACAAATGGGCCTACAACAGACTAAAAAGCTTCTGCACAGCAAAGGAACCGTGAGCAAAATGAAAAGGCAGCCTACTGAATGGGAGAAAATATTTGCAAATCATATATCTGGTAAGGGTTAATGTCCAAAATATATCAAGAACTCATAAAACTCTACAGCAAGAAAAAAAATCTGATTTAATTTTTCTATAGATTACATACAAATGGCCAAGAGGTGCATGAAAAGATGCTCCACATCACTAATCATCAAGGAAATGCCAATCAAAATCACAATGAGATATCACCTCACACCAGTCAGAATTGCTACTCTCCAGAAGAACAAATGTTGCCCGGAATGTGGAGAAAAGGGCATCCTCATGCAACATTGGTGGGAGTAGTGGTTGAGCTACTGTGGAAAACAGTAGGGAGGGTCCTTACAAAATTAAAAATAGAAATACTATATGATCCAGCAATTCCACTTCTAGGTATACATCAAAAGGAAATGAAAACAGGATCTTGAAGAGATACCTGCATCCCATGTTCACTGCAGCATTATTTGCAACAGCCAAGACATGGAAACAACCTACGCGTCCACCCACAGATGAATGGATAAAGAAGATGTGGTGCATTTATACACAGTGGAGTATCATTCAGGCATGAGAAAGGAGGAATCCTGCCATTCGGGACCACATAGATGAAACTGGAGAGCATCACAGTAATCAGGAAGACAAAACTGCGTGGTATCACATATATGAAATCTAAAAAAAAAAAAGTAGGCACAGAAACAGAGTAGAAAAGTGGTTGCCAGGGATGGCAGTGGGAGAAATAGGGAGAGGTTGGTAAACGGGTACAAATCTTCAGCTATAAGTTGAATAAGGTCTGAGGAGCTAATGTTAAAAAAAAAGATGCACAGTAATAATGACAAAACCCCACACCCAGATGTATTCCTGTGAAATGTTGGAGTAGCAAGCATGAGAGAAAATGTTGGAAATGTCTTGACCAAAGAGTGCTGAGCTGGGGGCCTGGAGCCTGCAGTCTTCCCCACAGCCCATGGGAACCTGTGGACTAAGTGAGCTCTAAGGTGCTTCTGCACCAGAAACCTGAGGCCAGTTGAGTCCAGAGGAGAATTCATACAGCACGCACAGAGTCAAGCCTTCCACTTCACTGGATTCTATAATCATGCCTGTCCGTGCACGCAGCTTTTAGTAATGTGATTAAGTGACGGCCATCAGGCAGCAGGATGCATCACACGCGGTGGCATGTAGGAGCCGACAGAGTGAGATGGAGGAAGCAGGAGGCGTGTTCCAGCCTTGTGTGTGTGACCCATGGTGCCTGGCCTGTCAGGTCACAGTTTTCTCACCTGTATGGTGAGGAGAGTGAGCCAGATCGTTCCTAGATTCTCTTCTGGTTCTAAGAGCCCGTGGATTTACATGTCCTAGAATAACAGTGGGGAAAGAGAGTTAGTTGATGTGACTTTACTTCTGAAACAACGTCTTGATCTCTTCATTATGGGACAGACGGCGAATCACGATGTTGAGACTGAACAGACCAGGGGTGTGCGCTCCACACTGACGGAAACCAAGACACCGGCTCACGGTCAGCCTGGCCGCAGGGGGCTTATTCCCAGGGAGACCTGCATGAGGGAGAGTCAGAAGGGCGCCACAAACAGAGGTAGATGGGCCACCAGAGCAGGGTGGGCGGCAGGGCTGGGGCGTCCAGGCCAGCCGTCAGCGCAGACCCTGTCTCCACTGCCAGCCTGTCCGGCGTGGAAGTGCTCGCTGCGGGTGGTGGAGCTGAGGACTCAGGGAGGCACAGGTGGCACAGGCCACGCACTCGGGGATGTCTGCTGAGCCGGGTGCCTTTCCCCCGACTGTGGCCAGCTTCTGCCAGAGAGGAGCATTTTGTGAAGCAGAGGGACTTGCATTCCTCCCCGCGCCTCTCCCTTCCCTCCTACTTACATGGACACAGATTTGGGTCCTGGTTACACCTGGTTTGTCTCGAGGGCTGTCTATACCATCTTAAAAGTTATCCATGAAATATGGAGTGAAAAACACTTTCAGACATGGGACAAGTTGGTATAATTATTGTAATCAACTACAGGCGCAGCATAAAAACGGTGTAGGGATTAAGGATTTTTCTTAAGCCTCTGCCGTGCCCTAAAATAATGGAGCAGCGCGAGTGAATTCGGGATGTGAATTCCATCGCATTCTCACGTTCAGCTCAGGCCCTATTCTCAGTGTAATCTGGGCCTCACCAGAAACACTGCTTAGCCTAAAGTAGCCCATATGAAACAGCAGGAGGCTTGGAATGAGCCCACAGCCACCGGGCCCAGGGCCGCCCTGGGAGACCATTCCGAATGGGTAGGAGAAGCAGGTGTGCCTGAGACTGACTCATGGCTAGCCGAGGGACCCCTGCTAGTGAAGCCAGATTCCTACGTCACTTCATCCTGATCATTCTGTTTAGGAGCAAGAACCCCTTAGTGAGATATGCCTTTCTGGCTATATGAGTGCCAGGGAGTCACTGATGATCAGCATATGTAAGTGGGCTCATGGAGCTCTACTTCGGACTCCAAAAGACAGTTGATTCATATTTGTGGAGAAGATAAATAAGCAGCTTTTGCATTGGCTTTCAGAGCATGGGGACTTGTGTCCTCAGTGCCCCCCATTTCTGAGCATGGCTGGATCTGAGATGAGCTGTTGATTGAGAACTTGGTGTGTCAGATGTTGGAGAAACGAGTGTCTGTCACGTGACCATTATTCATGTAGCGGGCAGGCTAGCACATGGAGTAAAGCCAGTACAGAGTTCATCGGTAAGTACTGAGTGCCGGCAGCAATGGGGGCCACGTGCCATGAACTCTCAAAGACACTGACCTTGCGGAAGTCTTCCAAAGGCCTTGAAATTTGAGAGAATATCTAACTGAGAAAAGTCTGGCTCATTAGTAAGAAGGACAATTATGTTTCAGGCAGAGAGAATGAAGAATCATGAAGAGGTCGGGTAACTCAGGTTGTAAAGGGGCAAATGTATCATTTCTCCATATTTTTGTAAATTATTTCGCATTACTAGGAGTTCTGCACATGACCTAGACTAATAGCTACATTTTTTTCTTCTTGTAAAAATAATTGTGCTCATTTATGTGTAGCCGTTGCCTAAGAGGCCTGGTCTACAGGTTATACAGGAAATGTTCACACTTAAAACAAGAAAGTTAGGCAGCTCTTTATATTAGTTATATGTTTTCTACATATCATACCTAATTACTAACATACACTTCCATTTTACAAAAGCATGTTGAGCCGTGTTTGTGTCTAAACTAACTGGAAATTCTTCAAGCTAGGTTACATCAAGATGTTACCCTTAGAAGACAGATGAGGAAATGTGTCCTTTGGGGAGATACGCTCTAAGCCCTTGGCTGCCGTGGTACATGTAAGAAGTCAGCTAGCAAGGTCAGAACAGTAGTGTCACCTGTCAGAAAGGCAGGGGTGTGACATGAGGCTCAAGAAACAGATACATAGCCTCAAAAGAACAGATAACAGAGCCTCCAGAGAGCACTTTGGGAAGTGAAAATCCAGATTGACTGTTTCCATCAATTACCGTGGACGGGGCAGGAGTGCAGTGTGGTGGTGACCCCATCCTGGACGTGGGTCCTGCACTCTCATACCTCGTTACTGAGCGGGCACCTCCCAAGCGTAGGCTGGGCTGAGCAAGCAGTCTTGGGGTCTCCTGCAAAGCTGAGACTACAGCCCTGAGTGGCTCTGGGAGGCATGTTGAAAGCCCTTCCTGTGTGGTGGGCCTGGGGACTGGGCTTAGCCCTGGGACATCCCTGTGCACTCTGTCCCCTGCTCCCAATGTCCTTGCCCTGACACATGGACGGGCCCTGCCGGCAGTGGCTCTGCCTGAGCCCCTCACCCCTCACCTCCCCCGAGATGGCACCTTTGCTTGGGGTAGGGGCCAGGTGACCAGGAGGGAGGCAGATGCAGAAGACCCCCTCCAGCCACCTGCCCTGCCTGCATGCTGCTCCTCCTCCTTTTTTTTTTTTTTTGGTCTTTGTTTTGTTTTTAGGGGATATATTTACTCTGCTTCAGCCACTTACAGCTTTTTATTTATAGAATAATTTCAGTATGCCTTTTCCTCATTTATGCTGTATAATGCCTCTAACATTCATATTCTTTTTTAAAATTTCCCTTCATCTAATTTTAACTTAATGACTTTTTTCATGGTTTGAACATTTTATTTAAGGGATTTAGCATTTTATTGCTCTATCTTAAGGTGTTTATTTTACCACTTACAAAATGGTCACCATTTTGTTGGTCATTTTATTGAAAGCATAGAAAATCAATGAACCTAAATGTGAATTGTTTTGGAAACTATGTATCAATGTGTTTTTGTGGGTGAGACATAAAACCTAATAACATTTCCACTATTTCCCAGTTTCAAGACCAAATGTATAAACATGAAAATAAATTAAAACATTCTCTTAATACATATCATTTAAGCCTATTCAAAAACAAATCTAGGAAATTTGGAGATTATTTCAGTATCAAAACCTGTTTCAGAAAAGAATGCAGGCAGTAACACAGCTGAGGTCACGGGTTACGTGTGTTGGCACATGTTTGCTATGTGCTCATCGCAGGTGCCCACATTTGTGCTTATCAGAGCAGATCCGGTCTGATCGCTGTCAGCACCCACACCGGTCACGGAAACACAGTGTCCAGCCCACTGCCTGTTCACCAGCCCCTTGTGACATGAAGGTGCCGTGGGCTCTCTCCGTGTCACTTGGGCTGAAAGTGGCCCACTTGCGCTCATGGCAAGTAGCTGCTCCCAATGTTCAGAACCAAGGGAGTCAATGTTCTACAGGCACAGGGAGCTCTTAAAGTCCCCCAGCCCCAACTGCAGTGTGGGTCTCAGGGCAGTCCCAGCCCCAGGGGCAGCTGTGGCCCAAGCCCTTCAGTGACAAAGCTGTGCCCAAGAGCTGGCCCGGCCAAACCCTGCTCCCTGTTCCTCTTGACCCAGGCTTTACCATCAAGGCCAAACAAACAGTAATTCCTCTGCCCTGTGTCTTCCATGCTACCCATGCACACGTGCACCCTTGGAAGCCAGTCTTCCTGGACCATGACCCAGGGCCCCGTCACCCAGACCCATCTGCCTCCGCAGGCCTGTTTCTGTCTCACTGACTGTGTTGTACCCGTTATTACAGCATGTCCTAGATTTCATGCAGGCAGTTGACCCAGAGTACCCGGAAGCATCTCCCATCATCATATTGTAACAACCAACTTCATGTGTACGGCTTAGATCACCATTAAATGTAAGCTTAGACTTTGACTTGGCAGCCAGAGGACATTGGTGGCCAAAGGGCAGTGGTCACGTGCGTTCGTGGCCTTAACTACGGATCTACATTAAAACTCACTTTTCCTTTAGAACACTTACTCAATTCAGCGTGTCATGGTATCACTGCGAGGGTGGGGTAATCTAAAGATTGGCCTATTTTGGTGCCTATTTCTACTGCAGCAGTTCATCAGAATGTAGGTGCCAAATGGCAGCTCGAAGAGTTTTAACGAGTCGTGACTACTTGTAAAACTGAACGGTATGTTGTGGCCAGGGCAGCTCTCAGAATCAGTGCACCTCCCAGACTACAGAGAGTCAGTTCTCGGCTTCCAAGTGACAGTTCCCTACTGTCTTCACTATGCGGGAAGGCCTGGAGCTCAGGTGGTGGGCCAGCCAGCGTACTGGGCTCCAGGTGGTCGTGCCAGATGCCAGTCCGTGCATGCCCAGAGGAAAGGGAGGCAGCTGAGGCAGTTAAATTGGTCAAGCTAGCCATGCAGGTGGGGCCATGTAGCTTGCCGGGTGCTGAGAGCCCACGGTATCAGCATCACCATCAGCAGCATCTTCTTCCAGGATTTACGTCATGTGCTGTCTGCTGGGAGCTGGGCATCCCCGGCCCCTGCCACTCCTGGTGTGAAGAAACCATCATCCCACATGGGATCAAGCCCGAGAATGCTGCCCCCTCGGGCCAGTCGCAGGTTGTCATGAAATGTTTACAAGACACAAAATTATGGGAAAGTCAAAACAGGTAACATGTAAAAAAATTTTAATTTTCAACTGACCAGGAAATAAAGAGAAAGAACCACATCCACCCTTTCATAGTTAGTCAGTTTCTTTTCCCAGAAAGAAACACTTTATATGTAGATACCTGCATCAGAAATATAAGTCCCAAGCAGTGGCTGCTGGGACTCAGTGTGCAGCTCGTGCGCTATTCCAGACTAAGTGCACCTGGACCTCCAGCCCCGGTGTCTTACTGACGGCAACTGCCTGGCCGTCTTCTCGCACCTCTGAGGAGGCCAGGCTGGAAAGCAGGCCGTGCGGCTGGGTGTCGTGTCAGTCCCCGAGCTGGAGGCGCAGTGTTCGTTTGAGGCACGCTTCGTGTCCGTAAGAAACTGAAGAAACTGAGGAAAGACGTCGTCACAAAGAAACGGTTTGCCCAGACAGGTGGCCACTGAGGCATGTGCCGTGGCTTCCGACACACGTACACCCTGAAAATTAACTTGGAACAGCTTTGCGGGGGCACTTCAGGGTCCTTCCTCCAGGTTGTTACGCTCGTGTTCATCCAGTGGATTGTTTCACTCCAATCCCCAAGGAAACTTTCCCCTTCATCTCATATGTGAAAATTGTTCATGAACATCTTTTATTCTCGGGTGCTCAGTGTGTATGGCTGCAGCAGTCACCCTCAGGACCCTCGCAGACATGTACATTTTAAGTAAGATAGCGTGAGGCGACCACCTCCTGCATTGGCTCCTGGGGAGGTGCTTTGTCCAGCACTTCGTTTTCCAGAAGCATCAGGATCTCTCCTCCTGGTAACTGAGATCCAGGGGTCGGGGGGACCTCATGCACAGAGTGGAGGGGCCACAGCCCAGCCCCCTGCCCCGCCACTGGGAGGTGCCCCTGCCTTGTGCGGGTCAGCTTACAGGTTCTGGAACACCTGGCAATGGGGCCGTGGGCACCGTCTGCATTTGCACCCCTGTGGTTTCTGCATCCCCAGCCACCGCAGCACCACCACACACACTGCAGGCACCCCCGTCACCGAGCCAACTGCCAGGCCGGTCCAGTCCACTGCTGAGTCTCCCGCATCTCGCGGGCCTGCCTGGTGGCCCCCCAAACCAGGAAAGCCAGTGTCCCTGCTCGGTGTCCTGACCTTGGGACAGGCGGTAACTGGGCCTTCATTTTTTGCTTAAATGTTTAACAGAAGTCCCAGCTGACTCCTTGCAGGCCTGAAGTCCTTTGGTGGGGTTACTTTTAAGTAGATTCAGTTTTTCAAATACGCACCATGCACTGGACTGTTAAGATTGTCGTCTCTTTGTGTATCTGCTTGGACATCTGTGCTGTCAGAATGCTCCAGTTCGTGTAGATCATCTGGTCTGTTTGCGCCAAACTGCTTGTGGTGTCCTCTTGGCGGCCGGCCGTTTGCAGGGTGTTCACACTCGTCCCTGACTTGGTCCCTCCTGCCTTCGCCCTGTCCTCACCCAGTCTTGCCATTGTCCATTTTCTTTCTTCAAAGTTTCAAAGCTGGTTGGTTTCTCTATGTCTCATTTTCTGTCTTAAATTTGTTGTTCTTTCTTCCCTTCTACTTTCATTGGGTTTGATTGGCTATTGTTTTTCCAGCTTGAAACGAATGCTTGCATCATTGATGTGTTGTTTTCTTTCCTGGTACATGTAAGATGATCAGTTTCCCTTTAAGTAGAATTTAGTAACATCCCATATATTTTGACATGTCAAAATTTCATCAAGTTTAAAATTAAGTTTGTTACAAAAGCAGTGTCTGCTTGATGCCCTAAGGTTGGAAATCAGAAAAGTGCAAAAAACCCCAGAGAACTTGCACCAGCTGAAGAAAACAGGGTATACCTCCTTATCGTAACGAATATTAAGGTTTTCCTTTAAAAATTATACACACTTGGACAGGCTTGTATGACAGAGTGTGATATACTTACCATTTTACAGCCTTTTTGCCACCTCCCCTTCTTATGATACTATTGGCAGCCTTTTACAATGACAGTCGGTAGTGTGATCATTCTCAGTGGGCAGTCGTTCATAATGTAGTCTCACCATTTACAAAGAGAAATAACACACAGAGGATAAAATGCACTTCGCCGGGCCCGCAGAGCCTGAGGGAGGCTGGCCGCGCTCTCGGTGTGCGTAGCCTGCCACGTGGGTCCCACTGTGTTTATATCCATGATAGGACACCCTGTGTATTACTTTCCTCTGAACTAATAAAGGCAAGCTATGTTTTTTTAATAGAAAACAAAAAATTAAATGTTTTATTTTTTTTAACTGAACCTGAGAAATAAACTAATTCATAAGAATGGTCATTTTTGAAATGTTCTTATTTTATAATACCCACTCCTTGGTCAGGCATGCAAAGCTCCATGTGGATCCATCTGCTTTGTCTGCTAAGCTTTGGTCCCTGATATCGATTAACACTTAAATGGAAATTGCTGATTCAGGAACCCATTGTGGTGGTGGAGGGACATAAAATACACTAATCATGGGGTCAGCAGGCCTCATGTCACAGTTTTATGAGGAGCGGTCTGGCTTCATGCCAAGTTCAGGGTCAGCACCAGGACTCAGAGGCGTGGTCAGCAAGCCTATCAGAAAAAATGGGGACTCTCACTTGAAAACTAGCAGTGAAATTTTTAAGGAAGAAATGGCCTTCACTGTTCAGAGCACCTGTGTATTGTGACCCACTGGTCCCGACCTTATGGGAACTCGCCGGCCCCTGGGCCTGAGGTGAGCAAGGTCGTCAGGTACCGAGGCAGCTCCAGACACTCAACGCCTCCTACCAGGCGAGGACGAGCTGGGCGCTTTCTGTCCAGTCTCGGGCAGCAGTGAGTCCCCTGAGTAGTTCCTATGGTGCTTCTCGGATAGCCACCATGTGATTCCACACGGCAGCCTGTGGCAGGCAGGGTGACAGCTCAGAAAACACCGAGAGCTTCTGACCTGAGAATCGTGCTCTAGTCCGGCTTAGCCCTGACCCACTCTGGCGGGCGCAGGCCGGGTCTGTGTGTTGCCCCTCCGCGTCTGCCCGCCGTGAGCCTGCCTGAGGCCACAGAGCTGCCCGCATGCAGGCAGCAGCTACTCAGGTCCCCAGCATGCCACCGGCCTCGCGCAGGTCTGCCTACTGTGACTGAGGGCACAGGCCTCGCCTGCATCCTGATGTACCGTACCTGTGGACTCATGTGGGCAAGTCGGTGCTACTTACTTTTGATTCTTACACACAAGTAACTTAGAAGGCACCAAAGTAAAATTTTTAACACATAAGAATTCCTGTTTTTTCCCCAAGGCCACAGGAATGAAATTTTACTCCCAATGAAATTGCAGCGACTCTGACGTCATTAGACCCACCATATGTCATGGCTGTGACTGTGGGGAATGGTGTGAAACATGCCGTTTTTAGAGGAACAGGTAGGCTGTTAATTTAGTTCATGGGAGTCCAGGATCCTTGATAGTATAAACTAGCTGAGGCAAAGCTGAGAATCACTGAAGTAAAAATTAAAATTCCTTTTCTACTAAATTTACAAGATGCTAATGGGAAACTTAATAAGCCTAATGTTTGTTATGGTTCCATTATATAGAAAATGGTTGTATATGAATTTTTGTCTTTATAGATCAGGATCCTGATGATCAACCAAAGAGAAGAAGAATTAGAAAGCATAAATCAAAGAAAACATTTAAAAATCCCAATAATGCTCATGAAGAACAAGCAGAATCAGAGAGCCAGCAGAGTCTCCTACAGGAAACACTGCAACCACGGCACACAGATGGCCCCACAGTAAGCAAAAACAAAAAAAGGAAACTGAAAAAGAAACAGCAAATTAGAAGGAAGAAAGCAGCCGGCTTCCTAACAAAAGCCTCTGGTGTCGAGTTCATGTACCAGCCTGAGGAGAGCGACAGAGGGCAGGAGGCTGTGCCGGGGGGAGAGGGACAGCCAGGCCCGGGTGCCACCGGCGGGGATGCTGGCGCCCACGAGAAGGCCGACAGGTCCTAGGCTTTCTGAAGTCAAACAAGAAATCTATGTTTACGATGGTATGTTTTTTCCTTTTGTTCTTTTTGAGTAACGGTGTTCACTTATTTGGAAAAAAAAGCAAATACAGTGTAACATTTCATTGTTTAAAATACATATTAAAATATTCAACATTCAAAATAAATCGCTGGTTTTGAGTTTAAAAAATCAGAATATTTAAGTTCTTCCCACCGAAGATCTAGACAGGTGCTCTCCTTGCAATCTAGAGAAGCAGCCCGAGGCAGCCGCCTCCTCTGAGGTCAGTTGGGACTCTAGGACCTTAGCCATGTTCCTGAAGACACACCAGGATGGAGGTGCCGTGAGCTCGCACTCACTCCTCAGCCGGCAGGGAAGCAGAGTGCTGTGTCCTCCAGGACACTTGCCCCCTCGTTCGCTTATTGACATGAGGTTTTCCATAAGCCTCTTTGAGCAGCTGTTTGTCAACGGGACATGAAAAGTAAAAGCAGATTTATTCTAAAGAATGATGATTTCTTAGCGTGGAGGCTGCTCACAGCTGACCTGGGGACCAGGAGGTGCTGGTTCTCAGAGGTAGGTGCACGCAGGGCAGAGACGTCAGCTGGACCTGTTTTTCATCCTGATGGCATTCCTGTAGTGGGAATGTCATGGTTTTGGTATATCCACATTCCATGAGACATCTGACCGCTCCCACAGCAGGGTGGGGACCTGGCTGTGCGGTAACTTGGGAGGTCAGGAATGAACAAAGGGGGCCGTGTGCCCTAAACGGTACCCCACTAGTACATGGACTTCAACAAGAGGGTGGTCCCAGGCTCTCCTCTTCTACATGTTGTCACACAGTGTGTTGACAGATTAAAAACACCCTTAGCAAATATCTGGACAACACTAACAGGAGTCATAGCTAATTCACAGAAGAGCAGAGCTGGTTCACAAAGGCCTCTGTAGATTACCCGATCCCTGTAGGGTACACAACCCCTCCTGCCCAGAAACTAGAAAAGCCAGAGTTTCTTTTTTAAGATATGTAAGTATCTGTGGAAGGAATCTAAGTGCTGCTGGGGAAAATACCCTGAGAGGACAGATCCCAGAGGAGGTAAAGCCATGTGAGGAGGCAGGTCTCAAGCCCATGACCCTTTTCTCTCAAGGTACTGGCCAGTCGGGCACTGGGTGAGAGCCCAGAGCAGTCAGCACAGCAGGACTTTGGCAGCCTACGGATCTAGAGAGAGGAAGTGGGAGCCTGGTGGCTGGCTGATCTGGGTGACAGGAGAGCCAAACCCTCTGTGGGTCCCCCAGCTCCTGAGCGTGGGATGGAAGGGAAGAAGCTGCATGGAGCTGCTGAATAACACGGTGCACCAGCAGCAGTCTTGGAGTCTTGAGGTGCTGAGCAGAGCAAGGGCGATGACCCTAGAGAACAGCACAAGGCTGTGCACCCAGAGCGGGGGGCAGGGCAGTTGGCCCTTTGCAGACGCAGCCCACCCCGTAGCCTGCTCAGTCCCTGGAGGGTCTGTCTGCTGAGCAGAGGCAAGGGGAGCTATCTCAGGAGGAAGATGTCATTAGCTAAGACTGCTGCCATTTGTCACATTCATTCAATGAAACCTTACCAGTTGTGCCAGGTACACCACAGGCGAGGGATGCACTGATGTTACACAAGGAATTAGAACCAACTGTGAATAAGGCGTTCAAGAAATAGGGAGGAATGTTGAAAAAAGGTGAAAAACTGGATTATTTCACCAGATCATTTGAATCTATTAAGATAGTCAAATGGAAATTCTAGACCTGAGAAATACAATAACTAAAATTAAGAACTCAAAGATGAGTTTAAAAAGCAGACTAGATTCATATCATAAAAGAGAATTAGTATCTGGGAAGCAGGCCAAGAAGTCCAGAGTGAAGGGTGGGAGGAAGAAGATGGAAGGTGCAGAGCCGGGGGCAGGGCAGGCCCACCTCGCTGGGGGCCGGGAGCAGGGAGACAGGCGCCTACAGAGACAATAGTTGGCAAAGGCTGTGAGGTCGCAGGTTCAGCGAGTTCTGGGGGATCCAGGCAGGGTCTGTGCAGAAATACCACACAAAGCACATTGTAGTCCAATTGCTGAAAACCAGTGATAAAGAACAGACGTCACGTTCATGAGAGCAGAAGTTTGCAGCCTGACCATAGAGACTCTGGAAGCGGGGGTCTGGTTTCTTGGACCCCTTGAGGCTCCCTAAACAGCCAGCAGCTCTGCTCTTGGCTCCTGGAGACACAGGGGGAGTTTAGTTCCACATACCTGTTTATCGTGACTAGCAAAACAGTTGTGTTACATGGAAGGTGTTTTACAAGGTCAGACTCGTTTTTGCTGGGCCGCTGAGCAGATTCGCTGTTCGCCTTTCCTCGTTCTGCTCTGATTCTCTCTCCTGGTGGCTTTTTATATCCCAGCATCTCATTCTAAGCAGAGGCTGCAGTTGGAAGGTTGAGGTGAGAGATGAAAGCTCACCTTCAGTTTACAAGAATGCAAATAAACAAGCATTTCTGCATGGTCCTGCCTGTGTAGGTGTCCCTGAGGACCCAGAGTCGGCTGTCCTTATGGAAACCACTAGAGAGCTGTCGCATCTGGAAACTTGCCACACGTCCCCCTCAAGACGTGTGCCTTCTGGACCACATGAAAACACTGCTGCTTCTGCACGACACGGAGAGACTGAGGCACACCCTGCACGCCTTGCCGGAGTGCTGCATGAGGCCCCCCGGCACGTATCACATGGGGTTCCGCCAGACTCTATCGTCCAGCTTTGCCTGGTAAGCCCTACCTGTGCCACACCAGCCAGGAGCCCAAAAACCTGAGGGCCACGTGGCTGAGGAGAGTGGCGTCCCACCAAGGCGTATCTGTGCTGTGAGCGTATCCACAGTGCGTGTGAAGAAGGGCACGTGCAGTCTGACTTCCAGCTGTGAGCTACGAGCTCGTGGGGCAAACATGATTGGTTTAAATAGAAGTGAAAGAATCTGATTCTTCCTGCCTTTTCCATCTGCTCTGCTGAGTGTGGAGAATTCCTTCTGTCCTCCAGATGTGTCGGCACACCTCTCTGAGCCCCGCACCTGGAATTGACATGGCTTTTCTTTTATTACTTACTCTACCTTTACTGCGTGCCATTCAGCCCAAAATGGCTGCCTTCGTGCTCAGAGCTGGAAATGGGCTGCGGTGGGAATGCCAGGGCTCACGAGTCTGTGAACCCT
The DNA here is from genome assembly GCA_032199065.1 of Smutsia gigantea. Classification (NCBI taxonomy): domain Eukaryota; kingdom Metazoa; phylum Chordata; class Mammalia; order Pholidota; family Manidae; genus Smutsia; species Smutsia gigantea. The sequence continues at coordinate 186,831 of JAVSCE010006562.1, forward strand.
GAGAAACAGAAAAAGGGCTTTTCAGACTGGCAGCTGCTGGAGTGAAGGGGGTGTGGGGGCAGGGCAAGAGAGAGGCTCCACTGAGCAGACAAGTCACGGGGGTGCGCAGCACATGCAAGTCGGCTGCAGTGTGATAGCTGGTGACACCACTGGGGCAAGCGTTTCGTGAGGCCCGTAATTGTGCATCACAACGCCATGGGCCCCAAACCACTGTAGCCCTAGAGGTCAACTGTGCACAGTGGAGAGGAAAAGGCAGAAGAGAAAATAGAAGTAACAGGTATAGTAAGGTAAATTTTATTATCTGAATTAACACGTAAGTCACTGAGTTTACACAGAAGCAAGGAAGAGGAAACAACAGCCTCTTCGTGGCTCTCCATGCTGACCCAGAACAGGCACTTGACAGGCCGCCAGACGCACAAGTGGGTGCGATGCTGGGTGTTCCCAGGGGCTCCGTGAGAAAGCTCACAGTGCAGATGAACGATCAGGACTGACACATTTGAAGGGCAGGTAACACATCAGGCCAAGTAAGAGTAAGGCATTACGTAGACACCGGTATAATTGACAGGGTCCTAAGGACTTGGTCCTTCAGAGAAGAGGCCGGGGCAGGTGGGGTGACCAGGAGCCCCCACGGCTTATTGGTGAGCTTCTTAAGGTCGCTCTCCAGACCCCTGGGCCCGGCCAGCAGCAGGGTTCTCAGTGAGGAAAGCAGGTGGAAACACTGTCCTTCAGTGCTTCCACCCGGGTGGGGAGAGAGATTATAAGCAAGATGAATAGGTAAAACATGTAATGTTTCCTGGAGTTAAGCCTTCAGGAGAGAAAATAAGGCAGAGAAGGGGAGGTGCTTGTCGCCACAGCAGGGTGCTTGCTGGAGCACCCCACGTGTTCAGGAGCAGCAGGTATGGGCGTGGAGGGAGCCTTGTGGGCCCCGACAGAGAGGGCCTGGGCTAGTGGGCTCTCCTTCCAGGGGAGGGAGTTCTGGGAGCCCTCTGCAGCCGAGGGCACTTATGCATCTCTGCTGCCCTGTTCAGGCCACAGGAGGGTGGTCAGGTCTGGATGGGGCCCTCCGTGAGCTGGAGACTGGAAGCAGGATTGGGGCCCCAGGAACATGGTGGCCCCAGGGCGAGTTTCAGCTGCCGACTGGGTGCCAGTCAGGAACTTGGGGGGGGCCGGGTCGTGTTCAGCCATCTTCTGGGGCAGGGGGACGGGGACAGAGGCTTCAGGAGAGGGGCCCGGAGAGATGGAGAGCCATGGCAGCCGCGGGCTCCCGGGGGCGGGCGGAGGGACTGGAGGCGGAGTGGTGTGGAGGCTCCCTTTCTGCCCCGGGAGAGCCCAGCATGGGAGCTGCTGGGGCAGGGCAGCGGACGGCGCCCACTCTGCTGACGGGAGACTTGAATCTCGTGTTTCTTAGGGAGACTTGAATCTCGTGTTTCTTAGCCGTCGTTGCTGGTCAGGAGTTCTGTATTGTTACTCAATTTAAATTTCCATAATAAAGTTTCATCTCAAATTGCAGAAAGCCAATTTTATTCAGGTAACTAGAAGTTTTTGTGACACATGAAAATAAATCACTTCAATTTAAATTTGTGATCCTCTCACTAAAGACTTCTTACGCTTTGAAGTTTTACTTTAAGCAACTGGTAAAACAAACACTTAGGTTTGAGGCACTTTTCTGTAAAAATGGGTTTCCTTGTAGTGAATGTAGGGTATGCATTCAAAGCTTTTCTGTCAAGCTGCTTCACAAAATAAAATGTTATAAGATGGTGAAGTCTTGTCAAAGGTTGGCTCTGTCTATAGAGGTTCCACCTATACAGCTTTCTGAAGAGTCAATTTTTGTTTTCATGAATCTAGCTCACATTCAGCCCGTAGCTGCCATGCTCGTCTGAGGAGTGAGCACGGAAGCGGCACATTTACAAGGAGATGTTGACGCTTCTCGCTGCCTCGTGCTTGGCCTCCTAGCAGATGTTTCCAGGCACAGGCAGCCTGCTGGGCTCAGCGCACTGCCTCTGCAGCCTGGGGCCAAGGCTCGCTTCCGTGTCTGCCTTACCAGGAAGCGTCCTTTGTCCCCGATCCTGAGGAGTCAGGCCTGGGGCGCCAGGCGGCGGCTGGCAGAAGGGAGCGCCCACCACCTCTGAGCCGGCAGCCCGCCTCTGGCCACACTCGGTGGCCGCGCCTGACTCCAGGGCCCTGCACGCCCAACCAGGCGGGAGGCCGGGTGTGCCCCCTGGTTCATGGCCGCGGGAGCGGAGGCAGGGCACTGGACAAGGGCCGGTATGAGCTTTGAAGCCTGACCTGAGGGGAATGTCCCCTTGAGGCTGTAATTCTCCTGAGACGGCTGAGGGGGCAGGTGACGTCGGAGGCACTGCAGGCACTGGTTTGCATGGCTGCTGAGGCCTTGGGCGTCTTCCTGGGATTCTGCCCCAGCCCCTAGTTTGTTCGTCTTGGATATGAACGGCTTCCACGTCGTGTCAGCTGGTGTGTGGCTCCCCTTGAGCCCAGAGGTGGAGCGTGTGGTGCCTGTGTCACCGCGGTGCTGCGCGTTCCCGTCTAATGGGACTCGCAGACCTGTGGGGCATATTCCCAGCAGCGGCCAGTAGGCAGTGCCCCATCGTTCTGCTGTGTCTGTCATGTGATGCATGGCTCACCAGCGTGGGGTGTCGGCATCACCACCCTTACACCAGCCTGTGCTCCGTTAGATTGTTTGAGGGTTTCTCTGGCCCTGAGGGCTGGTACCTGCAGAACAGTCACCTAGTTTTTGTTCCGGGTTTTGCTGTTCCCCCTCTCCAGACCGAGCCAGAGCAGTCTTGGCTCTCTTTTGTTTTTGGACCACTCCTAACATTCCAGAGAAACACAGTGAACAAAATCAGGGCAGCTACTTAAGAAGAGCTAATGTTTAACAAGAAAAGATAAATATGGTCTGAGACCTGATTCCTATATGCAAAGAACATAAAATTCTCTAAACTTTCTTTCTAACCTAAGCCCTCGGAACTACGAAGATATTTCTGCCATATTATTTATTCACGTGTTTGAATATAATGGGTAAGATGTTATCTAAGACTTTAAATAACAGAGAATTTGGGATAAAATGGAACGTTTTCAATTATTTGAAATTGCATGTCTTAATTTCCTACATTGTGATTCTGTTTTTCTGATTCCTGTAAAAATCAGAAAGTGGACAATATGTTAAGTTGGATGAACTGTATAGTTTGAAGCTGTTACATATTTTTATAAAGTTTTGTATCACCTAGTATATGAAAGTGTTTTAAGAATGCCTTATGTGTTTTAAAATGATCTGGTCTGACTAGTTTGATTCTAGCTGAATTTATTAATTTGCTTTTTCCTCTTCTCCACTTTGAAAGTCATATCAAGAACATTGTTTTCCTGTTTGATCTTCCTTTTGCTGTGGAAATAACCAGTCTTCTTTGTTACTGAGTCTCAAAAACACTAGTCAGCTGGCATATTTTTGGAGAGAATTGGCTATGTCCATGAAAAAATTTTTTTTATTGTGGTAAAGTATATATAACAAAATTCACCATTTTAGCCATTTTTAAGCATGCAGTTCAGTGGCATTAGGGACATTCACATTGTTGTGCAACTGTCACGACCCTAATTCCTCTTTAAGGCTGAATAGTATTCCATTGCATGTATTTGCCACATTTTGTTTATCCATTCATTGGTTGATGGACATTTGGATTGCTTTCCCCACTTCCCTATTATGAGTATCACTGCCTTGAAATCATGTACAGAGTTGTGTGTGGACATTTGTTTTCTTTTCTCTCGGGAGTGGAATTGCTGGGTTAGACGGTGACTCTGAGTCTTGGCGGACCTGCCAGCCTGCTGTCCACGTGGCTGCACCAGCAGGGATGAGGGGGCCGAGCCCTCCATATCCTCACCACCACCTGTTATTTTCCATTTCCTAATGGTGGTGATGCACATTCCTGAGATGGTGTGGTTTCCGTTTCCCTAATGAGGAACGATGTTGAGCATCTTCCCATGTGCTTACTGACCATTCTCATGCTTGGATAAACGCGTGCTGAAGTCATTGCTCGTTTGTGAATTGGGTATTCGCTTTTTGTCATTGAATTACATTTCTCTATATAGTCTGGATATTAGCCTCGGCCAGGTATATGATTTGAAAATACTTTCTCCTGTTCAGTGTCTTGCCTTTCACTTCGTAGCAGTGTCCTTTGATACACAAAGTCTTGATTCTGATGAAATCCAATTTATCTGTTTTTTTCCTTTGTTGTCTGTGCTTCTGGCGTCATATCAGGAAATAATTGCCAAACCAGTATCATAGAGATAATTCCCTCTTTTGTTCTAAGACTTTTTATAGTTTTTTAGAACTCTCACATTTAAGTCTTTAATCCATTTTGAGATAATTTTTACATACCGTGTAAGAGTCCATTTCATTATTTTGCACCTGACCATCCAGTTTTCCCAGCATTGTATATTCAAGAGACGGTCCTTTCCCCCATTGAATGGTCATGACAGCCTTGTCAAAAATCAGTTGACCGTATGTGTGAGGGCTTATTTCTGGAGTCGAGTCTGTTCCCTCAGTCTATATGTCCTTATGTTAGGACCACCTGTTTGATTATTACATCTTTATTGTAAGTTTTGAGGTCAAGAAGAGTAAATCCTCCAACTTTGTCCTTCTGTTTTCAAGATTGTTTTGGCTGTTTGATATCCCTGGAGATCGTATGTGAATATTAGGCTGGGGTTTTCAGTTTTTGGAAAAAAACTCCATTGGGATTTTGATGGGGGTTGCATTAAATCTGCAGATCACTGTGGCAGTGTGGACATCTTGTTAACAATATGTTCTTCCAGTTCATGAGCACAGGATGCCTTTCCAGTTATTTTTATCTTTGTAAGTTTCCTTCAGTGGTGTTTTGTAATATTCAGCATTAATCCTGCTCCCACATATGTTATTCTTTCTGATGCTATTGTAAATGGAATTTTTTCTTAATTTCCTTTCCAGGTCATTTGTTGCTCCAGTGTAGAAGTGCCACTGGTTTTTGTATATTTATTTTGTATCCTGCATCTTTGCTGACTTCATATATTAGCTCTAACAGAGTAGTGGGTGTGGGTGTTGATTGTGAGAGCTTTCTGCATTCAAGGTCATACCACCTCTTTCCTTTCCCCCAGTTTGGATGCCCCATTCTCCAAAGGGCCTCTCTCCTCATCGTCTTTCTAGGTCCTTAAGAGATTACTGTTCCACTAAGTAGAACCTCCTGAAGACAATTGAAACAGCAGGGATTCGCTTCTGGTTCTTGAGATCCGTCAGCTTGTGCCTAGTTGCCACAAAGCACACAAGCTTGATAAAGGTTGACGAGTGGAGCTGCCGGCTAGGCCTGACAGCAGGATGGCCCGCCAACCAGGGCTGCCTCCTGGAGCGAGCAGTTGCTGGCGGAGCAGGTGCGCACTGTAAATAAGTGCACTGTGTCCATGGAGCTGCTATCCACAGGTGTTCTCAGGAGGCCACACCCTGAAGGGGAGTTGAGCACAGCCTCACTGCTCTCTTTCTTGACGAAAGATGTTGTCATCCACCACCCGCAGTGTCCTACCGTCTGCAGCCTGTCCCTCCTCCCTGACTTGGAGGCAGCATAGAACACCGGGACGTGCCCTGTAGGGATGGCGGTAATGCCAGCCTGCTGCTCCCGGCGCCTCCTGCCAGCCCCAGGAAACTCGGCTTCTAATACACCAGCTTGCAACCCTCCTGTTGTAGTGCTGCTTAATTACATGTTTGCTGATAGGAAAATAAATACTGACAAATTCATAATTTTCCTGTCATTTCTCAATACTAGCATTGTGTTTTTCAATTATGAACACTTTACATCTTTCCATGCCCAGCAAGCTAATACACTGTTGATGGAAAGGGAAACCTCTTGATTTGCAGACCAGACTCAGCCTTTTACTTGACTTCTTTCTTCTGAGCACAGAATCCCGGGACACTCACTTCCTCCTCCTGTCATCTCATTGGGTTTTACTTCATGACACCGTCCACATCCACTTCTGTGCTCACACCCTAAAAATACTGAGGAATGGGGATATAGATGAGCAGGTGAGATGATGAGGGTTAATCGGGTTGGTATATTACTCTAATTCCAAAAAGAAAAATGCCTCTTCAGAAAATAAAGGCAAATAAATCTTGTCTCTAAAATATCAGGATAAATGTGATAATCTGTTTATCCCACGGCGATTGAAGTTGAATAATAATTAGATCAATTTATCTTTTAAGATATTGCAAAATGTTCATTCAGCCCATGTAATTTGTTTTCTGTAAAGCATACCAATTACGACAAAAAGAGGAGGACACTGACAAGAAACATTGGGTATTTGTTAGCATGCTGCTATTATGACAGTCATGCCTGGAAGGGATGCCCACCAGCTTTCCTGAAGCCCCGAGGCCTCAGCTACCCGGGGGCTGAAGAGGAGAACTGGACACCGTTCAGCAATCCTTACAGTCCAAATTCCTAAACGCTTTGTAAATCAGTGTCTTTTCCACACATCAATTTCAGCTTTCTTTTAGTCATTTAAATATGTATTTACAGAAAATAATATTATCATTAAGATGGACTCTAAATAGTAAACTCTTTTCTCTTTTTCCCTTTAAAAGATTTTTCAGGAGCTCTGTTCCTCGAGAAAACACACAGTGCGAAGCCCACCCTGAAGGCCCTCTGGGGAAGCCTGCATCGCCGTACCATGAGGTCCAGCTCTCGCTTCTCCTGGTGGTAATGTTCGAGCCACTTGCTTCTTTTCCTCCAGCCCCTGTGCCCAGGCACTCAGCCTCTGTCATTGCTGGGACCACCATGAGTTCACAGTGACTGTGTATCTGGTACTTAGGGGCTAGAACTTGCCACTTTGGCACTTTGATGATGGCTGAAGGCACTCGGGCAGCAGCAGGCACAGGCCAGGGGCTCCCTGACTCCCACTTCTACTGAAAGCAGGTCATGAAAGGCCCGTGGAAGGTGGTGCCCTCCAGGAAGGGCAGAACCTTCTCACCCACTGAGATGGGGGTTGATGCCTAGTGACCTGGACAGACACTTGCTCTCCCAGCCCCGATCGCACACTAATTACCCATCCTTGTTCACTGCCCACAGTTCCCTGCCCCGGCCCCCTTGTCACATCCGCATAATTTACTGTCTTTGTGTAAAAAGATATAGGGGCTCGTGGGCCCAGTGCCTCTCTGGGTCGTCATTTTTCTTATGAAGACCCAAGTATGTGTAGAAAAATGCTGATGAAGTATGTGTGCTTGTCTCCTGCTCACCTGCCTTATGTCTGTTTACTTCTCAGGCCCAGTCACAAGCCGGAAAGGATGGAGGGATGTTTCCCTCCCCTCCAGGGCCAGCAAAAGCCCTGAACCTGGAGATCTGTGCACAGGTCAACACGAGCGGCTGCACATCAGCCAGGACAGAAGAACCAGAAGACGAGAACTCCAGGGTGAGGTGGGCAGACGGCCCGGGAATGGCCAGGAAGAGGTGCAGGTGGTAAACGGGGTCAGGCAGAGAGGGGTGAGGCTTCTGAAGGGCCCATAGGGCAGTGAGGGTGAGGGCCAGCCCACCACACGGGCCAGGGCACAGGGGGTTGGACACAGGGATGGCCACCCCGCCCTTCTCAGGGCCAAGCTCAGGCGCCACCCAGCCCGCAGTCCTCTGTTCCCATGGGACCCTCTGATGTCAGCTCACTGCCATCATCCCTGTAGGCACATGCAGCACACTGCCTCTTGCCCTCTGGTGTCCCGCAGCCCCCAGTGCCCACTCACTTGGACATTTCTCACAGTTCCCACTCGGGCCTTCTAGGGGCTGCTCTAGGAACAGGGCTGGCCATGCCGGTACTTGAGGCCCCACCCTGTAGACTGCCAGGCCCGTGGGTGCTCACACAGAGTCTCCAACCCCTTTCGTTCTGCAAAAGAGGAGCTGGTGACCCGAGCAGCTGGGGAGGAATGTAGGAAGTGAGCCAAGGAGGTGCAGGCAAGAGCATGCAGGTGGCACATGTCACACAGGTAGAGAGAAACCACCTCCTAGAGGCCCGGGAGAAGTGTTGCCTGAAAGCTGACATCTGCGCTGCCCCGTGAAGACTCAGGACCAGACACCCAGCGCAGATGGCAGGCGGGACGAGCTCCCAGGCTGAGCTCGCTCTACACCAGCGAGCGCCTTGCAGCCAGCAGCTGAGCTGGTGGCTCACCTTTGCTGGACATTATCCCCAAGGATGTGTCCCCTTGAAATTCAGTCACCACCACCCTGGCTGGAAGTGTGCCCGTCCTAAAATAGCACACTTTCTTGAGAGATCAGCATGTTCCAGCGGGAACGTGACCATCACTGGGGTGCCAGGCTGGTCAGCCTCCCGGGCAGCCTCACTGAACAGACTCCAGGGGTCAGGCATGCCAAAGCTTCTCAACCTGGCAGAGGTGTGACGTTCTCACTGCATATTCAGATGCTCCTCTGGGTTTTAATTACATCTGTGATGGAGAGTAGAGAGAAAAGGTGGAGCCGTGCATCAGGCTGGTGATTGCTCCAGCTCACAGCCTGTCTGCTCAGAGATGCACTAGGGTCTGGCAGTTACTGCCACCTCACTTGGCAGAAGAAGAAACACTTGCTTGGCCTTATTTAATACCACTGTCACGAAGGGGCACCTCAGCAGCCCCACCCACCCACAGTTGTTTTCTCCTGTTTCAGAAAACAGCTGGTGCCCCTGGTTACTTGTCAGACCAGAATCACCTCCTGTGGTGTGTCCCAAGGCCAGGGCCGGGGAGGCAGGGTTCTGAGTGCACGGCAGGTCCTGTGTGGCTGGGCCTGGTTTCCACATCACCCTTCCTTTGAGAATTGTCAGAGGGGACACAGTCACCAGAGCACAGAAACACTTCCACTAGGACTTGAAAGTTTATGGTTTCATGTCTCTGTGATGTTTTCATTTAATGGAGAGGGAAAATTCAGTGAAAGTTGTGAAGGAGACCCTGGGAGGTGTGAAATGGACACAGAAAACACCGATTTCACAAGATGTGTCCATGGAATCAGGCTCGGTGCAGACGCTCACCTGTAGGCTGGTGCAGCTCTGGGTGGGGGAGTTCCGGCATGTTCTGGAACCAAGCACCCGGCTGACAAGACCAGCTGGCCAGGGCGAGGGCACCCCTGGTTTTGGGAAGGACTGCGTGCCACAGTTTTCAACCTTTGATCTTCTTTCTAACCTAACTGGGCAGCTTTCCCATGGAGGGTCACACTGATGTCTTCAAGGCAGATGGAATGGAAAACTATGAAAATTAAACCATGAGTTTTTTCAGTTGGCTGGCCCCAGGGAGATAATGCACAGAACTAAAAGTTTACTTGAACCATCCTTACAAATGAGATTGGAAAGAAATTCAGAAGCTTACCAACCAACAAAGCTTTGCTGATAGCCTGGTGGGGACACAGCACCGTACATGGAGGATAATAAAGATCCATCAAGACTCAGCTGTTTGCCCTTTGAGTAGTCCCACTGCAGGACCCTGTTTCTAGGAATTCATCCTGATTTTTCACCTCCAAATTAAAAAAAAATGTACATACATATGCCCATGATACATTGTGTATATAACACGTAACAGTGTCCAATAATATGTAATATAATACATACTGACAGTATTTATTGCCGGTGATAAGATTCAAATTTATGCTTGAATGTGTAAATTTTGGAAAACTTACATCCCTCACCATTACTGACAGGGTTTCATACTCTGTGTTGAAGCCAACCTTTAAGAAACCACAACTTTGTTGCATTTGCTGTTGTAAAAATTATCCGTAACTATCAGTAAAGAAATCAACCTACCCCTCTCTTTTCCCATTCTATACCAAATTTGCTAAAGAGTTTGTTTTTGAAAATTAGCTCTTTTTCATTATTTTTCATTAAAATGCATTACTTAAAGCAGCTAGAGAGAGAAAAAAATCACATACAAAGGAAAACCCATCAGGCTTCTCAACAGAAACCTTACAGGCCAGAAAGGAGTGGCATGATACATTTAATGCAGTGAAGCAGAAGGGCCTTGAACCAAGAATACTCTACCCAGCAAGGTTATCATTTAAATTTGAAGGAGGGATTAAACAATTTTCAGATAAGCAAAAACTGAGAGAATTTACCTCCCACAAACCATCTCTACAGTGCATTTTGGAGGGACTCCTATAGATGGAAGTATTCCTAAGGCTAAATAGATGTCACCCAAGGGCTAGACAAAGAGTACAGAATATGATTCATAACATACAAAGAATGGGGGAGGAAGAAAAAGGAGGAAAAAGAAAGAAGCTTTAGGTTGTGTTTGTAATAGTGTATGAAGTAAGTTAAATTAGACTGTTAGATAGTAAGGGAATTACCCTTGAACCTTTGGTAACCACGAATCTAAAGCCTGCAATGGCAATAAGTACATACCTATCGATAATCACCCTAAATGTAAATGGTCTGAATGCACCAATCAAAAGACATAGAGTCACTGAATGGCTAAAAAAACAAGACCCATCTATATGCTGCCTACAAGAGACTCACTTTAAACCCAAACGCATACACAGACTGAAAGTACAGGGATGGAAAGGATATTTCATGCAACTAATAGAAAAAAGCAGGAGTTGCAGTACTTGTATCAGACAAAATAGACTTCAAAACAAAGAAAGTCACAAGAGACAAAGAAAGACATTACATAATGATAAAGGGGTCAATCCAACAAGAGGATATAACTATTGTAAATATCTATGCACCCAACACAGGATAGCCTACATATGTGAAACAACTACTAACAGAATTAAAGGGGGAAATAGAATGCAATGTATTCATTTTAGGAGACTTCAACACACCACTCACTCCAAAGGACAGATCAGCCAGACAGAAAATAAATAGACAGAGGCACTGAACTACATATTAGAGCAGATGGACCTAATGGACATCTAGAGAACACCCCATCCAAAAGGAACAGGATACACATTCTTCTCAAGTGCACACGGAACATTTTCAAGAATTGATCATATACTAGGCCACAAAAAGAACATCAGTAAATTCAAAAAGATTGAAATTGTACCAACAAGCTTCTCAGATCACAAAGGTATGAAACTAGAAATAAATTACACAAAGAAAATGAAAAAGCCCACAAACACATGGAGGCTTAATAACATGCTCCTACATATTTGATGGATCAATGACCAAATAAAGACAGATATCAAGCAATATATGTAGACAAATGACAACAATAATTCAACACTGCAAAATCTGTGGGATACAGCGAAGGCCGTGCTAAGAGGGAAATATATTGCAATACAGGCCTACCTCAGGAAAGAAGAACAATCCTGAATGAACAGTGTAAACTCACAATTAATGAAACCAGAAAAGGAAGAACAAATGAGGCCCAAATTCAGTAGAAGGAGGGACATAATAAAGATTAAAGCAGAAATAAATAAAATTGAGAAGAATAAAGCAATAGAAAGAATCAATGAAAGCAGGAGCTGGTTCTTCGAGAAAATAAACAACATAGATAAACCCTTAGCCAGACTTACCAAGAAAAAACAAGAGTCTACACACATAAACAAAATCAGAAATGAGAAAGGAAAAATCACTACGGACACCACAGAAATACAAAGAATTGTGAGACAATACTATGAAAAATTATATGGTAACAAACTGCATAACCTAGAAGAAATGGACAGCTTTCTAGAAAAATACAACCTTCCAAGGCTGACCCAGGAAGAAACAGAAAATCTGAAAAGACCAATTACCAGCAAAGAAATTGAATGGGTAATCAAAAAACTACCTAAGAACAAAACTGGACTACATGGTTTCACTGCTGAATTTTATCAAACATTTAGGGAAGACCTAATACCCATCCTCCTTAAAGTTTTCCAAAAAGTAGAAGAGGAGGGAATACTCCCAAACTCATTCTATGAGACCAACATCACTCTAATACCTAAACCAGGCAAAGACACCACAACAAAACAAAATTACAGAACAATATCCCTGATGAACATAGATGCAAAAATACTCAACAAAATATTAGCAAACCGAATTAAAAAATACATCAAAAAATCATCCATCATCATCAAGTGGGACTCATCCCAGGAATGCAAGGATGGTACAGCATTCAAAAATCCACCAACATCATCCACTACATCAACAAAAAGAAGGACAAAAACCACATGATCATCTCCATAGATGCTGAAAATGTATTTGACAAAATCCAACATCCATTCATGATAAAAACTCTCAACAAAATGGGTATAGAGGGCAAGTACCTCAACATAATAAAGGCCATATATGACAAACCCACAGCCAACATTATACTTAACAGCGAGAAGCTGAAAGCTTTTCCTTTAAGATCGGGAACAAGACAAGGATGCCTACTCTCCCCACTTTTATTCAACATAGTTCTGAAGGTCCTAGCCATGGCAATCAGACAACACAAAGAAATAAAAGGCATTCATATTGGTAAGGAAGAAGTCAAACTGTTCCTGTTTGCAGATGACATGATAGTGTACATAAAACACCCTAAAGAATCCACTCCAAAACTACTAGATCTAATATCTGAATTCAGCAAAGCTGTGGGATACAAAATTAATACACAGAAATCTGTTGCATTCCTATACACTAATGGTGAACTAGCAGAAAGAGAAATCAGAAAAACAGTTCCACTCACAATCCCATCAAAAAGAATAAAATACCTAGGAATAAACCTACCCAAGGAAGTGAAAGACCTATACCCGGAAAGCTACAAGACACTCTTAAGAGAAGGAGGACACTAATAAATGGAAATTCATCCCATGCTCTTGGGTAGGAAGAATTAATATTGTCAAAATGGCCATCCTACCTAAAGCAATTGACAGATTCAATGCAATCCCTATCAAATACCTACAGCATTCTTCAATGAACTAGAGCAAATAGTTCTAAAATTCATATGGAATGACAAAAGACCCTGAATAGCCAAAGCTATCCTGAGAAGGAAGAATAAAGCAGAGGGAATTAGGCTCCCTGACTTCAAGCTCTACTACAAAGCCACAGTAATCAAGACATTTTGGTGTTTGCACAAGAACAGACCCATAGACCAGTGGAAGAGAATAGAGAGCCCAGATATAAACCCAAGCATATATGGTCAATTAATATACGATAAAGAAGCCATGGATATACAATGGGGAAATGACAGCCTCTTCAACAGCTGGTGTTGGCAAAACTGGACAGCTACATGTAAGAGAATGAAATTGGATTACTGTCTAACCCCATACACAAAAGTAAACTCAAAATGGATCAAAGACCTGAATGTAAGTCATGAAACCATAAAACCCTTAGAAAAAAATATAGGCAAAAACATCTTGGACATAAACATGAGCAACTTCTTCATGAACATATCTCCCCAGCAAGGAAAACAAAAGCAAAAATGAACAAGTGGGACTATATCAAACTAAAAAGCTTCTGTACAGCAAAGGACACCATCAGTAAAACAAAAAGACATCCTACAGTATGGGAGAATATATTCATAAATGACATGGCCGATAAGGGGTTGACATCCAAATTATATAAAGAGCTCACGCACCTCAACAAACAAAAAGCAAATAACCCAATTTGGGCAGAGCATATGAAGAGACAGTTCTCCAAAGAAGAAATTCATATGGCCAACAGACACATGAAAAGATGCTCCACATCACTAATCATCAGGGAAATGCAAATTAAAACCACAATGAGATATCACCTCACACCAGTAAGAATGGCCAGCATTGAAAAGACTAAGAACAACAAATGCTGGTGAGGATGCAGAGAAAGGGGAGCCCTCCTACACTGCTGGTGGGAATGTAAGCTAGTTCAACCATTGTGCAAAGCTGTATGGAGGTTCCTCAAAAAACTCAAAATAGAAATACCATTTGACCCAGGAATTCCACTCCTAGGAATTTACCCTAAGAATGCAGCAGTGCAGTTTGAAAAAGACATGCACCCCTATGATTATTGCAGCACTATTTACAATAGCCAAGAAATGGAAGCAACCTAAGTGTCCATCAGTAGATGAATGGATAGAGAAGATGTGGTACATATACACAAAGGAATATTATTCAGCCATAAGAAGAAAACAAATCCTACCATTTGCAACAACATGGATGGAGCTGGAGGATATTATGCTCAGTGAAATAAGCCAGGCAGAGAAAGACAAGTATCAAATGATTTCATTCATCTGTGGAGTATAAGAACAAAGAAAAAACCACAGGAACAAAACAGCAGCAGACTCACAGAACCCCAAAATGGACTAATAGTTAGCAAAAGGAAAGGGACTGAGGAGTATGGGTGGGAAGGGAGGGAGAAGGGGGAGAAGGGGGCATTATGATTAGCAGACGTAATGCAGTGGTGGGGGACACGGGAAAGGCAGTATTTATAGAGAAGACAAGTAATGATTCTATAGCATCTTACTACACTGATGTACAGTGACTGTAGGGTGTGTGTGGGGGACTTAATAATAGGGGGTCTCGTAACCATGATGTTGTTCAAGTGATTGTACATTAACGATACCAAAATTTTAAAAAAGCATCACTTGTGTTCACGTATGCTTATGGTTCTTTTTAAATGAGTTAACATATAATTCTAATCTGTTTTAATTTCTGATGTGGTAAATATTGAGGTATGTGCAGTAAACGTTGCTCACCGCGTTCTGCCCACAGTGATTCAGGGTTTAAGGGACCAAGTTTCAGAACTGCTGCCGTAAAATAGCCGGGATCCTTGGAGAGAAGGCTCATTCCAGGCTTGGAGAAGGAGAGTGCAAGGTGAGTCTGGCTGTCATGTTCCCGGGAGCAAGCACGTGCTCAAAAATTTTAAAGGACTTAAAATGTCAGAGAAGCCAGCTTAAAGCTCCCACTGGCCAAGTTTGGGATAGTCTAAGCATCGAAGAGAACAGCAACATTAGTGCATGAAAACAATGGTGAGACATCTGAGACTAAAAAAAGGGTGTGGGGGGAGCTTTTCCTCCAGGAAATGGGGGCTGATAAAACGCAGAGCAAACTGCAGGGTCTGAGTCTGTGCTGCCGCCTGGGGCAGTGACCACCTGGGGCATCCGCCCCAGTGCCAAGGACCCCTCGCTGGCTGCTGGGAAGGGGCCGCTCTGTGGGGAGGTGGCCGCCCTCCTCTTGAGCAGGGCCCCATTCAGCCTCCGGAGGGAACTGGCCGCCTGTGTCGCTGGTGTCACTCAGTGAGGGCGCCTGGTACAGGCACAGGGCGTGGCACTGGCTCGGTAGCGTCCCTACTGGGCAGGTTTTCCAGTTATTCAGGGACAGATGTGCGTGCAGACAGGGCGCGGTCTGTGCCTGCCTCTTCTGCAAGTTTAGCGGGTTCCAAACAGCGTGGGGTGGGTTTTCTGAGGAAGCTGCCCTCCTCGGACTTCCCACCTTAGGCTCCTTGTATAAATCAAGCTCTGTTGGAGCCATTTCTCCTCACAAGCCCAGAGCAGGGGGAACAGTGCCATGCTCTCCCCTCCCAGTGCTCCTATGAGGCAGGCATAGAGGTCCACAGGCAGTCAGCACTCGGTGTCCTGGCTGCCGCCCTGCTTCACCTTCACGCCCCTTGGTGGCCGCCCCTCGGCACGCTGGCCTGGGGCAGTTGGGAGCTGCTCCTGCCCCCATTGCTCCCACCCCCTGGGCTCACATAAGCCACCCAGACCCTTTCCAAAACTCTCTCCCTTTGTTGCCAAAATACACTCCTCCCCAGTTCCTTTCCCTCCTCACCTTGCCAGCTGCCCCGTCTGCCCCACTGTGCCCACCAGCCTTTCCCACCTGCCGCTCTGTGCCTGACCTCTGCTTGCCCTGAGAACTCCATCCATCCTGCGCTGCAGGAGACATCTGCGTGCCCCAAATGTGGCCGCGCCCCAGCAGTGTCGTAAGTAGTCTCTGCAGTCGATCTTGCCCATGGCCCCTTGGCGGAGCATTTGTACCTGGCACATGGCAGTTGCTCGAGTAGTCCCGCCTTGTAACAGTCACAGCCCAAGTGGCTGGGCAGTGCCTCCCCAGGGCCTGTGTCAGTGATGCTCTGGCGCCCGGTGCACCCATGTACCTCCAGGGGCATTAGAGTGGCTCCCCACAAGTGCTCAGCACTGACTGGCTCTTCCTGGACATGACACAAGTCGTAGCTACTGACCTGTGTGCTGTATGAGGCTGCTTCACCCACGTAGAAGTAGAATCCCATTGAGTGCTGTCAAAAAGAGCCCCTTTGGGGAATGGCTGTCGTTTCTGTCTCCTGGGGAGGGTCCCTGAGAACCAGCTCAGCCCACCTGCTGTGTGAGCAGCTTTCCCACTGCACAGGCCTGGGGGCTGTCACTCAGCCACTTCCTAACCAGGACCTTATTCAAATCGCTGACTTTTCTGCCTCTTGTCTGTTGAAGGGAAACTGAAGCACCAACCTTGTCAGTTGTGAGTTAAAGAGGGTGAGGTCTGTGTAAGGTGCAGGACACACAGGCAGTCTTCTTATGAAGTATATGGCCGTCCAGTGAGATAGGGAACCACCCTCCTGGTTTAAGCCCAAGGACTCTGTGGGTGCAACCTGCCACTGGGGTCTCTGTCCACTCAACATAACTGACCCCATATATGCAGGTTTCTGCACCAGATGGCTCTCGGTCTCCGTGGGAGTCTGGCCAGTCTGGTTGGGCTCATCTCTGCCTTGACCCCCTGTGCAGCCACCACAGTGTGGGGCTTAGTCCCCATGATGCCCCAGTTAAGACACCAACTGCAAAGATTGTCCAGGTTGCCCCGCTGCTGTCCTGGGGGGACAGGGAGACATTCAGGAGCACCTGGGAGAAGGGGGCCTGTGGCCAGGCACACCTGCTGGCTCATCAGCCCAGGACAGGACCCCCCAGTTGCAGGCTGGGAGGCCCGCTGTCTGCAGCCTGGCACCGTACTGTTAGGGTAGCCCATGGACCAGCCGGCCCAGAAGCTCAGGTTCTCTGGAACGATGTTGGGGGCTGGGCTGAAATAAGGACTCTGGGTACCCCTTAAGGTCCCTGTGGCTCTAGAAGGTAAAGCAGAGGTGCCCTGGGTGTGGTCTCTGTGGCTGTCGGGGGCTCTCCATTGAGACTGTTGCTCCACCAGACCCATCCTCCATGTGGCTTACCGCTGTGCTGGACCCTCGTCCCCGCCATGTGCATGTGTATGTGGGGAGGCAGGGGTGCAGTGTCACGGAGCGGGAGGGGCTGCGGAGGAAAAAGCAACCGGAGCGGAGAAGCCTGGGTCATGCGAGATGCTGGTGTGGCTGTTAGAAGCAAGAGGCCAGAGGGACACGTGACATCAAGCTGGAGGCTGTACAGCGACTGGGAGGGTCAGAGACCTGAGGAGAGATGGTCACCCACATCATTTCAAGTAAAAGTGTGCATATGTCAGACAGCAGCAGACATTCCGCAAAGGTGTTCAAGTAAGTAGGCCTGTCGTAAAGTGACTGCCTGTGACTAGAGGGGGGCTTAGAGGGAAAGAGGACAGTGGGGAAATGAGGGCGAGCCAGAGAGGGGCCCATGGACAAGAGGCAGGGACAGCTAGCCAGCCACACAGCCGACCATGACCACAGTCAGCTGCACAGCCGGCCACACAGGCACCAGGGGAGCTACCCCGTGTGTGGGTGTGCGGAGCACTGGACACCCGCAGCTGGGAGCAGGAAACCTGTGCTTTTGTAAAGCGTGAGGTCCATGTGAGAGGAGCTGAGGAAAACGAGTGAAATTCTTACTGGAGCTTTAAGTATCAGAAGATCCTGGGTCCTGGATATGGTAATGCACACACACAAAATTCTCTGCAGGCTTTAATATTTTCTGTGTTTGATTCCCTTCAACATGCCCAGAGCTTTAGGGTGTCTGAGCATAAGGATAAGATAGAATTTGGGAGGAAAGCATACAGCAAGAGCGTCCTGTCGGGAGGCGACGGAAGCCTGTGCGGCAGGAAACGCTGGCCGGGGAACCCAAGCGGCGCCCCCCCCTCCCCTGCAGCGGAGGCCTGGTTCCTGCTCGAGTTCCGCGAGTGTGGCTTTAGCGACAAGGACCGAGTGGGTCAGTTTCCTTTTTAAAAATAGGCGCCTTCAGATGCTCACTGTGTCTTCGGTCAGATGTTTTCTGGGTTTTCATGATAAGATGGATTTTATCTGCACACATGGCATTTTGAGTTAGGAAAATTTCAATGTTCATTCATAAAACTATTAATCAACATTGAAAAAGGGATTAAGGGAGCACGTTTTAGGAAGAGAACAAGAGGGAGGTACAGCTGCCAGCCGCGCAGGTGGGCCCCCCCGCTCGACCCCGTCGCCAATTCTGAGGTTTGGCGGTGCGTCAGCGTCCTGCCCTCGCTCTGTATCCCCACGGGTGAGGAGCGGGAGCCTCCGGTGTGCCAGTGGGCCCGGGGAACCAGAGCAGGGGCTGGGAGGGTCCACGCAGACCCGGCGGCAGGGCACCCGGCGGGAAGCGCAGGCCGAGAGCACGACGGTCTCTCCCGGTCAAGGTCGTGGGGTGGGCTGAGGAAGACCACGAGGCGACGAGCAGCCAGTCGGCGTGGCGCGCGCTGCGGGGAAGCGGCCCAGGGGCTCTGGGCGGGGCACAAGGAGGTCCCTCCTCCTGGGGCGTCCGGTGGGGCGGGGCTGCGCGTCCCGGTGCTGGAGGACCTCCACGGGGGAGATCGGTGCTGTCCTTAGGGAAGCCGGGCGGGGCACGGGGGGGTCAGTGGCCCAGGACACGGGTCCCCTGGCTCCTTCCCGCGCCGCCTGGGGTGGGGGCGGGGGCGGTTCGCGGCTCTGGCTCGCTGTTCACAGAGGTTGGATTTGGCGCGGGACCTGCAGGTGGGTTTGGCACGGGGGCCGGAGGCGCCCGCAAATACAGAGCCCCCAGGCCCTGAGCGGGGCGGGGGACATGCACGTTGACTGCCCCGCACCGCCCGAGCAGAGCCCTCGCCCTGCTGTTCCTGCAAGTGTCCTCTGGCTGTCCCCAGGTGTCGTCGAACCTGGGTTCTGCCCAGGTCTGCGCTTGGCATCGGTCCTCGCTCCTTGGGCCCTTGTATTGCTCTGCAAAGAGCTGGTCAGTTGTCACTTGTCACACACACCCCTCAAGCCAGTGGCGTCTGTGGAGTCTCTACCACCCAGCCTGTCATGTGTCCTGGCTTCTTGGTGTCTGCTCACCACCCCCGGCCCCATCTGCCCGACTAATTTCTGCTCTCCTCACACCATCTACTAGGAGGAACGCCCCTAACCTGCCTCCCCTCCCCATCCCCCCAAAAATCCTTTTCCTCACCAACTGAGGGTGAGCCCAGTACTCCTCAGAAGGCAGGATGACCCCCTTTATTCCAGTGAGTGACCAAGTCCAAGATAAAGAGGTGGCATGGTGTGATAGTCACCCCAAGGGTCACATGAGATGCTGTCCCCATCTTCCTCTCACTTTGTTGGTGTACGTGTCTGTCTATGTGTGCCTGGGTCTGTCTCTCTGCCCCTCTGTGTGCACATCAGTGTCCCTGGCTCTGTCCCTCTCCCTGTGTGCACATGTCTGTCTCTGTCTCTGTCTGTCTCTCTGTCTCTTGGATTTGTACTCGGGGACGCAGGAGTGGTGCGTGTGCCCTGGACCGCTTGCAGATTGTCCCAT
The DNA here is from genome assembly GCA_032199065.1 of Smutsia gigantea. Taxonomy (NCBI): domain Eukaryota; kingdom Metazoa; phylum Chordata; class Mammalia; order Pholidota; family Manidae; genus Smutsia; species Smutsia gigantea. The sequence goes on from JAVSCE010006562.1 coordinate 206,386, forward strand.
TCTGGGCACCTGGGCAGTGCTAAAGCCACACAGGCATCTCCACCAGCAGGTGGGAGGCAGCTCTGAGCTCGGCGTGGAGGCCGGCTCAGCCTGCCCTTCTCTGCCATATCACCTTTCCTGGCTCCTGCACCCCTGATTTTCTTCCTGACAGCCGTGGCCCAGGGCCCGACCTCTCCTGCCAGACTCACCCACACATGAGCAGAGTCGCGGCCGTGAGGCTTCAGGCCTCACAGAGAGCAGGTGCTCTTGGGAGCTGCTACCCTGAGCCTTAGGTCACTCCCTCGGATGCTGTTTTTTGGCCATGGACTGGGAAGCGCTCTCCAAAACCAGATTCGATTCCGTGGTTCATTAAATGTCAACTTAGGCAGATTTCCCAGTTTTAGTCTCTGTGAGATCTGAATGTTTTTCTGGCTCTTGCCTTGTCACTCTTGATGAGATCGTTTCTTTGATCAGTGGAGGTCTACTCTGAATACATAAAGTTGCTGCAGGTAGGGAGAAAAATTCTAATTTTTTTCTCTTTTAATTACAGCTTTGAAATGCCATATTGATTTTGCTCAGTCATTCTAGCTTGTAATAGTGTAAAACTAATTCAAGTGAACACAGACTTCTCCTGGTTAAGTCTCGTAATGGTTCATGAAAGTCTTAATTAAGCATCTGATGAAAAGGAATGAGTTATGATAACTTTTGATAATACCTATCGCTCTGGAATAGCTAACGCCAAACATTTGCAGGAAGCATTTCAATAGCGCCTATGCTCATTAGATGAGAGCACTTCTCCATCGCACTCGGCAGGGCAGTGACTGGAGGCCGAGGGGAAGTCCACCAATGAGGATGGCCCAGCCAGGAGTCAGGTCAGTGGTTGCTGTGTGCACACTGGCGTGCAGAATGCCATCCGTCTCGGCCACAGGGTAATTCAGATAAGCACAGAGTTACATTTCATTAAGAAAAAGCCAGGGTGAACCAGCCTGAACCTGCACATGATGAGGGTCAGAGGTGCAGGAGCCTCAGAGCGTGCCAGTTTCTACTGCTGCCCACAGCCACGCCACCTCTCACTTTTCCTGCCACCGTCTCGGTGTGGCTGGTGGTGGCTGTGGGGACCCGAGGACCCGAGAGCCACATAAGGCAATGTGTCCCAGGTTCTCTGGAAGCCTCCTGTACAGGCCGTGGGCAGGGGTGTGCAAACATTGGGAATGGAGCCGTGTGGAGTCAGTGGAGGCATCTCTGCACACAGGGAGGGTCCTGATGCCAGGACACCGTGTCTGTCCTTGTCACGGCTCAGGGTGACTGCGGCCCCAACCCAGAGATGGAGTGGCAGGTGCCAGAGGCAGTGTCCCAGAGGCCACTCGTGTGGCCAGTCCCCTGCACCTGCGCCCAGCTCAGGCCTTGGGAGGAGGCGAGAGGACGACTGGGATGCTCTGAGCACAATAGGCCAGTGCCTGCAGTCACTAGGAGCCTACTACAAGTCCTGATGAGGGGACACCGGAGTCTGGGCCCAGGTCTGGCAGGCGTGGGCCCACATGCATTCTGGGAAGCAGACGCAGGAGTGTGTTCAAAGGTGTTACGTGCATGTCACCAATGAAAGCAAACCTCACCAAAAATGTACAGGCACAGACCCCTCGGGAGTCCACAGGCCTGCTTCAGGAGGGTGGGAATGCCCCCCAGGGCTGTGTGTGCATCTTGCAGCCATGAGCCCCCCTCAAAGGCCAACCCTCTGGGAAGAGGTGAGAGGGTGACAGCAGCCACATGAAGGAACCCAGGCCCTGCTCCTGGGGTGCATAGGGGTCATCTCACGGCACCCCTTGCAGACCGACGGGGACATGGTGGAGGCACTGTGACCACTCCTGCAGCCATCGGCCGGGACCCCCATCCTCTACCCTCTCTGGCTGGGAGCTGGCCTGCGGGAAGTCAGACTTGTGCTCTACAGCCAGTCCAGGAAGACCAGCCCCCTGAGACAGTCAGCCCAGCAGCCAAGACTTGATAAGTAACTGACAGCTGCCATAATTGGGTTCCTGCTTCCAGCTTTGACCTAACCGGAGAAGCCACAGATGCTCCCACGGCCCAGTGCAAGGACGAGCCATGCCCTTGGCCTCCATCAGGCCCCAGGTGTCCAAACTGCCCCACTGTGGGGCTCCTCTGAGTCTCTGTCAACGTGAGATGGGCTGACATGCAGGCTCAGCAGCTCAGAGCGAAGGACTCTGCCTGCTTTTGTCTGGCTCATCCTGGTTCACACCCACTCCAGCCAAGAGGAAAGTGACATGTCCACTGAGCATGCCCAGCACATGCATGTAACCTGCTCCCTCATGTCGGGACCCTAGGCCTCGCCTGCACTGCAGGGCCTCCCGACCTCCTGGCCTTTGTCAAGCCCCTGGGGCATGTACTGAAGCCAAGCTCAGGGCTACACGTCCCCAGCTTTGCTCAGTGGAGGTAGGTGCTTGGGGGCCATCCTCACCTCTCTGTGGGGATGACTCCCATGGCCTCCCAGAAAGGCCTGGGGCTGAGCTCTGGTCCCAAGTGCACAACGCAGATGCTGCTTTCTGGCACAGCAGCCGTGACGTGGTCTCTACTGCTCCTTGCAGCACGCACCTCCTGAGTCTGAGCACATCAACTCATGGAGTCACGAGGTCACTTCCAGTGCGACCTCTGGCCAGATGTGGATTCTTCCTTTCTGGAAGCTCCAGAGGGCCGCTCAGAGCCTGGAGGCAGCTGGGCTTCTGCCTGAGACCTAGGGCTTCTATTCCCCCAACTCCAGCCTGAATGGCCAGGGGACAGAAGGGACCAGAGGGAACCCAGGTTTGGGACCTTCTGGACTTGAAATGACACTCCTATGAGGTGAAATTATTATTAATCATGTATATGTGGAATAGAGCATATAGAACCATGTTAAAGCATCACACGGGTACATATTATGTTTATTTTACACATTATAAATATTTTTTGGCAATTTACAGTGCGTGAGTACAAAAGGCAGCGGGTTCTTCTCTTTGTGATCTGTAAGGAGCCATTTAAAGAACTATTGGAAACGTTATCGATTGTGACCCTCTGCTTAGCCAAAGGGTTCTGTGTTGGCACGCACATTATCTCTGTGTCTTTACACCTTGGGAGCCACTCCAGGGGCCCCAGGACAAAGGAAAACAGTGCAGCCCTGGAGAGCAGCCTGCATCCCTGGATCCTCACTGTGGTTTCTGTTGCAGGTTAGAAGGAAGGTGATCTCACACCCCACAGGATGAGCACAACGTTGATGGGAAAACACAGATGGCTGGGAAGATGACTTGCTTAGCTGCTGTCGAGTCAGGTCCATGCAGAGGAGGCTGGAGGGACGGTGACCATGTGTGTTGTGAGGCAGAGGCCGCACTCCAGCAGGGACCGCATTAAGGGTGGCACCCCACCTTAGCTCCACCCACCTTTTCTGTCAGGTGCCTGGCATAATCTTGATATGCCAATCTACTTACAATTCTCAACAAACTGGCACAGCACCCCACTGCCCTTTGACAGGTGCTTTGGAAGAACACAGGTACACAGGTGCGTCTCGCTGGAGCCATACAGACGCCCTGTGTACCAGGGTCCACTGAGGTGCACGGCACCCACGCAGGATGATTCAGGAGGGTGTCAGGAGTGTGGGATCAACCAGGTGGCGTGACTGGGCTGGGGCAGGGCAGCATGAGTTGGCAGAGTGGTGGAGGAGGAGGGGTGCTGTGGCGCAGCTCCGCAGGCAGTGCCGCAAGCCACCCCAGTTACCAGGGCACCCTGTCGCCCCTTCCCCAGCCCAGAACGCCTCCCCTCCCAACCTGAGCGCTGGGGTGTTGAGAGGCTGGAGGCGCTGGGAATGGACACACATTTCCATGCCTGTGTCCCCTGCCCCTCATCCCGCACTGTCGTACAGAAAAAGCCAGCACTGGTGCACCAGTCTACCAGCTCACCATTGACAGGCAGGCCCCACCGCCGCAGGCGTCCCATCTGGGCACGTTGATCACTTTGGGCTGAAGGCACACGGGAGCAGCAGCTGCAGGCCGGGGTCATGCCAAAAGGAAAACGGTATATAAAATTTGGGGCCTAATGGCTTCTTTGGGTCTTCATTTTCCTTCTGACGACTCCATGTGCACAAAAAAATACTAAGTATATGTGTCAGCTTGTCTCCTGCTCATCTGCCTTATGTCAATTTTATTCTCAGGCCCAGGCACAGAACCTGAGAGGTTGGAGGGGTGTTTTCCTTCCTGCACCCTCATCTATTACTGCTCCTTGTTACATCATTGGTTTCCATACACAGGATCTCACAGGAATGGTATGTGGAATATTTAGCCACAGGCAGGAGGGCACCAAACAGTAAAGACAGACACTGGCTGTGATCAGGACAGATGCCCAGGGAGCCGCCTGTGCCAGCTGGTCTTGAGGAGGACCGCGTGTCCTGGGCCATAAGGGCTTTAACCAACTGATGGTGACTTGTTTTCACTGACAGAAAGTATGGCTCTGCAGAATCACACAATCCGTGCAAGGCTAAGTTCCAGAGTACGTCTGGGCCTGGTCGCTGTGCTGCGTGCGCTGGTGAGCTGTCTGCCGTGGCTCCTTGGCTAGCGGTTCACCTCCACTGGCCAAGTCTCAGAGGGCAACTGATGAGTTTCCCACTTCTAACCCGAACCCTTTACACGTTACAGGCACTCCAAGCAGGTTGGTGCACTCACTGAGCACCTTCAGCCAGGCAGTGTAGCGATGCCTTGGGGAGATCTAATCACAGCAGCGAGCTGCCCCCGCGACACAGCACAGCTCCTGGTCTGCGTCAGTGTGGGCCCTCTGTCGCTCTCACCTGCCAGGCTGGACCAGCTTCTAGGTTGTCTGCACCTGCCGGGAGGTTGCATTTCACAACCCATGAGGTAAATCTTTTTTCCCTTTTCGGCTTTACTAAGATGACATGTGGATTTAAGGCATGATGGTCTGATGCGCGTGTGCACTGCAGACAATCACCATGAGGTCAATTAACACCCGCATCCCTCACAGCACCTCACAGCACATTCCAGAGTGGTGGGTGCCCTGGAGACCGACTCTCTCAACAATTGAGTATGAGGCGCAGCGCTGCACTCCAGCCCGCACACTGTGCCTCAGACCCCAGGACTCGCTCCCCCTGTAACTGGGAGTCTGTGCCCTGTGACCAGCTTCTCCACACCCCCGACCCTGCCCTGGGAACCACTGTGCACCCTCTGCTTCTGGGTGTTCAGCTTTTTTAGGTTCTGCGTCTTTTTAAGATTCTAGTGTTTGTCCTTCCCTGTCTGACTTATGTCACTCAGCACAACGCCCTCTGGTCCCTCCACGTTGTCACAGTGGCAGGATCCCCTTCTCCTATGGCTGGGTAACTGCTGCGTGTACGCACCCCATCTTCTTTACCCATCATTGTTGATGCACACGTAGGGAGTGTCCGTATCTTGGCTGTTGTAAATAATGCTGCAGGGAACACAGGGGGGCAGAGATCTTTTTGGAGTAGTGTTTTTGTTTTCTTCAGGTAAATCACCAGAAGTGAAATTGCGGGTCATATCCTATTTCTTTCTTAGATTTTTTGAGGACCCTCCATACTGTTTTCCACAGAAGCTGTTCCCAATTCCCTTCCCACCAGTGGTGCAGGAGGGTTCCCTTCTCTCCACATCCTCACCAACACGTGCTATTTCTTTCTTGTTGATATTAGCCATTCTGACAGGTGCGAGTGACAGCTCACCGTGCTCCTAATGTGCATTTCCCTGGTGATTAGCGGTGTGGAGCATCTCTTCATGTGTCTGTTGGGCATGGTATGTCTTCTTTGGAAAAATGTCTATGTAATTCTTTGTCCATTTTTTAATCAGGCTGGTGTTTGGTTGTGGTTGAGTCATACATATTCTCTATGTAGTCTGCATATTAATCCCTTGTCAGACATGATTTGCAAATACTTTCTCCCACTCTGTGCATTTTTTCTCTGCTGATGGTGTTTGTTGCCCACAGTAGTTTGGTTTCCATGAAGCCCCACTATGTGTATTTGTCACCACTGTTGCCTGGGCCTGCGGTATCATACTGAAGAAATCATTGCCAAATCCAGTGTCAGAAAGCTCCTCCCTGTGTCCCCTTGCAGAGTGTTACGGTTTGAGGTCTTACATTTAGGTCATGATCCATTTGAGTTGATTTCTGTGTGCGGTGTAAAATAAGGGTCTGCACACGGGTAATCGATTGTGGACGAGAATGTCCCTCCTGCCTCGGATGGCCTTGCCACTGAGCTTTTGTCCCTGGGCTCTCTGTTCTGTGCTGGTCTGTGCGCTGGCTGTGATTATGTAGCTTTGCCCTAGGTTTTGAGATCAGAGTGGGCTGCTTCCAGCTGTGTGCTCTGCAGCACTGTTAGACTCCATGTGAATTTTAAGATGGAGTTTTCTATTTCTGCAAAAACATCATTGAGACTTGGATAAGGAATTTGGTGACATTGTTTTGAGGGCTTTAAAATGTCCTATAAATGTTGTACTTTTTTTGGGCCCTCTGCTTAACATTTTGCTTGTGAGATTTGTCCACGTGGATATGTGTGCCCACGTTTACCCCCCAGTGCAGTTCAGGGTCATGTCGCATAAATACACATCATTACTCACCCACTCTCCCATCAGTGGGCATTCCGGTTCTCAGTCAGCAAACAGTGCCACCTGAGCATTCTCGCCACATCTCCTTGTACCAAGGGAGAAGCCTCAGAAGGGACCTGCAGGGCCTCGGGCTATGCACACCTTCATCCTTGCTAGGCGGAGCCTAATCGGCCTCCACACTCGTTATAATTCACCTTCCCAGGGTTTATCTCAGCATTAATTCTGGGTTATTCTCTGTTGGGTGCTGTGCAGGGCTCTGCGGGATCAGAGCTACATCTCTGGCCTCCGTCTAGTAAGTGCCAGGTGCACCATGGCTGTGACCGTCCTAGGTGACCCCACACACGGCCAGATGTCCCTGCTGAGGGCCACCGCTGTATCCTGGTTCTTGAGATTTCCTGTAAATGAGGTCATTGTTGTCTTAGTTTGTGTCTCTGATTACTCTTGAGACCTGAAGCACCTGCCCTCAGGTTTTCTCTTTTGTGAATTTTCTGTTCAAAACTTTTGCCCATTTTTGTGTTGACTTGTTTGATTTATTCCTACTGATTTATATATTCTTTAGCTATTCTGGATACTTTTGTTACTCCAGTGGTCTTTCTGCCCCAAAACAATGTTCATAAATTTATCCTTATACAAACAGGAGATACAGTATACTGAATTAATACAACTCCACACATTTTTAAATAGATGAGCTTTAGAATCTTTGGATGAAGAAGAAATTGAGATGGCCAACAGGCACATGAAAAGATGCTCCACATCGCTAATCATCAGAGAAATGCAATAAAACCACAATGAGATATCACCTCACACCAGTTAGGATGGCCAACATCGAAAAGACAAGGAACAACAAACATTGGCGAGGATGTGGAGAAAAGGGAACCCTCCTACCCTGCTGGTGGGAATGCAAATTGTTCAACCATTGTGGAAAGCAGTATGGAGGTTCCTCAAAAAACTCAAAATAGAAATACCATTTGACCAGGAATTCCACTAATAGGAATTTACCCAAAGAAAACATGATCCCAGATTCAAAAAGACATATGCACTGCTGTTTATCGCAGCACGATTTACAATAGCCAAGAAATGGAAGCAACTTAAGTGTCCATCAGTAGATGAATGGATAAAGATGTGGTACATATACACAATGGAATATTATTCAGCCATCAGAAGAAAACAAATCCTACCATTTGCAACAACATGGATGGAGCTAGAGGGTATTATGCTCAGTGAAATAAGCCAGGCAGAGAAAGACAATTACCAAATGATTTCACTCATTTGTGGAGTATAACAACAAAGAAAAACTGAAGGAACAAAACAGCAGCAGACTCACAGACTCCAAGAAGGGACTAGCAGTTACCGAAGGGAAGTGGGTGGGGAACGGAGGGAGAAGGGGATTAAGGGGCACTATAATTAGCACACACAGTATAGGGGGTCACCAGGAAGGAAGTACAGCACAAAGAGGACAAGTAGTGACTCCATAGCATCTTACTATGCTGATGGACAGGGACTGCAATGGGCGGGTGAGGACTTGATAATATGGGTGAATGTTGAAACCATAATGTTGCTTGTGCAAAACCTTCATAAGATTGTATATCAATGATACCTTAATTAAAAAAAAAAAATCAAAGGATTAAAAAAAAACAGAATCTTTGGATGACTTGGTTGTTCACTTTCTTTTAGCCTTAAGTGAGAAGAGAATTCTTAAAATTTTCCTTCTGGCTTGGCATTTTTACATTTCTTCCTCAAGTTCTGTTGCTCATCAGTTGTTGTCAAGACTTTAGATGAAATCAATCATAGCTTTGAGAAAAATTATCTCAAAGACATTTTTTCTCTGAAAACATTAACTAATGAAAGTTACTGATTAACTCTAAAATGTTTAAGATTTTTCTCACTGTAAGGATTTTGGTGGAATCTTTTAAATGAATTTCTTTTCATTCCTTTCAACAAAGATTTATTGAGGATGAGGACCTGTTCTAGGTAGGACACTCTAGATGGGATAAAGTTAAACAAAACAGTCTCCACTCAAGCAGCTCATAATTAGTTGGGAAAATGAGATGCTGGAACAGACACCTGTAACATCAGGACCCAAGCCAGCTCCTTCAGCACACAGAGTGTTCAGCAGAGAGGGTCAGAGCATCCCCACGAGCAGGTTGTTTTTCTGGGTGCAAAGCTGAGAGTGGGGAGAATTCCCCTGGGAAAAGGAGAGCAGTCGGCACCTGGGGCTCAGCACACAGAATGCGTGGGCACTGAGCTGACTTGGAGAAGGCCCTTGGCAGGGTGGGCACCTGCCCACTGGCTGCACTGCGGCTGCACGCACCCCCGCGAGATAGCGCCCAGAGAAGTCAGGCCTATACAAGTGGCAGTTTTGTGTCATGTGCAGAGCTGCACAGAAATGCATTTCTTAGTCAATCTCACATTAAAATCAACTACAGTTATCTGATGAGCTACAGGCATTGGGATGGCGGGGCATCCCGATGGGGTTGAGGGACGTGCTGCACTCCCGCCCCCTCCCCTTCAGCCCCCGCCTCTCTCTGTGTCTGTCTCTGGCTTGATTTGGTTTTCAGCTCCAGTTCCCAAATGAATGAATTGTGGTTTCTCTGTATCAGTTCCAAATTACTGGGAAAGGTACTCTGACTGCCTGGATTAGTTGTCCAGCCCGAGTCCGTGGACCGTGGCCAGAAGAGCAAGTCTGTCTGGTTTCAGCAAGGGCTCTGCTCTGCCCATGGCCACAGCCCACTCACAGCACCTACTCTCCAGGAAACGCGGTCATGCTCCCACCCCCCTGCACCCACCCAAACACAGGCTAGCGGATGCAGCCCCCAGCAGGTTTCGGGCACAGAGGCCAGGCCTATCATCATGTTCCTAGTCTGTCTACATCTCTCAGGTTCCAGAATTTCTCTAATCTTCACCCCTAAGTTTAATATATAGGAGTCACAGGTAACTTACCATGCAGAGAAAAAAACTGCTAGAAATGCAACGTGGGCTTCAGGACTTTCTTAGAAGTGTTTGTGGACATGACCTGAACCTAAATACCAACAGGACCTATTGTCAAATCACATCTTCCCCGGAATCCCTAGCATTTTCGTCTTTAAGGAGACAGCAGTGTGAGGCATCTGGAAAGCTGTACCTGGTCATCGAAGAGGGCAGTCTTCTCAGCTCCCCTTATTGCATGAAGCTGCTGCAGGCTCATATAAGAGCAAAATCAAGTATTGGCAGAAAACAGGAGATGGGAATTTGCAACACGACATTCGATCGGAAGATGGCATTTAATTTTCTGCCCCAGGCAAGCTGTTAGCACTCAGGTAGCACTGGGAGGAAGAGGCTGCTCATTCATAATGCACCATAAACATACCTCCCTGTCGGGATTTGAGAGAGGGTTTATTAGAGATTTTTTGGCCTTTCAATGGCCTGTCCCTCCTTTAGTCCTTCTCAGTGTTGCTGTGTGCCACTCTCAGGGGGACCTGCACCTCAGCCTCGGGTCTCAGTGTCTGGCAGGTGTTACGTCTGCTCCTTTGATCTCCAGGCTCCTCTGCCTGCTCCCACCACCTGCCTTTGCTCACTTGTGAACTGCTCTGTTAGTTCCTCACAGACCTGTGCCCACCACGGGGGCCTCATTGACAGGCCCGTGCCCCATGAGTGAGGGTTAGGGGAGACACGTAACCAACTGTTGTCAGGTCCAGAAGGCAGGGTGAGCCTCTTGTCAGAGGGTGCTCCTCTCTGACACAAGTGTACCCCAGGAGCAAGCACACATAATTTTTATTATTTAGAGCAAGATATAAAAATGTCGAGGACCATCTCATGTATTCATTCTCTCCCCTTATAACTTAAATCAGTTAGACTTTGGGAGCAGACACGCATGAGGTGTGTCACCTTGCTCTTCAGTGACAAGTCTGCATTTTGCCAGGTGCAATAGGGTGGGTGCTGCATGGATGGGCTGGAGATCTCTGCAGCTCACAACGCACGCAGGATGTGGGTGACATTGACTCATTTCCTTGCAGTTGTAGACGACTGAAGTCCTGACTCTTCACTGTCATAGGGGCCACTCTGGTCCTTGAGGTGGCCTGCATTCTGGCTCACATGCCACCCACCCCCAAAGCCAGTGAGCTGTGTGGAGCCCTTCACCTGCCCTTGAACCTGACTCTCTTTGCCACCAGCTGGGGTCTCTGCTCTTAGGTTCCTGTGATAAGGTGAGGGCCAGTGGGTCATCTCCTTGCTGCCACAGAACCACAAGGTAAAGGTCACAGGAGCCACCCCACATTGCCAACTCTAACCCTAAGCAGAGGGATACAGAGGGGGCAGTGTCACCAGGGCCCAGTGAGAGCTGCCACATGCAGGGGCCAGCGGGAGAGGCCATGCACACCCCTCCTGCCTCATATCAGCCACGCGGCAGACAGCCAGCAGGCTGCAGATGGCAGGGTCGCTCCTGGGACAAGGACCACAGAAGGAGGGATGAGGAGTGTGGGCTGTGGGCAGAGAGTAAGCAGCCCCTTGTTTCTCACGCTGGTATAAACGCAGTCCTCTACTGCTGGCGGCTTCTGCTTCGCCACTGTCCGCTCACCGGACGGTGTCTGGACTGCCTCACCCACTGTCCCACTGTTGGAAGTCTCTTGGTCTGTCATTGACATATTTTGTGGTAAAATACATATTGTAGTATTTGTGGTGTAGTCACCATGTTGTCAGCCATCACACCGTGTGATTCTGGAATATCTTCACCCCAGAAGGAAGCCCTGTGCCCACCACTCAGTCGCACCCCTCCCCAGCCTTGGTCACCACCAGGCTGCCTCTGCCTCTAAACGGCCCACCCTGGATGCTTCATGTTTGCAGGTGCACATGGCCCTCCGTGCCGGCTTCTCTGGCTTAGCAGAGCTGCTGCCAGGAGACTGCCAGGTGTCCACTCCAGGGTGCTCACCGCCCAACAGGACACAGCTCTCGAGTTCTCCAGCCGATGGCACACTGGAACAGCGCCAGGGTCAGCACCGCGGGCACTTTTTGGCACCAGCTCTGGCCCAGTGCTCACATTTCCCTTGGTCCCTGTGCTGCTGTGACGAAGTCCCACAGATGTAGTGGCTGGACATGTACCTCCTGGGTGCTCTGAAGTGAAGCCTGAAGATGGTGCGTGGCCCTGGCACCAAGGTGGGGGAACCGGTTTCCTGCCTTTTCCAGCTTCTGGAGGTGCCCACACTCCTGGGCTGGCAGCCTTGCATCTCCCTGCGTCCATTTCCATCCTCTCGACTCCCTTCCTGACCCTCACCTTCTCTCATGAAGACCTCGTGATCATGCTGGACCACCAGGTAAGCCAGGATGGTCTCCTGTCTCTGTAAGCTTAGCTTAGTCACATCTGCCACATCCTGGCTGCTGGGTGGGGTTGCACTTCCCTAGATTCTGGAGGTCAGGACCTAGACATCTCTGGGTGGGGTCATCCTTCTGCCTACCAGAAATGCCTTTCCGTATCATTCCCAAAGTTAGTGTTGGGTTTCCTGCCTTTTTCTCAATTTGCCAGAATTCCTTGTGTATTTTAATATACTATCTTGGTGGTTTGAGGTTTTGCAAGTATCTTCTCTCTGCATGGCATGGGTTTATGAACTCTGTGGTGGACTTCACTGATTATAAACTATTAATGTTGACATAAATTTTTTAACTTTATGAATTGCACTTTGAGATTCTTGTTTAAAAAAAAATCTTTCCCCACCTGCAAAGATCCTAGTGTGATCATCCTAGTTTATTTTTTAACACCTAAGAATTAACCTATCTGGAGTCTGCCTTGGCATACATGTTGCATTTTGGACACTAGTTCTATTTTCATCTGTGGGGCAATTTTCTGGACACCACAGACTAAACAAATACATTCCCCTGTCAGTTTGTGCCATCTTCAGTATCATACACCTGCGTCAGTTTGTGGCCTCTCCCCAGTCTGTTTGTGAAAATGTTCCTATGTCAGTGTACACTGTCTTCTAAAAAATATTTTCACATTGAAATTTTTAAACAAATACAGTAGCAGAGAAACTAGTCCACATACACCCCCCAGTCCATCCCAGCTCTAGCATAATGGACCCACACACAGTCTGATGTGTTCTGAGTCGTCATCTGCTGCCTCAGTCCTATCTTACCTCCTTCTGAAAGAGAGCTTTCAGTCAGGGAGCGTAATCCCCCCAGCTTTATGTGGCTCTCGTGTGTTTTGCAGCGTTTTGCGGCAGTGTGATGCGGCGTGCGGGATGTGTGACCTCAGGAGTGTTCCGGGGCATGTGTGTTGTGTATTGTGCCTGTGGTGGGGTGTGTGGTGTGTTGTATGTGCAGCTATCCATTTCCAGAATGCATCTTGCAAATCTGAAACTTTGTACTCATTAACAATGACCACCCCTACCCTGCATCCCCCTAACCAGTCAGTGTAGCTATTAGAAGGCATTTCTGCTAAATGTGTTGTCATCAAAAAAATCCAGCTGGGAAAGGAAAATTCATAGCTTGAAATGCTTATAATAATAAGGAATGAATATGAGTTAATTAAACATCAACTCAAAAAGCTGGGAAAAGTACAACAAAAATAATATAAAGGAAATCAGAAGGAAGGCATTAATAAAGGTAAAAGCAACGTTGAATGAGCACGGGAAATCACCTGTACAATTCACCAATATAAAGGCCAATTCTTTGAAAAATAAAGTGAATCACTGTTATTGAGGATACAGGTGAGAAGCCACCAAAGGCAGAATGAGAAACGAAGAGGGGACATGCTCAAGCACGACCAAGGCCCTGGGAGTGGCCGACTGCCCAGTGTGAGCCGGGCCTTCAGTGCCCGGGTGCTCCGGCAGGATGCCAGGGGTGGGCTGTGAGCAGTGGGGCTCCTCTGCTTGCGGTTCTGGAGGTTGGGGCCCCAGGCTGGCCCTACAGACCTGCCCTCACCTAACTCCCATTTCCTCCCAAAGGCCACCTTCAAACCCTCCCGCGGCATGGCCAGGGTCACCTGCCGCCCTCATCCGTGCCCTTAGATCTGTGGGAGGGGACTTGTGGTACAGCACCCCAGCTAAAGCCACGGGCAATGGTGGCCTGTGTGGGCTTGCATCCATGGGACGGTCCCAGAGCAGGCACGCTCCAGAGATGTCCTGCTGCTTGGGGCTGTGGAGGACACTCCTGAAACGCACGGTAAGCACCCTCGAAGGTGCCGCAGCTGTGAGCGGCATGGTAGCTTGGAGCTCATGGGGACCCAGGGCCAGTTCCGTCACAATGTCCTTCCGCACGTGTGATTGCCTGTTTCCTTGGCGACCCTCTTTCCGTTAGAAAGCAGCTGACCTCATGCCCCTACCGTCCCTTGGCAGCCCCACAGAGCCCTCCTTCTGCTCCAGGGCCCTGCGGAGAGGAAAGGGCTGCTTGGCGGAGGGTCACGTCTCCTCCTGTTGCACAAAACAGGCCATTTGCTAGACAAGGGATGAGCTGCGCCGGGGTTTCTCTACCTAAATTGGATAAGGCAGACAAGAACACCTGCATCTGTAATCGGAGCCGCTTTGGGAACAGATCCTAAAACGGCCTTGAAAAGTCTCCTTATGCTCTTGGACAAAGACAGACTGTCTGAGGAGTCCGGCAGGGCCAGGCCAGGGTGAAGGTCACCAGGGCAGCCCCAGCATCTCCGTCTTAGGGCTTCCAGGAGGCGGGTGGGCAGGTGAGGGTAGCTGCACCTTGTTTTTCCAGACAAGAAAAGAAAGGCGCCACCTCTCTGTGCCGTGTGTTCAGCTCGCCCTGTTCACAGATGTTGCTCCTGGGTTTCTGAAGAATGAAGGGCGTCAGTGGGCAGTGCCCTGGCGGGCAGCAGAGGCCAACCAGGAGCTTGGTGGTCCACCCCAGGCCTGAAACGACGCTGCTGAAGCCGCCGTGGCATCTCGGTGAGGGCCTGGGACGAGACGCATGAAGAAGGCCCTCCGGGTGTCATGGTGCATTGGACCCTGAAGCTAGCTGTCGGGCACGTCCTGTTGGGCGGGAAGCCTCCCAGACGCCTAAGTGTGTCCTTAGTGCATCCCTGGCTCAGCACCTACTCTCACCAGACAAGCTGGGTCTGGCGTGCCCGGGGTCCTGAAGTCAGGGTTCAAACACCCAGTCAGCTCGGGGTCCCAGAAGTGCTACGAACAGCTGGGCCGCTGGGCGCCCCACGTCTGGCCAGACGGACTTTTCTCCTGGTTGGTGTAAAGCGCCCGCTTCAGGCGTGGCTGCAGGCTGGCGTGTCAGTTTCCGGCACACGTTCCCGCGTCCGCCGCAACGCCCCAGAATATCTGAGATTCACGGCAACAGCAGGCACGGAAATGTGCGATGGGCCCCTGGTCGCGGCATCTGTGAGGCCATCTGAGGGAGTCCCTCAGGCACAGGCGGCAGGCGCCGGATCGGCGGTCGTGGAGGGAGAGGCGCAGGCAAGCAGGGCGCGCGCAGCACGCGGAGGGGCGGAGGGACGGCGCTGGCCTGTGGGCAAACGCCCTCCTTCCTCCTGGGCGGGATGTGCAGAGACCCAAGGGGGTCCCATTCTGGTGAAACCCGCGTCTGCGAGGCCACCGCACACGGGAGCGCAGTCCGCAGGAGCCCGGGAGACGGGTGCGCATCCCCCACGCGTCCTCCCTCCGTTGGCAGGGACACTGCCGCTGTCCACGACGGCCGCTGTGCCTGCGGACAGCCCTCGCCGAGGACACGTCCTCTCTCACGGACACGCCCCCGCCTCGGGCATGCACCCACGGCCCTGTGAGTCACGTCATCCTCAGCAGGGAGGCAGCTAAACCTTCAAAAACAAGCCCGACTACCTGTGGTTCGTCGGTTTTTAGAACCCGCGGTGTGTCCTTGGGTTCCGCTGTGTCCCAAGGAAAACGCTGCGGGTGCCGGTGGAATACGCTACAGCCTTCCCGCACGCCTCAGCCTCCCGCAGGCACGGAACCAGAGTGCTGGCCCGCGCGGTGCGGGGGGCGCCGGAAGAGTTGCCGTCGCCCCGGGCCGTGGATACCCCGAAACCCCGTGACGCGGCCTGGAAGACTGAGCATGCAAATGGCTGTGGCCACCTGGCGACCGACCTTCTTTAGGCCGCTGACGTTCGCACAAGTCTCTGGGCCCAGGGCCCCAAGGATGACCCGGTCGGTGTACAGGTGGCCGAAGATTCAACTCAAACCCATTCGATAAACAGTGGCCTATTTATCCCCACAGACAGCCTGCTGCGTCCGTTTCTCTGCCAATTTGACACTGTTCTGGCCCTGGCTTTGCTCTCTGGTGCCTCTGGACTCCCTAGGCTGGCCTCTACCGAGTTCGAGTCCCAAGACAGCCAGCAGTGAGGGCCAGAGGCTGGCCATGCTTGGCCTGGCCCGGCCTGACCATCCCCAGGTGGGCCCCAGGGCCTCAGGATGGACAGACATGTGGACGGGTGTGGGCCTGCGTACCATGCTCACCCCAGATGCTGGGGTGAAATGGTTTCTCCAGGGAAGCGCAGCCCCCCCCCCCCCACCCCGGGGAAACTCGGTGTGCCCAGGGACGCATACAGCGGCCCCTCCTGCCAGCCCTTCTTCCATAGCGTTGGTTGTCCCAGCCCCAGCAGCTGGGTCGGGGGTTTGGTTCTAAAAGGTGCAGCTGTGGAAGACAGGAAGGCAAGTTGTGGTGCATAAGAAGGACCTTTGCGGCCTCGCTCTGTGTTCACCCGTGCTCTCAAGGCCAGTGCAGAGGGAAGGGGGCTGCAGCGAGGAAGCCAGAGGCCCAGGAGGAGGTCCCCACGCCTTGGGGCTCCCTGGGCTGCTGCTCCTAAAGGGGTGGACATCCCAGGGCCCCAATCCCACTGCCGACTCTCAGGCTGTGTTCTCCACCACAGGATCCGGTTCCCCTATTACAACTGCTTACTGGCAAGTCTCTGGCATGGTTTTCAAATCCAAGCTCCTACTGAAGAGTAGGACTTGGTGCCCCAAATGTGCAGCCTTGGCACTTTGATGACAGGCTGAAGGCACCTGGGCGGCAGCAGGCACAGGCTGGAGCCTCCCTGACTTCCACTTCTACCTGAAAGCAGGTCATGAAAGGCCCCTGGAAGGCCATGCCCTCCAGGAAGGGCAGAACCTTCTCATCCACTGAGATGGGGGCCGAAGTAATGACCTGGACAGACACTTGCTCTCTAGTTACCCATCCTAGGTCACTGCCCACAGTTCCCTGTCCTGGCCCCCTTGTCACATTCTCATAATTTACTGTCTTTGTGTAAAAATGTATAGGGGCTTCTGGGCCCTGTTCCTCTCTGTTTCTTATGAACACTCCCATGTGCACATATTTAAATGTGTATGCTTTTCTTCTGTTAATCTGCCTTATGTCAGTTTAATTCTCAGGCCCAGTCACAGACCACAAGAGGATAGAAGGAAGTTTTTCTTCCCCTACAGTACCTCCAAACCAACATGTTAGTGGAAAATATGATTGTCTTAGTTTGGGTCAGTTATCCGCTGAGTAGAATGAGCTGTGAGCGGGATCAGGCACACCATCAGTGGTGGAGGGCCATGGAGAATTCTCCCAGAAGGGTCTGACCCTGAGGCAGCCTAGGAGGGGCCTGCATGGTCTTTATTGAGGGCCTCGCTGTGCCAGGACCATGGGGGAGATATGGGATATGAGCTGGCCTGTGGGTTCCAGGTGTCATTACTAGGAGGAAGGATGGACCACAGTGGGCAGGCTTGGCCACTGTTCACCTGCAGACTGCGGGAGGATGGAGCACGAAGGGAGGGGAAGTAGGCAGATATTTGACAGGTGACAGGGTTCTTAAAGCCCACAAGGGGCTGTCACTCAGGTATCTGGCAGCCCCATAGCACCACATGGTAACCTGGGCAGCTGGAGCCGGGGAGGGGCAGCAGAGCAGGCCAGGCCTCAGGTCATGTTACAGTTTTAAACATGAGCTCAGCAGATCCGTTTCCCCTGCATTTGGTAAGGTGCCAAGTTGCTTGGCTTGATTATTAAGTTATTGCAAATTGGATAATTTCTAGTTACTTTATGATTTTCATTATTTACCAAGTTGCCTATGGTAAGTCTTCATTATTCTTGTAAACAAGAAAAAAAACATTTTTAAAAAGCAAATATTTTAACACCAGTATAGCAAATATGTTGCCATTAAACTGAGTGAAAAGGAACAGGCAAACTGTATTAGAAAAAAAACTTTAAAAGTACAATTATTTTAAAAAAGGAAGGAAGGAATAGGACAGACAGTTGCATCTGGCAGCGCCAATCCAGGAAGTGCAAACTGAGCAGGTCCTCAGTGGGGACTGAGGGCGGGAGCCACTGTGAGCTGCCCAGC
>JAVSCE010006563.1:0-129833 GCA_032199065.1 Smutsia gigantea
GCTGCCTAAAGGAGGGCAGGACTCAGCCTGCAGGTGAGAGCACGTTAGCCATGGGTGAGCGGGCCAGAATTTCAGAACCCTCCACTTACGTCAGTTTACATACACACACACACACACACACACACACATAAAACAAACATTTACCCTCACAACTTTCTATCATAGACCTGGACTCCATAAACAAGTTGGTTCTCAATAAATATTGGTAGCATTGAATTAAATGTTTAAATTTAATATCTCTGAGAAACTGCTGGAACATGGTTTTCTTGTTATTTTGAACTCCAGAAAAATGTTGAAGGTTGATAAAGCAGTAATAGTTCCTGGTGGTTTAATTGCCTGACATTGTGCAATGATTTGATCAGTTCTGCCCAGACACTTTGATAGATTAAATGGACAACTGACTGAGTAATATAACCAGCTTTGTAAGTGATGTTCATGGCAATCTAGCTGCAAAATGGCCTGGAAGGAATGGATGTCAGTGGGACGTTCAATGAGTTCTTGCAAGGTGAACTGAAATGGAGCAACAGTAAGGAAGCAAAGGATATAGCAAAAAATGCATGCAAGACCATTTCAAATGCAGTCATAGCTGCAAACAACAAAATCAGTCTCTGGCAAAGCCACAACAGCCTTTGACAAGAGGGAATGGCCTAAAGACACCAAGTGTGGAGTTCTTTACTCAGATGTGATTTTGGCAGCAGAGTCTAAGAAGCAAAGCCTCAGATGCTACCCCTCTGCAGAGAAACGAGAGCGGTCAACTCCAGTCAAAGCTGAACATTGCAAATGATCAAGGGAAGGAAATATTTGGATGTAGGTTATGTATATTTTTTCTGCTCAGAAAACAGACACTAGAAACCTATGCCCTTGCCTTGATTAGAACTAGGGTGAACCTGTAGATAACAAGTAGTTTTTGAGAAAAGAAGGATGTGTTCAATCAAAACTAAATAGGCACAGATTCCAACTCATCAACAAGGGACAGGATATTCTACCTTAAGGAGGATAGATTTGGAAGGTTCCCCTGAAGCTCTGATCACAGATGAAGTAGGATAGACAGGAAAAAAAAATCACCAATGGTTAGAGGAGGAAGGAGAAATCTTAACCTTAAACCTTATAGAGAAGCCCTACACAAGGTATGGATGGGGTTGGAGAGAATGGCAGAGTATAGAATCTGCACAAGAAAGATGAAAAAATGGGGAGAAATGGAAAGGACAGCAAAGCAAAGAGGTCAAGAGCTTAGGGTTCTTAATAAATCACAGGATTGAGGAGCTAAAGTATACTCCAGTAATAAACATATTTTTTATTATGAGTATTTCATAAATGTTAATTCCTTATTATTAAAATTTCTGTTTATGTATACTCATGTATTCTGACATGTTGGCTTTTAAGCTGTGGACTATATTAATTTGCAGTTCTCCATAAAAATCAGTATTTTGGCATAAAAATTCCAGGCCTATGAAGAACATTAAAAAATTTCATTTATCAATATCCCCTATAACAAGAATAACCATTCATTCATGTTATACATATTTATTAAATCCCCACTATAAATATACTCTCTTGATAAGCAGTAACCATTTACAATATAAAAATCCACATGAGTGATAAAACTGTGTTTAAAGAAAGGCCAGCCTGTCATTCAGCCACTGACACTATTAAGTGAAGAATCTGAAGTTGTACAATCAGCTGAATTTGTCAAGTCTAGTCACATGCTGGATGACAATTTGTTTAAATATCTGTTTAGATATTTTTAAAAATTAAGCAGTGTGATATTTTCTACCTCAACCATTCCTGGAAGACTTACTGTGGAGCCAGATACCTCCCCAAGGACTGTGGCTACAAAGAAAGATAAAACAGGGCTCTTGCCCTTAACAAACTCCAGTCCAGAGTGGAAATATTCAAGCAATCAAACTGTTGCATTCAGAGTAATTGTGAATATGAGAAATAATAGAAATGCTTCGAAGGTACAATGGTGGCCCCAAACAGGGAAACATTAATGCACGTTGGAGAGCTGAGAGAAGCCTTCACAGAAGGGAGGGGAAGACAGAGGTAAAGTAACAACAGGTAGTTTGGAAAACTGCTGCATAGCAAGCATATGGTGCCTGAATTTTTCCATAGCATGCATGGTAATGAAAATGCCTGTCCTCCTTGCTAGCCTCTGTAAAGCTTCCCAAGAATAGGACGGGTCTTTTGGTACATGGATATTTAACACCAACATCAAGCACAGTGCCTGGTTCATCACTGGGCTCAATTTCCATTAGCGAATAAGTTAAGGAATGTTTTTTCACATTCTACAATGCGGAAGGAGAACAGACAGGAAGAAGTGGGAATGAGGGAGAAACTAGAGCATGTTTTAAAAGGAAATTTGGTCACATTAAAAATGAGTTTAGACTTTACTTTGACATCATTTCAATCAACTAAGTTCATCAATTAAGGAAGATATGGAAAGACCCATGTATACAAAAGATAATATGGGGTAACTGCAAAGTATGTATAGATTAGATAAGCAGTGACTGAGATAGACATCTGTTAAAAGAAATTATGATGAACATTTTATTTCACTACTATAATGTCTTTTTTCCAAACTGCCTTCGTAAGAAGAAGCTAATATTTCCTAATGCAAAGCATACAGGTACCATTGATCTTACAGGCTCTAGGAGCATCTTACTAAGTAATACTAAACAGGCAGCAATAGTTGGGGGCTTTACCCAGCCCAGTACACCCCACAAACATACTCTTTGTCCCCCAAATTTTAATAGTAAATATAATGAGGCAAGTGGTAAACTTATCAAACGAAAACCAGGTTGGCTCCATAATCTTACACATTTCCCACTTGAGTCATTTAGTCACTCTGTTATTGTCTGGCCCCTGAAACTACTTAAGCACACTGTCCCTACTTTAAATAAATAAATAAATCTTTTTTTTTAAGAGAAAGAAAAGAAAATTGTAGAATTATTTAAAAGTATGGTAACAGCATATTTCTTTCGAAAACAATATAGTTTTCTAACTTACATGTGACATGAAAATGTTTGTTCTTGATTAACTGTCAGAATTACAGCATTTCTTAGTAGATTAATTTATATTACTTTAAATCATATACTCCTCTGTGAGATCATCGACTGCAACTGCTATGAAATATAAACTGAAGAGGAAATAAATTCCATTTCAAAGTTCCCTCCCTCTGTGGGAAATGCCTTTATAAAAAATGAGATCACATTCTTAATGATAAATAAAAGCTTTAAGAAGTGCTAGTCATTTTAATGTGAAATTACACGTTGGGGATTTTTCTAAGCATGAGCAACAAACTGTCTTATCTCCGTGTGGGTTCTATCTACACAATGACATTTAAATTTTTATATAAGTTGTTTCTGTTATATTTTCAATTGTAAAAAAAAATCAGATTGTGGTTGGGGTCATCAGCCATGTGAGAATACGTGGAAAGGTAGCCATCTGCAAGCCAGGGAGACAGGCCTCAAAAGGAACTAAACCTGCTGATACCCTGGTAAGAAAATTAATTTCTATTGTTTTAGCCATCCAGTCTGTGGTATTTTGTTATAGCAGCCCTGGTAAACTAATACATTAGTAATCAGGGATATTTAAATATTTTTTAAATGTGTTACTATTTTCACTCACCCAAGTAGAAAAGTAATAAAATGTTTAATTAATAGCAAACATCAGGGTGTGAAGGAACAGTAAAAATCATTCTCTACTGGTAGGAGTATAAATTGTTATAGGCACTGTGAAGGCCCATTTGACAGTATCAAGACAGCAACATGTACATACTCCATAATGTAGCGATTCAATTTCTCAGTATCTCCTCTAGAGAAACACTTGCACATGGGCACAGGAAGACATACACAGTGAGTGCCATGGTGGCACTGTTGGTAAGAATGAAAAATGGGAAACAGCTTAAATAGCTATCAAAAAGGAAAAGGCTGAGTAAGAGATGTACTCCATGGAATACTATACAGCAGTTAAAATGAATGAGGTAGCGTGACGTACAGATATGGAAAGTCTCCATATGGATACAGATGTGGAGAGTTTGTTGAATGGAAGAACAGAACAAGAATAATATGACAAGAAATAGTTTATTAGTACGTATGAGTATCTGTGAAAGCAAAGGGGGACTGTCTGGCAATAAACACACCAAACTGGTTATAGTCATTACATGTGGCAGAATAGGGGGTTAGCATTGGCAGAGTGGTTAAAGGAGAATTTTACTTTATGTGTACTGCTTTTTCATTTTACAAGGAGTATGTAATCATGTATTACATTTACAATTTTAAAACGCTATTACCTGTTGACAATAGTTGAATCAGTTTTGTGGCTGCCTGTTACGTTTATTCATTAACAACTGAGAAGCAAGTTCACAGCTGATGCTAGGAGTTGGCAAACTTTTTCTGTAAAGGGCCAAACAGTTACTATTTTAGACTTTGGGGGCTACACTGTCTCATACAATCACTCAATTCTGTAGTTGAAGGGCAAAAGCAGATACAGATAATACATAATGAACAAGCATGACTGTGTTCCAATAAAACTTGAATAATAAAAACAGCTGGTGGGCCAGATTTGGCCTGTGAGCCATAATTTGTCAACTGCTGGTTAGACTGAGTTGATTACGTAAACTAAAATGTATTTTAAGTAAGTATTTTTGGTGTTTGGAAAAACAATCTTTCCTATTTAACCCACTAAATAAGTATGGTTGACCAACTAAATGGCTTCTGGGGCCTTTCTTGGAATATTTGAGACTGTCCATATCACTGGAGACCAAACACCTGTCCCAGCTGAGATAATCCAGTCACCTTGGCTGTCCCGGTGGTGACCACTGGGCTTCCCAGCAGAGCCACGATCATCCATGTGGGAGGGGGTGGTGCCTGCAGGGCTGGCTCGTTGAGGGCTGACTCTTGACCATCCCCAGAGCAGAGCTGCCCTAAAGCAGGGTATCTGGCCATGGCCTCAGACAGTCTGGGCTGTGATTTGGGGTGATGGAGGGCTTGGTGGTGCTGGGGACATGTGAGAGACACTCGGTTCTGTGGGGAAAGGGGTCTCCCGCAGTAAATAAAGGCAGAAAACTCACTGGTCCAAAGCCACTTGGGCCCCAGGACTCTGCATGGGTGTGACAGGGCCTCTGAGGGCCCCTTGCTGCAGTGGTGAGGCCCTGCGACTGTCATGCTGCTATGTCTCAGCCTCCGTCCCCGGGAGCTGCCACCACTAACTGAACAGTCTGAGGGGAGCCAGGGCAGAGCCGCCTTCAGCTCCCACTGTCCCAGACGCGGGGTTTTCTGGGTCAGGAGGCTGCGCGAGAGAGAGGCGGCTGACTGAGCTTCTGACCTGCACAAACTGAGGCTTCCTCTGTGGCTGCTTCTCCGGGAGGCGAGTGCGGGACCACGGGGCAAGGGTACTGGAAGTCCACAGTAAGGGGCTGTCTTCCCGGGCTTCTCCATCTTGGAAATGCGGGGGCAGCACACTATATAACCCTGTGACGCTGGCCTCAAAAGTAAACTGTGTTTGTGTTCCCGCATTTCTTCTCCTGCATGGAGCTGGGAGCAACCTGAGCCCTCCTCCACCCGCCCCCCACAAAAGAGAAAGACACCCTACCTGCTGGGTGGTAACTTCTTAGCTGTGACTGCTCCTTTGGGGTCCATGCTGAACAATCAGGAATAAAGGATCAATCAAAACATCAATCCCCTGAAGCAGTTGCCTTGTTCAAGACTGGAGTATGAGGCTTAATCTCTTCTTCTTCCCAGGAGCGAGCACCTCACCTGGGGAACAGGCTGCAGCTCCCAAGTCACGGCAGTGCTTCCTCCTCCCCGTCCTCTCCGTAGGTTATTATTTCCCAGGACAGGAGCCAACACTTCACCCACATTTCAGCCCAGGTCAGATGCAGGCTCCGTGGGGCACCTGCATCTGGCACTCCCAAGTCCCAAGTCCAGTGCTCTGACAGCAGAGGAACAGATTACCGTATTTCCTCTCATTATGTGTCCCCTAACTTTTCCTCTTGGATGTCTCCACTACGGAGCATAGCAGAGGGATGTTACTAGTATCTGCTTTGCCTAATGATTCTGAGCAAATTTCATGCATCTGACGGTCTCTGGCCTTTACCCGCTGGGGCAAAGTTAATTTGAACTTGGATCTCCTGACACTTCTTTCTCTGTCTAAGCCACCTTGCTGGGGAGTGTTACTTAACAGGGAAGCGAGTAGAGCACTGGGTTATGACGGTGAGAATGAGAAACAGTGTGTTTACATAGAACGGGCAGGTGCACAGGGAGAGGGAGAGCGTGACCCGAGGGGATGCCAACGCTCACAAGAGTGTGACCTGCAGCTCCCACAGCAGGGCAGATGGCTGACCAGGAGCAGGGAGAGTGGCCTGGGAGGGGCCCTTGGGCTCTAGAGCAGGACTGCCAGGAGCCAGCAGCTCCCTGCCTCTCAGCCTAATCCTCCGTGTCCCTCCTGTGCCCCCATGGCAGCCGGCCGCCGCTGACCACTGTTCCAGCTTTCAAGGGAAAGCAGTAGACAAAAGCCTGAAGAAGCAGGCTTCACAGGATGTTTCTCCTCCTTGCTTTGCTTTAAAGGCTGCTTTAGGGCAGATGTGGGGATGGGCAGGGTACATGGTTCTCACAACAGTGAAGCAGGGTCATCAGGAGACCTAGGCTGATGGATCAGGCAGCTGGGGACGAGAACTAGGGTTTCCAAAAAATCATCACAGCAGACTTCATCTGAACACTGCTTTACACTTTTTCCTGATAGAGTAAGTGAAATACTAGATTTGGGTCCCAGTGGATGCAACCTCTCTAGTGTGCCCTAAGGCTATATTCTGGGCCTGGGATCCCTTTGGTACCCTGAGAAGCTATGACCAGAGGCCATGACCACAGCCACAGGGGGTGGGAAGGCTGAAGAGGGTAAGGAACTCACCCCAGGAAACTTTTATTTCTAAGATTAATAATAGGCCTTTTTGGGACCACGGAAGATTTTTAGGGCAGTGAAAATACCCTTGTATAATGGTAGATACATGTCATTATACATTTATCCAGTCCCACAGAATGTACAAGAGCGGGAGTGAACTCTACTGTAAACTATGGACTTTGGGTGGTTTATGATGTGTCAGTGTAGATTCATTCTTTGTAATAAATGTACCCTTCTGATGAGGGATACTGATAATGGGGGAGGCTGTGCACGAGTTAGGGTGGGGAGTATATGGGAATTCTCTGTACCTTCCTTTCAATTTTGCTGTGAACCTAAAACTACTCTTAAAAAAGAAGTCTTATAACAAAAAGTAAGCTTTTTTGTAAAGACAGGCATTTCTGTGTCCAGGAAAAAAAGGCAAGGTCCCAGCACAGGTAAGGCATCTTGCCAGAAGTCCTTGGGGCATGGGTAAAATACATGGCTTTCATCATCTCTCAAATCCCTCCTGGCATGAAGTCCTGTCCTTATCTGTCTTATAAAAATGGTGAATCATTTACAGCAGAAACAGGGAACTAAGAACAGGTTATAAAATCACTGAGGCAAATTCTGAGGCTTTTGCAGAGAGATCTTCTGGATCCCTTTTCCTCTGGGTCTCTGGTGCAGCCATGGGCCAGAGGACAGGAGAACGGCTGAGCAGCAGACTGCTGGGCCTCTCAGGCCTGCAAATGCAGTTTGAACATCAGGCATGGCTCTTGGCTAAGGGAACAGCCAGAAGATACACTCCAGTTACTGGAGAGCATACTGATGCCCCAGAGGAGGGCCTGAGTCAGTCTTCAGCCCAGCTGGGAAGCACAAGTTTGAGCCCCTGGCTTCCATCCTACACAGTTCTGATGCAACAACTAGAAATGTGGAGCTCCTAAGCTACTTGAAGGGGAAAGCAGATCTGATAAGCTAGGGACTTTTCTTTTGTAAATTCATTGAATGTTTTACCTCCCTCCAAGGAATATATTTGAAAAGAAGATCTGAAAGAGTCAGCTAAAGAGTGATGCCCTAATGGTATAAATTCAGGAGGAGCCCAACCCAAGGAAAACAGGGGTTTATCAATCAGTCAAGCAGTACTTCTAGAAATCTCTTAGGACTGCTCTGGGATGTGTTCAGGTAGGCCCCCAGAAAGGTGAGGCTCCGATCCCTGGAGGCAATCTTGGAGGAACCCTCTCTCTTTCTGTCCTTGGCTGGAGGCAAGAGAAAGACACCTAGAAGACTAAAAATAGGAACCTTCTCTTTGAAAACAGACCCATTTTATCACAAGTGGAAACAGTAATAAGAATTTTCCCTTCCTAGAAATGGGAAAAGGTTCCAGCAACTGGGAGGAAACCACTAAAATGAGCTTCCGCGGTCCCAGACCTGTAACTGCTCCAAGGCTCTGTCAATCATGCTGGTTGTGGCTGGAGGCCAGTATGTCTTCTCAGAATCTCGGAAGACTGTTTTCACCCTCACTTTTGCATTACCCTGCAGAATGTGTCTTATTTCCCCTACTAGGTTATAATCTCCCTGAGGGCAGAGACCCTTACCTGTCTTTTACATCATCTTGTACCAAATTCATTTTGTGAGGGCTCAGTTCAATTCAATAATTCTTTTAAGGATGGTCTGTCCTAATACTGCTTAGTGGAATCTATTCTTAATAGAGTTCTCCCTTTATTAAAAAGGAGAAAAAATCAGCTCACATCCACCTTAAGAGAAGTTTCCGTACAGCTCATGCTACCATTAAATGAAGCTCATGCTTACTATTAATTTGTTAAAATAAATGAACTCTCAAATGAGTAAAACCTCTTAAATATTAAAATTTAAGCACACAATGATGACAAATGTCATGATAAACTACATTTTGATAGCAGAGAGATAATTAGGTATTTACTATATATGGTATTACCTAAAAACTAAGAAATTATTTGGAATTTTATATAAACAAATCACTGTAATGTATAACAGGGATAGAGGGACTGAGGAAAAGAAGGTGGAATCTGGAATCTGATAATAGAACCATGCCTCTTTCTAGAAATATTATTACAATGACCTTTCTCAACAGCTGCAGCTGTTCCTTTACTCCAAAATATTGTATCAGAGACTCTTGAATAAAATATAAATTTAGGGGTCAGATGGGTACGTACCGCTAGCTTGTGAATTGGATCATCTCTTGGGAATATTATGCCTCTTTCATAGATAGATAACCAAACCCTGATCTAAATATTTATGACTGTTGAGGTTGTTTAGCCAGTCAGCCTCACCCAGCCAATTGCTTAGATTTATTCTGTCTCTGTAAAATGAGAGGTAACACTAATTCTTAGAGGAGGAATTCAATAACTTCATTCAAATATTTAAGTGTCTTCATTTAAGTATTTAAGTTTATAATTTCCAGGTTCTTTTTTATTTGTTTTACTTTAATTTCTTGATTTTATTTTAACATTTTTATGGAGGATAATTTATCCGTTTTTGAAATTTTTTATTATGGTTCTGTATATATTTTATATAGATACACTATATTTGGACATATAGAATTGGCCATTTGTACATTTTAAATGTACAAATCAGTGGCATTAATTATATTTACAATGTTGTATAACTACCAGTACTATCCATTTCCAGAACCTTTGATGACCCCAGAAATGCTGCGCCCATTAAACACCTACTTATTGCCCCCTTCTTCTAGCCCCTGTAACCTTCAATCTATTCTCTGCTTCTATTGATTTACCTATTCTAGATCATTAATATAAGTAGAAGCTTATATTTGTCCTTTGGTGTCTGACTTATTTCATTTAGCATAATGTTTTCAAGGTTCATCCATGTTGTAACATGTATCATAACTTCATTCCTTTGATTGAGGTTGAATAAATATGGTTGAATAAATATTCCCTTATATGTATATAGTACATTTTGTTTATCCACTCATTTGTTGATGGATACTTAGGTTATGTTCACTTTTTTTTTTTGGTATCATTAATCTACAATTACATGTGCAACATTATGGTTACTAAACTCCCCACTTCATCAAGTCCCCCGCACCCACATACCCCATTACAGTCACTGTCCATCAGCGTAGTGACATGCTATAGAATCACTACTTGTCTTCCCTGAGTTGTACAGCCATCCCTGTGCCCCCTCCTACATTATGTC
This sequence comes from Smutsia gigantea, assembly GCA_032199065.1. Taxonomy (NCBI): domain Eukaryota; kingdom Metazoa; phylum Chordata; class Mammalia; order Pholidota; family Manidae; genus Smutsia; species Smutsia gigantea. The sequence goes on from JAVSCE010006563.1 coordinate 10,069, forward strand.
TGCTAATCGTAATGCCCCTTTTTTCCCCTTATCTCTCCCTTCCCACCCATCCTCCCCAGTCCCTTTCCCTTGGGTAACTGTTAGTCCATTCTTGGGTTCTGTGAGTCTGCTGCTGTTTTGTTCCTTCAGTTTATTCTTTGTTCTTATACTCCACATATGAGTGAAATCATTTGATACTTGTCTTTTTCCACCTGGCTTATTTCACTGAGCATAATACCCTCTGGCTGCATCCATGTTGTTGCAAATGGTAGGATTTGTTTTCTTCTTATGGCTGAATAATATTCCATGGTGTATATGTACCACCTCTTCTTTATCCATTCATCTGCTGATGGACACTTAGGTTGCATCCATTTCTTGGCTATTGTAAATAGTGCTGCAATAAGCATAGGAGTGCATTTGTCTTTTTCAAAAGGGCTGCTGCATTCTTAGGGTAAATTCCTAGGAGTGGGATTCCTGGGTCAAATGGTATTTCTAGTTTGAGTTTTTTGAGGAACCTCCATACTGCTTTCCACAATGGTTGAACTAATTTGCATTCCCACCAGCAGTATAGGAGGGTTCCCCTTTCTCCACAACCTCGCCAACATTTGTTATTGTTTGTGTTTTGGATGTTGGCAATCCTCACTGGTGTGAGGTGATATCTCATATTTTTAATTTGCATTTCTCTGATGATTAGCAATGTGGAGCATCTTTTCATGTGCCCATTGGCCATTGGAATTTCTTCTTTGGAGAAGTGTCTATTCAGATCCTCTGCCCATTTTTTAATTGGATTATTTGCTTTTTGTTTGTTGAGGTGCGTGAGCTCTTTATATATTTTTGATTTCAACCCCTTATCGGATATGTCATTTATGAATATATTCTCCCTTACTGTAGGATGTCTTTTTGTTCTACTGATGGTGTCCTTTGCTGTACAGAAGCTTTTCAGCTTGATATAGTCCCACTTGTTCATTTTTGCTTTTGTTTCCCTTGCTCGGGGAGATACATTCATGAAGAATTTGCTCATGTTTATATCCAAGAGATTTTTGCCTATTTTTTTTCTAAGAGTTTTATGGTTTCATGACTTACATTCAGGTCTTTGATCCATTTTGAATTTACTTTTGTGTATGGGGTTAGACAGTTATCAGGTTTCATTCTCTTACATGTAGCTGTCCAGTTTTGCCAACACCAGCTGTTGAAGAGACTATCATTTCCTCATTGTATATCCATGGCTCCTTTATCATATATTAATTGACCATATATGTTTGGGTTAATGTCTGGGCTCTCTATTTTGTTCCACTGGTCTGTAGGTCTGTTCTTGTGCCAGTACCAGATTGTCTTGATTACTGTAGCTTTGTAGTAGAGCTTGAAATCTGGGAGCGTAATTCCCTGTTTTATTTTTCCTTCTCAGCACTGCTTTGGCTACTCAGGGTCTTTTGTGGTTCCATATTAATTTAGAACTATTTGTTCCAGTTCACTGAAAAATGCTGTTGGTATTTTGATAGGGATTGCGTTGAATCTGTAGATTGCTTTAGGTAGTATAGCCATTTTGACAATATTTATTCTTCCTAGCCAAGAGCATGGGGTGAATTTCCATTTGTTAGTGTCCTCTTTAATTTCTCTTAAGAGTGTCTTGTAGTTTTCAGGGTATAGGTCTTTCACTTCCTTCCTTAGGTTTATTCCTAGGTATTTTATTCTTTTTGATACAATTGTGAATGGAATTGTTTTCCTGTTTTCTCTTTGTTAGCTCATTGTTAGTGTATAGAAAAGCAACAGATTTCTGTGTATTGATTTTGTATCCTGCAACGTTTCTGAATTCAGATATTAGTTCTAGTAGTTTTGGATTGGAGTCTTTAGGGTCTTTAAGTACAATATCATGTCATCTGCAAATAGTGACAGTTTGACTTCTTCTTTACCAATCTGGATGCTTTAATGTTCTTTGTTTTGTCTTATTGCTGTGGCTAGGACCTCCAGTACTATGCTGAATAACAGTGGAGAGAGTGGGCATCCCTGTCTTGTTCCTGATCTTAGACAAAAAGCTTTCAGCTTCTCGCTGTTAAGTATGATGTCGGCTGTGGGTTTGTCATATATGGCCTTTATTATGTTGAGGTACTTGCCCTCTATACCCATTTTGTTGAGAGTTTTAATCAGGAATGGATGCTGAATTTTGTCAAATGCTTTTTCAGCATCTATGGCGTTGATCATGTGGTTTTTGTCCTTCTTTTTGTTGATGTGGTGGATGATGTTAATGGATTTTCAAATGTTGTACCATCCTTGCATCCCTGAGATGAATCCCAGTTGATCATGGTGTATGATCCTCTTGATGTATTTTTGAATTTGGTTTGCTAATATTTTGTTGAGAATTTTTGCATCTTTGTTCATCAGGGATAATAGTCTGTAATTTTCTTTTTAGGTTGCGTCTTTGCCCGGTTTTGGTATTACAGTGATGATAGCTTCATAGAATGAGTTTGGAAATATTCCCTCCTCTTCTATTTTTTGGAAAACTTTAAGGAGAATGGGTATTATTTCTTCTCTATATGTCTGGTAAAATTCAGAGGTGAATCCACCTGGCTTGGGGGTTTTGTTCTTGGGTAGTTTTTTGATTACCAATTCAATTTCGTTGCTGGTGATTGGTCTGTTTAGTTTTTCTGTTTCTTGCTTGGTCAGTCTTGGAAAGTTGTATTTTTCTAAGAAGTTGTCCATTTCTTCTATGTTTTCCAGCTTGTTAGCATATAGATTTTCATAGTATTCTCTTATAATTCTTTGTATTTCTGTGGGATCCATAGTGATTTTTCCTTTCTCAATTCTGATTCTGTTTATGTGTATAGATTCTCCTTTTCTCTTAATGAGTCTGGCTAGGGGTTTATCTATTTTGTTTATTTTTTCAAAGAACCATCTCTTGGTTTCATTGATTTTTTTTCTATTGTTTTATTCTTCTCAATTTTATTTATTTCTTCTCTGATCTTTATTATGTCCCTCCTTCTGGTGACTTTGGGCCTCATTTGATCTTCTTTTTCTAATTTCAATAATTGTGACTTTAGACTACTCATTTGGGATTGTTCTTCCTTCTTTAAATAGGCTTCGATTGCAATATACTTTCCTCTTAGTACTGCCTTTGCTGCATCCCACAGAAGTTGGGGCTTTGTGCTGTTGTTGTCATTTGTCTCCATATATTGTTTGATCTCTGTTTTAATTTGGTTGTTGATCCACTGATTGTTAAGGAGCATGTTGTTAAGCCTCCATGTATTTGTGAGCCTTTTTGTTTTCTTTGTACAATTTATTTCTAGTTTTATACCTTTGTGATCTGAGAAGTTGGTTGGTAGAATTTCAATAGTTTTGAATTTACTGAGGTTCATTTTGTGGCCTAGTATGTGGTCTATTCTGGAAAATGTTCCATGTGTACTTGAGAAGAATGTGTATCCTGCTGCTTTTGGGTGTAGAGCTCTGCAGATGTCTGTTAGGTCCATGTGTTCTAGTGTGTTGTTCAGTGCCTATGTGTCTTTACTCATTTTCTGTCTGGTTGATCTGTCCTTTGGAGTGAGTGGTGTGTTGAACTCTCCTAAAATGAATGCATTGCTTTCTATTTCCTCCTTTAATTCTGTTAGTATTTTTTTCACATATGTCAGCAGTCCTGTGTTGGGTGCATATAAATTTCTAATGGTTATATCCTCTTGTTGGACTGACCCCTTTATCATTATGTAATGTCCTTCTTTATCTCTTGCTATTTTCTTTGTTTTGAAGTCTATTTTGTCTGATACAAGTACGGCAACACCTGCTTTTTCTTCCTGTTGTTTGCATGAAATATCTTTTTCCAGCCCTTCACTTTTAGTCTGTGTATATCTTTGGGTTTGAGGTGAGTCTCTTGTAAGCAGCATATAGATGGGTCTTGCTTTTTTATCTATTCTGTTACTCTGTGTCTTTTGATTGGTGCATTCAGTCCATTTACATTTAGGGTGATTATCGATAGATATGTACTTATTGCCATTGCCAGCTTTAGATTCGTGGTTACCAAAGGTTCAAGGGTAGCTTCTTTACTATCTAACAGTCTAACTTAACTCTCTTGTTAAGCTATTATAAACACAGTCTGATGATTCTTTATTTCTGTCCCTTATTCTTCCTCCTCCATTCTTTATATGCTAGGTGTTTTATTCAGTACTCTTTTATGTTTCCTTTTGTCTGTTTTTGTGGATAGTTGATTTTACTTTTTGCCTTTAGTTAGTATTTGGATGGTCTGCTTTCTATGCTGATTTTATTTTCTCTGGTGACATCTTTTTAGCCTTAGGAGTGCTTCCATCTAGAGTAGTCCCTTTAAGATATCCTGTAGAGGTGGTTTGTGGGAGGCAAATTCCCTCAACTTTCGCTTGCCTGGGAATTGTTTAATCCCTCCCTCAAATTTAAATGATAATCGTGCTGGATACAGTATTCTTGGTTCAAGGCCCTTCTGTTTCATTACATTAAATATACCATACCATTCTCCTCTGGCCTGTAAAGTTTCTGATGAGAAGTCTGATGATAGTCAGATGGGTTTTCCTTTGTAGGTGATCTTTTTTCTCTCTCTGGCTGCCTTTAATACTTTGCCCTTGTCTTTGATCTTTGCCATTTTAATTATTATGTGTCTTGGTGTTGTCTGCCTTGGGTTCTTTGTGTTGGGAGGTCTGTGGGCTTCCATGGTCTGAGAAACTATTTCCTTCCCCAGCTTTGGGAAGTTTTCAGCAATTATTTCTTCAAAGACACTTTCTATCCCTTTTTCTCTCTCTTCTTCTTCTGTTACCCCTATAATGCAAATATTGTTCCGTTTGGATTGGTCACACAGTTCTCTTAATATTCTTTCATTCCTAGAGATCCTTTTATCTCTCTCTGCCTCAGCTTCTCTGTACTCCAGTTCTCTGATTTCTATTCCATTAACAGTCTCTTGCACCTTTTCCAGTCTGCTCTTAAGCCCATCAATTGATTGTTTCGTTTCTGTAATGTCCCTCTTGACTTCCTCCCTTAGCTCTTGCATATTTCTCTCTAGATCCATTAGCATGGTTATGACTTTTATTCTGAATTCTTTTTCAGGAAGATTGTTTAAATCTCTCCCATCAGGCCCTCTCTCTGGATTTGTCTGGGTGATCTTTGTCTGGACCACATTCTGTCTTTTCATGGCGATAGAATTGGTCACAGGCAGGTGCCGCTTGTGTCAGTTCGGAGAACAAAGTCCCTTCCTGCTTTTTGTTCTCCTTTCCCTTCTCTGGAGCCTATGCTGGTTACCCACACACCAGGAGGCAGTCTCTGGCATAATCCCATGAGCTGCCATGTGCAGGGCCACCCTCAGGCTAGCCGAGAGCACTGCGGCGGTTTGCAGTCACACCGGGTACGTTCTGCTCCCCTTGGTGCCTTACATACCTTCCTCTGGCTTCCGTGGCCCTTCCCGGTTAGCTGCGTGCCCGCCAGGAGGAGATTTCTGTGGGTGGGGCTGCTCTCCCGCTGTTCCACAGCTGTGGCAGATCCACTGGACTGACTGCAGCACCAGCCGGGGAGAAAGAATTGCAGGCTGCTTATCACGTGAGGGGCTTCGGTGGGGCTGCTTTGCCTGGCAGCTGGCTAGGGGGCCCGAAATTCCTCAAGATTCCCAGACTGCTCGGCTGAGTGCACTGGGACAATTTTGTTCTGCTGTTGGGGCCTTGTCTCTTTAAGACTTTTAAAAAAGCCCACTTTTCTTTTGTCCCAGGGGAGCTGGCTCTGGGGACCCACTCGCAGTCTCCATCTCAGATCCTGCCCTTCTGTTTCTCTAATCTCCAGTACAGCATGCGATGTGTGTCTGTGCTCCCGATACAGATCACCAGGGCTGGTTATTTAGCAGTCCTGTGCTTCCACTCCCTCCCCATTCTGATTCTTTTCCTCCCGCCGGTGAGCTGGGGTGGGGAGTGCTTGGGTCCTGCTGGGTTGCAGTTTTGTATCTTAGCTGCTTTGTGAGGCACTGAGTTCTCACAGTTGTAGCTGTAGCCTGGCTTTCGTACTGTATCTTCTGGTCTTTCTTTTAGGAATAGTTGTATTTGTTGTATTTTCACAAATATACATGGTTTGGGGAGGAGATTTCTGCCGCCCTGCTCACACTGCCATCTTCCCAGAAGTCTCAGGTTATTTCCACTTTTGGTTAATAATTTTGGTGAATAATGCAGCTATGAACACTGGTATTCAAATATATGTTTGAGTCTCTGCTTTCAGTTCAAAAGGATACAAAAGTAGAAGTGGAATTGTGGTGCCATATGCTGGTTCTATGTTAAACTTCTTGAGAAACTACCAAACTTCTCTTTGCCTTTGGCAACTTGACTATAAAGTATCTCATTATAGATACCTTTTGAGGTATCCTGATTATAGTTTATTGAACATCCAAGATGTTCACATCTTTGATCACATTTGGGATGTTTTCAGCCAGATATTCTTTCTGCCCTTTCTCTCTTTGTTCTGAAACTCCCATAATGTGCACGTTGGCCTGCTTGATGGTATCCTACATGTACCTAAGTCTTTGTTCACATCATTCCTTTTTCTTTCTGCTCCCAGACTGTCCTGTCTTTAAGTTCACTAATTTTTTCTTTTGCCCTCTCAAATGTGCTGTTGAATCCCTCTATTGAATTTCTCATTCCAGCTATTGTATTTTGTAGCTCCATAATTTCTATTTGGTTCCTTTACATAATTTCTATCTCTTTATTGACAGTCTCATTTTGTTCAGACATCGTGTTCCTAGTTTTCTTTCATTCTTATGCTTGGTCTCCTTTCATTCTTTGAGTATATTTAAAATAGCTGTTTTAAAGTTTTTTTCTGGCAAGTCCAATGTCTTTGCTTCCTCATGGACAGTTTTATCAGCCCATTTTTTCCTTTGAATGAATACTTTCTGGTTTCTTTGATGCTTTGTGGGGTTATTTTTTTGTTGAAAATTGGATGTTCAAATATCATAATGTGTCGACTCTAGCAGTCAGGTGCTTTCTCTTCCCCAGAGTTTGCTTAATTGTTGAAGGCTTAACTTGTGTTCAGTTAGTGTGTTGACGGAGATTGCCTTGACCAGAAGCTAAACAAAACAAACAAAAGCCCTACCTCTCCTACTCTTTATGAAGTGGATCTGTCCTAGGGCACTCCTGTAATACCATTTGACACTCCCCATTGGCCCTCACTTCCTTCTTGCACTGAGCCTAAAGATCAACCAGGGGCGAAAGCTTAGGATATTCTCAGATCTTTTCAAAACATACGTCCTGTCCTGGGCATACATGTTGCCTTCTAAATTTCAAAAGTACCCACAGATGCTTTTGAATTGCCCTAATTTCCCAAAGAACTCTCCCTGGCTCTAGGCAGTCTATTGTATGTCTCAACCTTAATCTTTTGCTCCCAGGAAGCTGCAGATTCTTTCTTTGCCTTACAATGTTTTTGAGCAATACTTGTCACTATTTCCCCTGTGTAGCTTCCAAGTTTGGTAAAACAGAGACAGAACTTTGTGTTAGTTCCCAGACAGTTTAGGACAAACACAATGATTTCTGCTCTGATTGTCCCAGAACCAGGGACCAGAGTCCCACAGTAGGAGTACAGGCTGCAATCTTCAAGGCTTGTGGGGATGGATCTTCCTACCATTTTTTTAAATATAATTTATTTTATTATCATTAATTTACAATTACATGTGCAATATTACGATTATTAAACTACCCCTTCATCAGGTCCCCCCCACCAACCCCATTACACTCACTGTCCATCAGCGTAGTGAGATGCTATAGAATCACTACTTGTCTTCTCTGAGTTGTACTGCCCTCCCCGTGCCCCCCCAACATTACATCTGCTAATCTTAATGCCCCTTTTTCCCTCTTATCCCTCCCTTCCCGCCCATTTTCCCCAGTCCCTTTCCCTTTGGTAACTATTAGTCCGATCTTGGGTTCTGTGAGTCTGCTGCTGTTTTGTTCCTTCAGTTTTTTTCTTTGTTCTTATACTCCACATATGAGTGAAATCATTTGATACTTGTCTTTTTCGGCTTGGCTTATTTCACTGAGCATAATACCCTCTAGCTCCATCCATGTTGTTGCAAATGGTAGGATTTGTTTTCTTCTTATGGCTGAATAATATTCCATTGTGTATATGTACCACATCTTCTTTATCCATTCATCTACTGATGGACACTTAGGTTGCTTCCATTTCTTGGCTATTGTAAATAGTGCTGCGATAAACATAGGGGTGCATCTGTCTTTTTCAAACTGGGCTGCTGCATTCTTAGGGTAAATTCCTAGGAGTGGAATTCCTGGGTCAAATGGTATTTCTATTTTGAGTTTTTTGAGGAACCTCCATACTGCTTTCCACAATGGTTGAACTAATTTGCAGTCCCACCAGCAGTGTAGGAGGGTTCCCTTTTCTCCACATCCTCGCCAACATTTGTTGTTGTTTGTGTTTTGGATGTTGGCCATCCTCACTGGTGTGAGGTGATATCTCATTGTGGTTTTAATCTGCATTTCTCTGATGATTAGCGATGTGGAGCATCTTTTCATGTGCCTGTTGGCCATCTGAATTTCTTCTTTGAGAAGTGTCTATTCATGTCCTCTGCCCATTTCTTAATTGGATTATTTGCTTTCTGTTTGTTAAGGTGCATGAGTTCTTTATATATTTTGGATGTCAACCCTTTATCAGATACGTTTTTTATGAATATATTCTCCCATACTGTAGGATGTCTTTTTGTTCTACTGATGGTGTCCTTTGCTGTACAGAAGCTTTTCAGCTTGATATAGTCCCACTTGTTCATTTTTGCTTTTGTTTCCCTTGCCCGGGGAGATATGTTCATGAAGAAGTTGCTCATGTTTATGTCCAAGAGATTTTTGCCTATGTTTTTTTCTAAGAGTTTTATGGTTTCATGACTTACATTCAGGTCTTTGATCCACCTTGAGTTTACCTTTGTGTATGGGGCTAGACAGTAGTCCAGTTTCATTCTCTTACATGTAGCTGTCCAGTTTTTCCAACACCAGCTGCTGAAGAGGCTGTCATCTCCCCATTGTATATCCAAGGCACTTTTATCAAATATTAATTGACTGTATATGTTTGGGTTAATGTTTGGATTTTCTATTCTGTTCCACTGGTCTGTGGGTCTGTTTTTGTGCCAATACCAAATTGTCTTGATTACTGTGGCTTTGTAGTAGAGCTTGAAGTCAGGGAGCGTAATTCCCCCTGTTTTATTCCTCCTTCTCAGGATTGCTTTGGCTATTCGGGGTCTTTTGTGGTTCCATATGAATTTTAGAATTATTTGTTCCAGTTCATTGAAGAAAGCTGTTGGTAGTTTGATAGGGATTGCATTGAATCTGTAGATTGCTTTAGGTAGTATAGCCATTTTGACAATATTTATTCTTCCTAGCCAAGAGCATGGGATGCATTTCCATTTGTTAGTGTCCTCTTTAATTTCTCTTAGGAGTGTCTTGTAGTTTTCAGAGTACAGGTCTTTCACTTCCTTCGTTAGGTTTATTCCTAGGTATTTTATTCTTTTTGATGCAATTGTGAATGGAATTGTTTTTCTGATTTCTCTTTCTGTTAGTTCATCATTAGTGTATAGGAAAGCAACAGATTTCTGTGTGTTAATTTTGTATCCTGCAACTTTGCTGAATTCAGATATTAGTTCTAGTAGTTTTGGAATGGAATCTTTAGGGTTTTTTATGTACAGTATCATGTCATCTGCAAATAGTGACAATTTGACTTCTTCTTTACCAATCTGGATGCCTTGTATGTCTTTGTTTTGTCTGATTGCTGTGGCTAGGACCTCCAGTACTATGTTGAATAACAGTGGAGAGAGTGGGCATCCCTGTCTTGTTCCCGATCTTAGATGAAAAGCTTTCAGCGTCTCGCCGTTAAGTATGATGTTAGCTGTGGGTTTGTCATATATAGCCTTTATGATGTTGAGGTACTTGCCGTCTATACCCATTTTGTTGAGAGTTTTAATCAGGAATGGATGCTGAATTTTGTCAAATGCTTTTTCAGCATCTATGGAGATGATCATGTGGTTTTTGTTCTTCTTTTTGTTGATGTGGTGGATGATGTTGATGGATTTTCGAATGTTGTACCATCCTTGCATCCCTGGGATGAATCCCACTTGATCATGGTGTATGATCCTCTTGATGTATTTTTGAATTCGTTTGCTAATATTTTGTTGAGTATTTTTGCATCTACGTTCATCAGGGATATTGGTCTGTAATTTTCTTTTTTGGTGAGGTCTTTGCCCGGTTTTGGTATTAGAGTGATGCTGGCTTCATAGAATGAGTTTGGAAGTATTCCCTCCTCTTCTATTTTTTGGAAAACTTTAAGGAGAATGGTGTTATTTCTTCTCTATATGTCTGGTAGAATTCAGAGGTGAATCCATCAGGCCTGGGGGTTTTGTTCTTGGGTAGTTTTTTGATTACCAATTCGATTTCGTTGCTGGTGATTGGTCTGTTTAGTTTTTCTGTTTCTTGCTTGGTCAGTCTTGGAAGGTTGTATTTTTCTAAGAAGTTGTCCATTTCTTCTATGTTTTCCAGCTTGTTAGCATATAGATTCTCATAATATTCTCTTATGATTCTTTGTATTTCTGTGGGGTCCGTCGTGATTTTTCCTTTCTCATTTCTGATTCTGTTTATGTGTGTAGATTCTCTTTTTCTCTTAATGAGTCTGGCTAGGGGTTTATCTATTTTGTTTATTTTTCAAAGAACCAGCTCTTGGTTTCATTGATTTTTTTCTATTGTTTTATTCTTCTCAATTTTATTTATTTCTTCTCTAATCTTTATTATGTCCCTCCTTCTGGTGACTTTGGGCCTCATTTGTACTTTTTCCAATTTCAGTAATTGTGTCTTTAGACTATTCATTTGGGAATGTTCTTCCTTCTTTAAATAGGCCTGGATTGCAATATACTTTCCTCTTAGAACTAACTGCCTTTGCTGCGTTCCACAGAAGTTGGGGCTTTGTGTTGTTGTTGTCATTAGTCTCCATATATTCTTTGATTTCTGTTTTGATTCGGTCATTGACCCATTGATTAATTAGGAGAATGTTGTTAAGTCTCCATGTATTTGTGAGCCTTTTTGTTTTCTTTCTAAAATTTAATTCTAATACCTTTATGATCTGAGAAGTTGGTTGGTAGGATTTCAATATTTTTGAATTTACTGAGGTTCTTTTTGTGGCCTAGTATGTGGTCTATTCTGGAAAATGTTCCATGTGCACTTGAGAAGAATGTGTATCCTGTTGCTTTTGGGTGTAGAGTTCTGTAGATGTCTGTTAGGTCCATCTGTTCTAGTGTGTTGTTCAGTGCCTCTGTGTCTTTACTTATTTTCTGTCTGGTTGATCTGTCCTCTGGAGTGAGTGGTGTGTTGAAGTCTCCTAAGATGAATGCATTGCTCTCTGTTTCCTCCTTTAATTCTGTTAGTATTTGTCTCACATATGCTGGCGCTCCTGTGTTGGGTGCATATATATTTATAATGGTTATATCTTCTTGTTGGACGGACCCCTTTATCATTATGTAATGTCCTTCTTTATCTCTTGGTACTTTCTTCGTTTTGAAGTCTATTTTGTCTGATACAAGTACTGCAACACCTGTTTTTTTCTCTTTGTTGTTTGCATGAAATATCTTTTTCCATCCCTTCACTTTTAGTCTGTGTGTATCTTTGGATTTGAGGTGAGTTTCTTGTAGGCAGCATATAGATGGGTCTTGCTTTTTTATCCATTCTGTTACTCTGTGTCTTTTGATTGGTGCATTCAGTCCATTTACATTTAGGGTGATTATTGATAGGTATGTACTTATTGCCATTGCTGGCTTTAGATTCGTGGTTACCAAGGGTTCAAGGGTTGCTTCTTTACTATCTAACAATCTAACTTTCTTTCTTGTTAAGTTATTGTAAACACAGTCTGATGTTTCTTTATTTCTCTCCCTTCTTATTCCTCCTCCTCCATTCTTTCTATACTAGGTGTTTTATTCTTTGCCTTTAGTTAGTATTTGGATGGTCTGCTTTCTTTGCTATGATTTTATTTTCTCTGGTGACATCTTTTTAGCCTTAGGTGTGCTTCCATCTAGAGCAGTCCATTTAAGATATCCTGTAGTGGTGGTTTATGAGAGGCAAACTCTCTCAACTTTCGTTTGTCTGGAAATTGTTTAATCCCTCCATCATATTTAAATGATAATCGTGCTGGATACAATATTCTTGGTTCGAGGCCCTTCTGTTTCATAACGTTAAATATATCATGCCATTCTATTCTGGCCTGTAAGGTTTCTGTTGAGAAGTCTGATGATAGTCTGATGGGTTTTCCTTTGTAGGTGATCTTTTTTCTCTCTCTAGCTGCCTTTAATACCCTGTCTTTATCTTTGATCTTTGCCATCTTAATTATTATGTGTCTTGGTGTTGTCTTCCTTGGGTCCCTTGTGTTGGGGGATCTGTGGGCTTCGGTGGACTGCGAGACTATTTCCTTCCCCAGCGAGGGAAAGTTTTCAGCAATTATTTCTTCAAAGACACTTTCTATCTCTTTTTCTCTCTCTTCTTCCTCTGGTACTCCTATAATGCGAATATTGTTCCGTTTGGATTGGTCACACAGTTCTCTTAATATTCTTTCATTCCTAGGGATCCTTTTATCTCTCTCTGCCTCAGCTGCTCTGTATTCCTGTTCTCTGATTTCTATTCCATTAACAGTCTCTTGCATCTCATCCAGTCTGCTGTTAAGACCGTCGATCGCTTGTCTGATTTCTGCATTGTCTTTCCTCACTTCCCTCACTTCTTCCTTCAGCTATTGCACATTGCTCTGTAGGTCCATCAGCATGGTTATGACTTTTATTCTGAATTCTTTTTCAGGAAGACTGTGCATTTCCATCCCTTCAGACTCCCTCTCTGGGGTTGTCTGGTTGATTTTGGTCTGAACCATATTCCTCTGTCTTTTCATGGCTATAGAATTGGTCACTGGTAGTTGCCACGTATGTCAGCTGGGCTCTTTAAGACTTTAAAAAGAGAAAAAAAAGAGAAGAAAGAAAGAAAAAAGAAAAAAGAAAGAAAAGAAAAAACAAAAAACAAAACAAAAAAAAAAACAAAAAAAACGCCCACCGGAGTAGATTCTGTGGGAATGCTGTAGGTGGCGCTATTGCCCCACTATTCCGCAGCCGTGGCTGCGCCGCTCTGCAGGGCCCTTTATCACTCTGGCAGGGGTGGGAACGAATAGGAGGCTGTTGATCTCAGTGAGAAGTGTAAGTATGGCTACGCTTCCTCAGTCGCCAGCTAAGGCGTCTGAAACTCCCCAGGACTCCCAGCCTGCTGGGTTGAGTGTGCTGGGGCGATCCGGCTCCTCCGCTGGGCTCCTGTCTCTTTAAGACCGCTGAAGAAAGCGTGCGCTTTTTTTTTTTCCTTCCCGGGAGCCAGCTGCAAGCACCCTGGCGCGTTCCCCGCTCAGATTCTGCCCCTCTGTCTCTCCAATCTCCGCTGCACTGCGCAATGTGGGTCACCACTCCCCGTGCAGATCACCAGGGCTGGCTACTTCGCGGGGTGTACTTCCACTCCCTCCCGGCTCTGAATCCTCTCCTCCTGCCGGTGCCCTGGGGTGTGGGAGTGGTCGGGTCCCACTGGGTCGTGGCTCCGTATCTTACCTGCCTCTTGGGGTGCCAAGTCCTCTCGGGTATAGCTGCATGCTGTCCGCTTTCCTGTGTATTCTGGTCTCTCTTTTAGGAATAGATGTATTTGCTGTGTTTTCGTAGGTAAATATAGTGTTGGTAGGAGATTTCTGCTGCCCTGCTCACGCTGCCATCTTCCCGGAAGTCGTCTGGTTGTCTTTCTTTTTGTGTTAATCGCAGCCATTTGATGCTCAGTGCCTAAATCTATTGATTCATTAGGAGTTGATGATATTCTAACTTTATTTCTTCTTTGCTTATTATCTGGAAAACCTCTATGAAGAGACATTTCTCCTTATCTTTTATTTGGTTATCCAGTGGTACAGTTTGTATAGGAAAGGCAGAGTAAATGCTTAATTCTTTCTTCTCTTCCCTTCTCTTTCCCAGAATAATGAGTTGGTTCATTAGCATCTTGTAAAAGTAACCAGTTTTAAAAGTTATAATTAAAAACTTATGGATTTAGGCCTTTTTGATGTGTTTTAGTCCATTACAGTTAAAATCCTTAATACTTAAATTTGTCTTATCTTTGGCCAGATGGATGTTCTTGAAATTGACTTCTGAGTCCTTTTGTTATGGGTTGAGTTTATTCTCCTCGGTTCTTGTCCCCCCTACAACGAAGAGTTGAAAAAGGCAGAGACACAGTACAGTGAAGCAGAGTGAAAGTTTTATTTGAATGCACTCTGAGAGGAGCAGGACAGAGTCAGAGTAGAAAAAGGCATGCTGCTTACTGTGAGGCTTCTCTTTATGGGGTTTTTGGCAGGGGGGAGAAGTCCTTGATTGACAATCTTTGGCCTTGGAGGCCTGGTGTATAATTGGTGAAATGGAGACATGGGCTGCGCTCTGATGGTTACTGTGCTTGTCTTCTGATATTTTCTTTTTCTGGAGCATTTCTTTTTCTGCACATTCCAAGTAACTCCTGGTCCTTGAAACTTCAACTCATTAACTCTGTGAGTCTTTTCTGTCTCTCTGGTTTTATCTGGTTCATGCTTTGAGACCCTTTCAGTGGGCTCTACTGGCATTATTCTCTCTCCACCCTGCTTATATCTACTTTTCTCCCTAACACTTTTGATGTGACCTTAGTACTCTTTGATAGTTTCTTTGCCACTTTTATGCCAGCATGTTTTAGGCTTTTCTCATTCATTTCCTGCTTCAAACTTAGACTCACCCATTTCTACAAGGAGCCCTGGTTCCTTAATAACCGGAGATGGTGTTTTATGATCTGAGTGCTAGGGATGCCCATTGCTACTGGATTGGTCATTGTTTCTAGATCTTTTCAATGAACAGAGATAGGAAATATTTCTTTTCTCTCTTTTAGAAAAGATATAATGCCTGATGGTGTCATGCTAATACTGATAATTCAAATTCAGGATTAAACGGTTTTAATTTAGACTCTTCTCTCTTATATCTGTACTTTCTTTTTGTTGTGTTGGGCAACTCAGTTCTCAAGGCCACCAGGGATGATAAAATTAGAATATAACCTAATTGCACATTTGCTTTATTACACCTTATAAACAAAATTTTCAGAATAACAATCTCAATACTGATTGTTCTCGCACAAGATGTCAGAGTAGGAAGGCAAGGTGGAAACCTCCTCACACACCAAGGAAGCAACTACAGCAAATACAACTAACCTTGAAAATGACCTTAAGACTGCAGAAAAGACCACTTAGACCTTGTGAAGATGAGAAGACAACACACAGAAAAGGGTAAAGATCGCAGAGCTGCGATCCAGCAGGACCCAAGCCCTTCCCCCATTCCAACCTACTGGCGGGAGGAAGAGGAATGGAGAGGGGAGGGGCTAGGCACCCAGGAACTCTGCACACCTGGCCCTGGAGATCTGCTCTGAGAATACAAGTCCACATTGCATTGGGTTCTGGTGATTAGTGGGGCTGGATACCAGAGACAGTTGGAATACTGTGGGAGGCTGAGACACCAGCTGCCTGTGGAGGACAGGCACACTTTGCTGATCCTGCTGAGACCCAACACAGGGGCAGCAGTGTGAAAGACTTGCCAGAAGTGGGAGGGAAGCCAGAGGGGTGACGATTGGATGGAGCTATCTCTGCAAGAGAAAGGGCAGGTAGATGATACCTCCCCAGCCCTCCCTCGGCCCAACAGGTCCAGCACTCTCAGGATCCCCAGATGCTCCATCCCCCTAACTGGCAGCTCAGCCCCAAGTTCCCTGCACACTGCTAAGGCGCCAGCCCACTCAGCCCAGCGCTGTAGGACTTTGCTGCCTGGCGGGCAGAGGCAGACTCTCCCAGCTTTCATGGCCCTGTTTCAGCCCAACTGGGAAGGGGCCTGCAGGAGCCAGCTCCAAGAGCTATTTCCTCCCCATGGGTGGCCAACCTTGTGCTGTGTGCCTGCTGCTGCTGGGGGGTGTTGTGTGACTCACTGCAGCAGCTGTGAGCCAGTGGGGCTTTTGGCTGTCTGCCTCCACCCTCCTGGTGTGGCCTCCTGCCGTGCGTGTTGAGCAGCCTCTGTGAGCCTGTGTGCCCCTCCATTGCATTCCCTGCTGCCTCCGTGCAACCTCCCAGTGTATGACTTGTCATGGCTGCTGTGCGCCCTCCTACCATGAAGTTTGCTGGCACTGCTGAGAGCCTGAGGGCTCTGCAACTGGGCAACTTGTCACCACCACCTGGTGCCCGTGCACTCTGCCATTGTGCAACTTGCTAAGTGACCACCCCACCCACCCCATTAACCCAGATGCCCACTGCAGTGCAGGCATAAGGCAGGCAGGGGGTGGTCCATCCACAACAATCCCAGCAGAAGTCACTACTCTGATCACAAAGGGCCAACTGAGGCAAACTGCGAGCCTCAGCAGACTGAGATAAACCACTGCTGGCAGAGAGACAGAAAGGTGACCCTTCCCACTGCACACCAATAGCAACTGGGGCTCCACCGCAAAGGAGAAGGCTTCTGGACACCCCGGGATGACTGCTTCATAAAGGTTTTGCTCTCTAGACCAAGAAAGCATGGCAGATCCATCTAATACAAAGGAAGAAACACAGTAACCCTGACAAAATGAGGATGCAGAGCAATATGTTCTAAACAAAACTACAGGGTAAGTCACCAGAAAGAGGGCTAAATGAAAGGGAGATCACCAGTCTTCTTGATAAAGATTTCAAAGTAAGTCATAAATATGCTCAGTGATCTGCAGTAAAGTATTGAAGATCTCAGGGAGGAGTTCAACAAAGAGATACAAAAGCTGAAAACGATCCACTCAGAGCTGAAGGATACAGTAACTGAAATGAAATATACAATGGAGGGAATGAATAATAGACTGCTGTAAAGACAATCAATGAGACGGAAATTAGAGAACAGGAACACAACAAAGCTGAGGAATAGAAAGAAGGATCTCTAGGAATGAAAGAGTGATAAAGGACCTGTGTGACCAATCCAAAGAAAACTATTTGCATAATAGGGGTACCAGCAGGGGAAGGGAGAGACAAAGGGATAGAAAGTCCCTTTAAGGAAATAATTATTGAAAACTTCAAGGATTAAAAAGAACAACGTTGCATTTTCAAGGGAATAAAAATGTCCCACATCCAAAGCTCTGTCAAGAGAAGTGCCCCCACCCCAAATTAACTTTTGTTTCATAAATGCAGAGCATGTGTTTACAAAAAAATATGTATGCACTCTCATCACTGGTTTTATGTAGAGAGGAAAGGAGCTGCATTCGATTTTGATTAAGGGCCCATTTATATCAGTTACTGGTTGGATTATTCTGGGTGGAGACTCTAGATTCCCTTCCTGGGTTTGCAGTATGACAAATGGCAGGGCCACCATATAAATCCCTTTTCTGGGCAACTAACCACAAATTAAGGGCTCAGTAAAAACGTTTTAACTAAATGTAGTGCAAACCCATGAAGGGAGGTTCAGAATCCATGTCCTCACATAAAAGTCTTGCTAGTAATCTAAGTCAGGGTAGGTTTGTGGTGGAGAGTGAAGGAGATGGCTCTGAGAAGTTATGCGAGTGGAGAAGGGTATCGGTCACACTTTTTGTTTTGTCATAAACCACCCAAAATTCAGTGACTTATGGCACATTTATTTTTCTTGCTCTTGGAGTGGAGGGGGAGGGGACTTTATTTTAGGAGCCAGGATTTGGGCTGAGATCAAGTCTGTTCCACATGTTTTATCCTGGGGCCCAGGTGGTAGTAGGGGGACAGTGGACACTTGGGGCATGCTTTCTTCTGGCAATCACAGGAGCACAGGAGGCCAAACAGAACCATGCAAGCCCATTTTTAGTTTTTACTTGTGTCACATCTGCTAACATTGCATTGGCAAAGCAAGTCACATGACCAAGCTCAACATCTGCGTGATGGAGGAATATACTCTGTCCATTGTAGTGCTCTGGAGGATCATGTGACAGGGGATGGGTAGCAGGTAAGGAATTGGGAATCATTGTTCACCTACCACAGGAAGGGACAGGGTTCTTGGGGAGCTGTGAGAACTTACCCTGCTGCCTCTAGGAATGTGGACTGGCAGAAGAGTCTTCCAGAAAAATTTGGGGAGAATTAGTCCTGATAAGGAACTGTATAGTACTGGTGCCAGAGTACAGGCTGGCCTCTCTTTATTTCCTCTTTACCCTTGTTTACAATAGATTGTAATAGGACCCCGGCTGTGTAGCTAAGGACTATATTTCCCAGGTCGCTTTGCAGCTAAGGATGGCATGTGGTTAAATTCTATCTTTGGAGTATAAATGGAAGTGATGGTGCTTCTTTCAGGCCTGCACCTTGAAACATTTTATGTGTGTTTCTCCAAATTTATTCCCCTTTCTGAAAATTGGAGCATGGAGTGCCTTCAATCCAGCTTTGTCCATGTAGATGAGGACAATACCCTGTGGCAGTGCTTCTCAAAATTCTCTGTGCATAAGGATCACCTGGAGAGTGATCCTTATTATTAAAGGATTAGATTAAAACATTAAAACAAGGATTCAGTAGGTCTGCAAGAAATCCAAGAATTTGCATCTCTAACAAGTTCCCAGGTGGGGCTGATGCTGCTGGTCTGTGGACCACACTTTGAGTAGCAGTGCTGTAGAGGATGGTGGAGATGTAGGATGGAAAGAATCTGAGCTTCTGAATGTCTGTGGGGGACAAAGGAGCCTGTCTACGAACCTTGGATTGCTTTGTGAAAGCACCATATTTTTGAGACTCTGTTACAGGGCTTAGTCATTTATCCTAGCCAACATAATCATCCTGACATTCTGCCAATCCTTCCCTCTGTCTAAACCAAATCTCTCCCACAATTTTCTTCTGTTTCATTTCGAACTCTTCTTCCTGATGATAGTGAATAATATTATCCACCTCTACTAAATGAATGTCATAAGAGCTGGCCTCTGGAATGCCATGTTCAAATGTCAATTTCAGCCTCAAGCTGTTCTCAGGCAAGAATTTTCCTTAATTATCTTTCCCAAGGAGATATGGGAAACTTAAGTGATGGGCTTTCTCCTTTCTATATCATGTAGCAAGTCTCCCTCAAAACCCAGCCCTTAAACATGGACTTGAGACAGTTTAACTTGAGTAACATTTATTTTGGAGGCAGAGATGGGGGAAGATTCAGAGCTTCCAATAACCTTGAGGAATTACCCTGCCCTCTGGGCCATCTTTTCCAGGAGCTATGTTCAAGGATAGTCTCACAGCTTACAGCTGGCCAGGTATGTGGACAAATCCTTGCCTTTGCAGTATTTTACCCAGGCCACCCTAAGGATAGAGAAATAAAGCATAAATCAGACACAGGGGCAGGAGTCTGTAAGGGATTCAGCTGAAAGGGAATGTAGGATCTGCAAGCTGGAGTCAGTTTATGCTATAGGAGAGTCCCAGACAGGGAGGGCTTGCCCATCTCAGACACATCTGAATGGGGGCTGCAGAGATGTCTGGGGTGAAGGTGTCACAATATTATTCTGCCTCACTTCACATCAGGAGAACAGTCTCCACTCCTTACAAAGCCCAGGGAAAATCCTACAGCATAGATGATGCTTACATTAGCATCCCAGATACTGCCTGCGCCCATTCCTGCCAGAGTGGCTGGTCTTTGCCCTTCATGTTCTCCTTACCAGGCAGACATCCCATTAGGATCTTTCACAACCCTCTTGGCACAGGAGATGTCATCACTGATGTTATCATCCATAAATTCTGAAAGGAAAAGCAAATGAGTGCAGAGGAAAAATCCCTTTTCATGTTTTAGTAACCAGTCATTTTTTGAGGGGGATTCCTAGAGGAAATGGAGCCTTGAGATTCAGAAACTTTTCATCTCTGGAGCCCTTCTGTGTGTTTGCCTTCTATCCTGCCTCGGTTTTCTTGCCTTTTGTTAGAATCTGTCTCTGAGCATTGTTCCTTCCAGTGGGCATCCAGGACCCGATGGACCAGGAACAGCCTTTGTTTTCAGGAAACTGCTTAGTGTGTGCAGAGTATTGTGTGTGAGTATGTGGAATGGTGATGCAGTGGTGTGTGTACTAGAAACAGGACAACACATCTTGAGGGATGGGGACCTAGAAGGTGAGGCTTAGTTAGGGGTCAGTGTGTCTCTCTTCCTCCATTTTGGCAGGAGGATCTCTGTGGAACCCTGTTTTAGTGTTAGGACTATTTAGGGCCCCTTTATTCCCTGCACTCAGCTTCCCCAGCACAGGCTGAGTTTGGTGTTAGGGAATAGTGTGTTCAGTTTTGCACCTATTGATCCACCCCACCTCGCCCAGTCCTCAGAGGAGATAGAGTCCTTACTGCTGCATAACGTGTTGCAGGCATTTGCTGAGGAATGCTTGCTGTCTTTGCACCACCACTTGTTGTTCAGCTGGAAGAGCCCATAGTCACTACTTCCATTGGCATTATCTTCATTAAAGGCCCGGGTGTTGAAGTTGCTCTCATACTGAGCCAGGCAGACCCCTGTGTCAGAGAGAGCAAAAGGTGTGGACAGAAAAGGGAGAGTGCTGCATGATGAGACACAACTTGCACTGTACTAGAACACCAGAAAAGAAAGTTTATTAGGAGTGAAATGAAAAGACAATTGGATCCTCAGTGTCAGAGTTCATTTATAATCCATGATGTATTCCCCATCCCAAGCAATAATTAGCCCAGGGTAAGTACATAATAACCATTTATTGTACAAATGCATTTGGAATGCCCAATGATCAATCAATCACAGTCTGCTCCTCATTTTTCCTTTCCAGCCTCATCTCTCAGTGCAATATCCAACAGTTTCCATGTATATTCACTTTGCTCTATGTCCCAAGGTATACACAACAGAAGAGGTGGACAAGTAGTGGAGGAGAATCCTAGGAAGTCCAATAAAACCATCCTTGAGAGTGACAAGAGAGAGTGTGTTTGGCATGGAGAAAAATGAAGATACTCAAGGAAAATTGAAATAGTTTCACATGTTCTTACCAGCTAGGTGGGTGACTGGGGTTCTTGACCCTTCTTGCACCCTTGTCATTGCCTCACCTTCTGATCTCACAGTCCCCATCTAACCTCCTTGTGACACTAGTAAAAAAGCCTTTAGAAGAACATAGCAGATGTAGGCTATTGTTTGGCAGACAAAAGGGCAGGGGAGAGAATGGCGAGCAGCACCTGTTGTTCTGGAGACCTGGACTACAAGGAGGTAGGGGAAGGCAAAGGTGACAGCCGCAGAGCCAGAAGTCGTTAGGTTAGCCTCTGGGTATGTCCAAGGAAATATTCTAGGCTGTTTGGTGCGAAGGTGATTTGGGGGAGAAGCACAAGAAAATCTCTTGTAGATAAGATAATTTCTGGTGGAAAGAGAAAAGGAGAACCAGATGGAATTACAGGGCAGAGGGGGCAGAGACAGGAACAACTCAAGGGAGTGGGAGAGAGCCCTAACAAATGAGTGAATGACAAGTGCAAAGGGCGAGACTGCTTGGCCGGGGAGGACGATCTCTTTGGGCAGAGACAGAAAGGATACACGAGTAGTTTATACTCACAGTCTTCCAGGCTGTAGCCATGGTAGCCATCCATTCCCTTGGCTTTCAGCATATGGGCCAGCTCACACTTGGAGAAGATTTTGGCCTCATAAGCTGCAAAGAAGCAGCTGAGGAGGGAGAGGATCAAAATGGACCTCATTTCTGTAGCTGGTGGAACCCAAGACTGCTGTGCCCTGGACACTGACGTCTCTTATACCCTCCAGGCACAAAGGTGTCTCTGTGCAGTAGTGCTGGCATCTATGCCAGGAAGGGCTTGACTGCCCAAGGCTAATTCTCCAAACTGCTCAGTCAGTGTGAGCTTCTGGGAAGGGAATGTAACTGAGAATGGTACCAGGAATAAAGTCTTGGTGTGAAGGGGGGTGCTGTCCTGGATTTGGGCAAATGCATAGGGGAAATGGGGAGAGAAGGGAGTTGGTAGCAGAAAAAAAGTGATATTCAAGGCTTGTGCTTTTGTTGGAAGGTCCCCAAAGGGCATTGTCTGTCTATGCTTTGCTGAACTTTGACTCATTATCTGTGCTTGGCTGAAGGTCTTTTCCCTCTCAATCTAGTGGGGTATCCATGATGGGTATCACTGATTTTGGAGGGATTAAAGACCTTCTGGTGTCTAAAATCAGTTAATGTTGAACAGGCCACCAGAGCCTAAATTCATATCGTGGTGTCTGAAAGAAGTCATCAGATCTAAACCCCCAGCCATACTTGAATTCCCTCTAATATCTGTGATCACTGATCATCAAACAGTTTGTATTTTTCAGGGTTATCCAGAGAAACAGAACCAGTAGGACATTTATATACATATAAAATAAGTTATCAGCTCATGTGATTATGGAGGCAAGTACAGATCCAGGAGAACTGATTGTGTAAATTCCAGTCTGATGAGTCTGAATCTGAAGGCAGGAGAACACCAATATCCCAGATTAAATACAATCAGACGGAGAGAAACAATTCTTTCTTATTTAGCCTTTTATTCTATTCAGGCCTTTAACGGACTGGATGGGGCCCGAATTCACATTGGGGAGGGCAATCTGCTTTACTTATCCATCAATTCAATGTTAATCTCATCTGGAAACACTCTAATAAATATACCCAGAAATAGTGTTTAACCAAATATCTGGGCACCCTGTGGTCCAGTCAAGTTGACACATAAAATTAACTATTATGTATTTGTTGAGCTGGTACAGTGATGAGACGTGTGATATCCTGAAGACCACTATTCAATTCTCTGAAATATCTCCTGATTATTTTTCTTGCCCATTCATTCAGTATTTATTGGGCATGGCTTGAGGGCCAGGTATGATGTTAATTATTAAAACATTTCTTATATTGAGCCAGAATGTGCCTTTTTATATTCTTTTCCCACTGGTCTCAGGCCACAAGATACAAGTCTCTTTTCAACATAATCATAGTTATTAAGCATCAAACGTGAGTCAGATAAACTATTAAGCACATTGCATACTTTTTAAAATTAATTGTCATTGATATATAATCTTGTGAAGGTTTAACATGAACAAAATTGTGGTTTCAACATTCACCCATATTATCAAGTCCTTACCGCCCCCACCCACCCATTGCAGTTACTGTCTATCAGCATAGTAGGATGCTATAGAGTCATTACTGTCCTCTTCATGCTGGACTACATTGCCTGTTTTTAAATCATTCAATCCCCATACCAACTCTATGAGGAGGAACTGATATGTATTTTTATATACATTGAGTACATTTATAAATGAGGAACTAAAACTATGAAGGGGTTAATTAGCTTCCTGTTGTCAGTCAAAGAATAAATGGTAGAGTTGAAATTTGCACTACGGAAGGCTGAATCTAGAGATGAGTCTTTTAGTCACCACTCAGAGTACTTCCAACACCAGTCTTCATGTCCTTAAAGATTCTCGTCATGCTCCCACACCAAATATTTATTTCTAGTCACCATTTCTTGTCTGACAGAGTTTCTTCATCTCTTGCTCATTTCCAGCCTAGACTGTCAATATTAAATATAGGGTTTGAGTTAAATGAAAATACATCAAAATCTCTATGAGTCCAGACAATTTTGAACTTTATGGGATAAAGTAAAATAAATGAGCCTGACAATTTGGTTCTGGCACAAGAACAGACCCATAGACCAGTGGAATAGACTAGAGAGCCCTGATATAACCCAACCATATGTGGTCAATTAATATATGATAAAGGAGCCATGGACATACAATGGGGAAATGACAGCTTCTTCAACAGCTGGTGTTGGCAAAACTGGACAGCTACATGCAAGAGAATGAAACTGGATTATTGTTTAACCCCATACACAAAACTAAACTTGAAATGGATCAAAGACCTGAATGTAAGTCATGAAACCATAAAACTCTTAGAAGACAACATAGGCAAAAATCTCCTGAACATAAGCTTGAGAAACTTCTTCCTGAACGCATCTCCTCAAGCCAGGGAAACAAAAGCAGAAATGAACACATGGGACTACATCAAACTAAAAAGCTTCTGTATGGCAAAGGACACAATCAACAGAACAAAAAGGCATCCTACAGTATGGGAGAATATATTCATAAATGACATATCCGACAAGGGGTTAACATCCAAAATAGATAAAGAACTCCCATGCCTCAACACCCAAAAAGCAAATAATCCGATTAAAAAATGGGCAGAGGATCTGAACAGACATTTCCCCAAGGAAGAAATTCAGATGGCCAACAGGCACATGAAAAGATGCTCCTCATCACTAATCATCAGGGAAATGCAAATTAAAACCACAATGAGATATCACCTCACACCAGTAAGGATGGCTAGCATCGAAAAGATTAAGAACAACAAATTCTGGTGAGGATTTGGAGAAAGGGGATCCCTCCTACCCTGCTGGTGGAATGTAAGCTAGTTCAACCATTGTGGAAAGCCATATGGAGGCTCCTCAAAAAACTAAAAATAGAAATACCATTTGACCCTGGAATCCCACTCCTTGGAATTTACCCAAAGAATACAAATTCTCAGATTCAAAAAGACACATCACCCCTATGTTTATCTCAGCACTATTTACAATAGCCAAGAAATGGAAGCAACCTAAGTGTCCATCAGTAGATGAATGGATAAAGAAGATGTGGTACATATACACAATGGAATACTATTCAGCCATAAGAAAGAAACAAATCCTACCATTTGCAACAACATGTATGGAGCTGGAGGATATTGTGCTCAGTGAAATAAGCCAGGCAGAGAAAGACACATGCCAAATAATTTCCCTCATTTGTGGAGTGTAACAATGCAGCAAAATTGAAGGACCAAAATAGGAGCAGACTCACAGACTCCAAGAAGGGACTAGTGGTTACCAAAGGGGAGGAGTGTGGAAAGGCGGGTGGGGAGGGAGGGAGAAGGGAATTGAGGGGTATTATGTTTAGTACACATGGTGTGGGGGATCACAGGGAAAACAGTGTAGCACAGAGAAGGCAAACAGTGAATCTGTGGCATCTTACTACACCCAAGGACAGTGACTGCATTGGGGTATGGGTGGGGACTTGATAATATGGGTAAAAGTAGTAACCACATTGTTTTTTCATGTGAAACCTTCATAGGAGTGTATATCAATAATACCTTAATAAAAAATTAAAAAAAATAAATGAGTCTGAAGCAGAAGAATTTAGAAAGATCTGAAACGACTCTGGGAGGGTGCAGGTAAATGACCAACAAACTTGGGTACTAGCAAAAATAAGGAGAAATCGCTCAATTTGTGTTTATAGGAAGATGGCTTTTAGTTGCTTATTATAAGTAGGAAGGAAGGAAGGTGAGAACAATTTTCTGTTCTCTGAAGAATAATAAGTAGTTTGAGACAGCACCATGCACTGAGCAATAAAAACAAAAGTCAAAAGGGAAAAACAAACAAACAAAAATAATGAAAAACAAGTGGAAAGTCCTGGACATTAATCAGGAGGAAACCAAAGAGAATGTAG
Source organism: Smutsia gigantea (assembly GCA_032199065.1). Lineage (NCBI taxonomy): Eukaryota > Metazoa > Chordata > Mammalia > Pholidota > Manidae > Smutsia > Smutsia gigantea. The sequence goes on from JAVSCE010006563.1 coordinate 35,507, forward strand.
ACATTGCCTTGAACCAAACTATGGCTTATCTTAATATACCATGCGGTGCTGGTGACTGTAATAGTAGAAAGTTGTATTAAAACAGAAAGTAGTCCAGATAATGATGGATTTTTTTCTCTATATGGTGGAAAAATGTACATAACATAAAATTTACCGTTTTAAACATTTTTAAGTGTTCAATTCAGTGGCATTAAATATATTCACATTGTTGTGTAACTATCTGTAGACCTTTTTCACTCCCCAAGTGAAACTTACCTGTTGCACAGTCACTCTCCATTCCCTTCTCTCCCAAGCCCCTGGAACCACTATTCTGCTTTCTGTCTATGAATTTTCTGTAGTTGTAGGCTTTAATTCACTTCTCTTTAGTATTTTGTGTATTTACTTTAGGTTTTGGCTTTGAGGTTCTTTCGAGGCTTACCTAAACATAGATATGTCCATCTGTTTTATGCTGATAACAACTTAGATTGCATACAAAAATGTACTCTCACGTCCCCCTTTTATTTTCTTGATGTTACAATTTACCTATTTTTATATTGTGTATTCACTAACAAATTATTGTAGCTATAGCTATTTTGAAATACTTCTGTCCTTTAACCTTTATACTAAAGTTAAGTGGTTAATAGAAGCATACTACAGTATTATTCTACTTTGACTATATACTTATTAGTCCCAGTGTGTTATATATTTTCATGTTACTAATTAGTGTTTTCATTTCAGCTTGAAGAACTCTACATCTGTGGCTTTTATTTTTTTTAATTTTAAAAGCATTTGTCTTGCTTTTATTTTTTTAATTTTAAAAGCATCTGTGACTTTTTAAAAATTTGGTATCATTAATATAAAATCACATGAGCAACATTGTGGTTACTAGATTCCCCCCATTATCAAGTCCCCACCACATACCCCATTGCAGTCACTGTCCATCAGTGTAGTAAGATGCTACAGAGTCACTACTTGTCTTCTCTGTGCTATACTGCCTTCCCCGTGATCCCTCCTATGTTATGTGTGCTAATCATAATGTCCCTTGTTCCCCTTCTCCCTCCCTTTCCACCCATCTTCTCCAGTCCCTTTCCCTTTGGTAACTGTTAGTCCATTCTCGGGTTCTGTGAGTCTGCTGCTGTTTTGTTCCTTCAGTTTTTGCTTTGCTCTTATGCTCCACAGATGAGTGAAATCATTTGATACTTGTCTTTCTCCGCCTAGCTTATTTCACTGAGCATAATACCCTCTAGCTCCATCCATGTTGTTGCAAATGGTAGGATTTGTTTTCTTCTTATGGATGAATAATATTCCATTGTGCCTATGTACCACATCTTCTTTATCCATTCGCCTACTGATGTACACTTAGGTTGCTTCCATTTCTTGGCTATTGTAAATAGTGCTGCGACAAACATAGGGGTACATATGTCTTTTTGAAACTGGGCTCCTGCATTCTTAGGGTAAATTCCTAGGAGTGGAATTCCTGGGTCAAATGGTATTTCTATTTTGAGTTTTTTGAGGAGCCTCCATACTACTTTCCACAATGGTTGAACTAATTTACATTCCCACCAGCAGGGTAGGAGGGTTCCCCTTTCTCCGCATCCTCACCAGCATTTGTTGTTGTTTGTCTTTTGGATGTTGGCCATCGTCACTGGTGTGAGGTGATATCTCATTGTGGTTTTAATTTGCATTTCTCTGATGATTAGTGATGTGGAGCATCTTTTCATGTGCCTGTTGACCATCTGAATTTCTTCTTTGGAGAAGTGTCTGTTCAGATCCTCTGCCCATTTTTTTTTTTGTATTGGCTACCTCTTTTTTTTTAATATAATTTATTTTGGTATCATTAATCTACAATTACATGTGCAATATTATGGTTATTAAACTACCCCTTCATCAGGTCCCCCCCACCAACCCCATTACAGTCACTGTCCATCAGCGTAGTGAGATGCTATAGAATCACTGCTTGTCTTCTCTGAGTTGTACAGCCCTCCCCGTGCCCCCCCAACATTACGTCTGCTAATCGTAATGCCCCTTTTTCCCTCTTATCCCTCCCTTCCCACCCATCTTCCCCAGTCCCTTTCCCTTTGGTAACTATTAGTCCGTTCTTGGGTTCTGTGAGTCTGCTGCTGTTTTGTTCCTTCAGTATTTAAAAAAAATTTTTTTTTAAGTTTATTTTGATATCATTAATCTACAATTAAATGAGTAATATTATGGTGATTACACTACCCCCTTCATCAGGATCCCCCCCCAACCCATTGCAGTCACTGTCCATCAGCATAGTCCTTCAGTATTTTTTTCTTTGTTCTTATACTCCATATATGAGTGAAATCATTTGATACTTGTCTTTTTCGGCTTGGCTTATTTCACTGAGCATAATACCCTCTAGCTCCATCCATGTTGTTGCAAATGGTAGGATTTGTTTTCTTCTTATGGCTGAATAATATTCCATCGTGTATATGTACCACATCTTCTTTATCCATTCATCTACTGATGGACACTTAGGTTGCTTCCATTTCTTGGCTATTGTAAATAGTGCTGCGATAAACATAGGGTGCATCTGTCTTTTTCAAACTGGGCTGCTGCATTCTTAGGGTAAATTCCTAGGAGTGGAATTCCTGGGTCAAATGGTATTTCTATTTTGAGTTTTTTGAGGAACCTCCATACTGCTTTCCACAATGGTTGAACTAATTTGCAGTCCCACCAGCAGTGTAGGAGGGTTCCCTTTTCTCCACATCCTCGCCAACATTTGTTGTTGTTTGTGTTTTGGATGTTGGCCATCCTCACTGGTGTGAGGTGATATCTCATTGTGGTTTTAATCTGCATTTCTATGATGATTAGTGATGTGGAACATCTTTTCATGTACCTGTTGGCCATCTGAATTTCTTTTTTGGAGAAGTGTCTGTTCAGATCCTCTGCCCATTTTTTAATTGGATTATTTGCTTTTTGTTTGTTGAGGCATGTGAGCTCTTTATATATTTTGTATGTCAACCCCTTATCAGATATGTCATCTATGAATATATTCTCCCATGCTGTAGGATGCCTTTTTGTTCTACTGATGGTGTCCTTTGCTGTACAGAAGCTTTTTAGTTTGATATAGTCCCACTTATTCATTTTTGGTTTTGTTTCTCTTGCCCGGGGAAATACGCTCATGAAAACATGTTTATGTTCAAGAGAGTTTTGCCTGTGTTTTCATCAAAGAATTTAATGGTTTCATGACTTAAATTCAGGTCTTTGATCCATTTTGAGTTTACTTTTGTGTATGGGGTTAGACAATAATTCAGTTTCATTCTCTTGCATGTAGCTGTCCAGTTTTGCCAACACCAGCTGTTGAAGAGACTGTCATTTCCCCACTGTATATCCATGGCTCCTTTATCGTGTATTAATTGAGCATACATGCTTGGGTTAATATCTGGACTCTCTATTCTGTTCCTTCGTCTATGGGTCTGTTCTTGTGCCAGTAACAAATTGTCTTGATTACTATGTTTTTGTAGTAGAGCTTGAAGTTGGGAAGCATAATCCCCCCTGCTTTATTCTTCATTTGTCTTGCTTTTGAACCATTATATTTCTTTAAAATTTTGCTTGCTGTATATAGCATATGTCAAAACATGGGTTTACAATGCAGTATTGAGAAGTCCTAATAATAAAAATTTTGATGCAATCCATTAAAAATATGTTCCTTTTCATTAGGAAAATAAACATGTGGTCCAAATGGAGGAATCTGGGAAAGGTTTCTTGACTCCCTCCTTTGTCCTTTGCTTCTTTCCTTTCTCATCTCCCATTTGTTCCTTTTTTCTTGTCCTTTCCATTATCCCTTTGCTTCTCTCTGTTTCTACTTCCCTGTTCCCTGTTCCCCTTTCTCCTCCTTCCCTTCCCTTTTCTTCTTTTTACTTCTTTGACTCTTTCTTCAAAGATTTCTCCTCTACTTAGGTCCAGTTGTCTTTTGATATGTCACCTCACAGTATCATTTCAGTCCTTAATGCCAGGTAAGAGGAAGGAGCCGCCATACCTCATGTTTATATGCAACCAGGGTTCTACTAAAGGAAAGGGCTGGTGCTCAGTGATGTTGTGAACCAAGAGCCAAGTGTCTCCCTAATTCCCTTGAGGAGGGGTAGGGTGAGGGAAGAAGCTAATACTTGTGAAAATGTGTCGTAAGCCAAGCAAAACACAGAGATAGAGGAATTTATTATGTCTTTCATTTAATTTTCACAACAGCCTTTGAAGTATGTATGTATGATTATTATTCCTTTCACATTACAGATGAGGGTTCTGAAACTCAAAGAAGTTAGTAAGTAATTTGCCTAAGCAAGTGTGTGGTAGAGCAGGAATCAAAACACAGCAGGTCTTCTTTCCTTTTTACCACAGTACTACATAGATTTGACTACTGAGTTAAAGGATGGCCATTTAAATGGGAATTTCTGGCTTTAGGAGGATGCAGGGGACTGCTTGTGGGGGTCAAGTGGTGGTGGCTGTGAGGGGAACTTAAAATTTTTTCAAAACCCTTGAAGTAATACCATAAGCTGCCCCGTGCTATGTGCATGCCTTTGACACATAGCTCCTGTGGCTCTTGGACAATTCCTTACCTGCCTCTAGACTGTGTTCTCAAATGTGCCTCATTCAGGGAGTACACAAATGCCTCTGAGCTTGGTGTGCATCATGCATCCTGAGGAAGGAGCTGGGTTCCGTGTTGGGGGAATCTGGTGTGCTCCTTGTTCACTCCATCCTGGCCCTCCAGCCAAGGCACCGTCACACACAACACACAATTTCACTTGTGACTTTTATGCAAAGAGTATACATCAGAGACATTTTTAATACTCAGATACAGCCTAGGTCCTGCCCACTTTCCAAGCAACATTCCAGACAGGGAGATTTCCTGTTCTTTTTTTCTTGCTCCATGTTCCCACTCCGCCCAGACAGGGCATTTGTCTGTTCTGGATTTTCCACTTTCTTCCAGATCCTCACTGGCCCTTTTTGTACATCTACCTGTCTATCTTACTCCCATCACTTAGGCTTACATCCCTTTACATTCCTGAGTATATTCCCTTGTTTCCTATTGTCACCCTCTCACTCCTGGAAACTATGTCCTCCCCCTGCACTGAAAATCACTTGTGACATTTAAAAAGTGCAGATCCCTGGGCCTCATTTCTAGAGATTCTTATTTTGTGAAGCTGGTGAAAGCCTAGAAATCTGCATTTGTGAACAACCACTCCAGCTCATTCCAGTACAGATGGTCTATATACCATACTTTGAAAAATGTGATGTATTTCAAATAAAAAAGTTAGAAATGTTCTTGTGTTATTTTTAAAGCCTTCAAAGATTCTCAGAGTAAAAAATTGAGAATCCTCTCATTGGGTTTTATTTCCTTCTTTTCTCATTTAATTACCTCCTTCCTTTGTCTTATTGCCTATTTGTCCAATGTCAATGACAAAAGACTAAGAGGAACTTCCAGAGCCCTGGCCTAATTGGCTTCCTGGGCTATGAGCATGGATGCATAGAGCTCCTTCCTCGCCTCTCACTGACTCTCCTAAGGAGGAGCTCCATCTGTGCACAATGATGCGTCTCATGTCATTATAACCTACATAGTGACTCTGCAGACTTTAGGCCCAAGAGTTGTGTTTCTGTATTTCTCAGATTTCATTTGAGGCAGGTCATGAGAGCTTATCTTCATTCCAGTTCTCATTACCATCTCCCTAACCCTCCCTTCTCTGTCTGCCAACCTTAGTTGCCACCTTAGATTAATAATCAGCAAATGTTCCCCTCTTGGTATTATGCTCTGCCCTCTCTTGCATTCTTTTCAGTATTAACTAATTCATTTTCTCAGCTAATACTTTTGGAGCATCTATAGTACTTAGACCCTGTACCAAAATCATGTGCCAAACCACAGCAGGCATGAAATTTTGACCCCTACCTCATTCCAACAGGAAAAACGAAGTTATTTTATTAGACATCTATATTCTTTTTTTAAATTAAGGTTTCACATGAAAAACACTGTAGTTACTACATTCACCCATATTATCAAGTCCCCCTACACCCCACTGCAGTCACTGTCCATCAGTATAGTAAGATGCCACAGAGTCACTACTGTTTGTCTTCTTTGTGCTACACTGTCTTCCTTGTAACCCTCCCAACACCATGTGTGCCAAACATAATACCCCTCAATCCCTTTCTCCCTCCCTCCCTACCCACCCTCCCCCACCCCTCCTCTTTGGTAACCACTCGTTATTTCTTGGAGTCTGTGAGTCTGCTGCTGTTTTGTTCCTTCAGTTTTGCTTCATTGTCATACTCCACAAATGAGTGAAATCATTTGGTACTTGTCTTTTTCTGTTTGGCTTATTTCACTGAGCATAATACCCTCTAGCTCCATCCGTGTTGTTGCAAATGGTAGGATTTACTTTCTTCTTATGGCTGATTAATATTCCATTGTGTGTATCTACCACATCTTCTTTATCCATTCATCTACTGATGGATACTTAGGTTGCTTCCATATCTTGACTATTGTAAATAGTGCTGTGATAAACATAGGAGTGCATGTGTCTTTTTGAATCTGAGATCCTGTTTTCTTTGGGTAAATTCCTAGGAGTGGAATTATTGGATCAAATGGTATTTCTATTTTGAGTTTTTTGAGGAAACTCCGTATTTCTTTCCACAATGGCTGAACTAATTTACATTACCAACAGCAGTGTAGGAAGGCTCCCCTTTCTCGGCATCCTTGCCAGCATTTGTTGTTCCTTGCCTTTTTGATGTTGGCCATCCTACATGTTGACCATCCTAACTGGTGTGAGGTGATATGTCATGGTGATTTTAATTTGCATTTCCCTGATAATTAGTGATGTGGAGCATCTTTTCATGTGCCTGTTAGCCATCTGAATTTTTTCTTTGGAGAAGTCTCTGTTCATATCCTCTGCTCATTTTTTAAATATATATATATTTTTATTAAGGTATTATTGATATACACTCTTATGAAGGTCTCACATAAAAAAACAATGTGGTTACTACATGTACCCATATTATCAAGTCCCTAACCATACCCCAGTGCAGTCACTGTCCATCAGTATAGTAAGATGCCACAGATTCACTATTTGCCTTCTCTGTGCTACACTGTTTTCCTCTTGATTCCCACACCGTGTGTACTAAACATAATACCCCTCAATCCCCATCTCCGTCTCTCCCCACACACCCTCCCACACCCCTCCCCTTTGGTAACCACTAGTTCCTTCTTGGAGTCTCTGAGTCTACTGCTATTTTGTTCCTTCAGTTTTGCTTCGTTGTTATCCTCCACAAATGAGGGAAATCATTTGGCACTTGTCTTTCTCTGCCTGGCTTATTTCACTGAGCATAATATCCTCCAGCTCCATCCATGTTGTTGCAAGTGGTAGGATTTGTTTCTTTCTTATGGCTGAATAATATTCCACTGTATATATGTACCACATCTTCTTTATCCATTCATCTACTGATGGACACTTAGGTTGCTTTCATATCTTGGCTATAATAAAAAGTGCTGCAATAAATATAGGGGTGCATATGTCTTTTTGAATCTGAGAAGTTGTATTTGGATAAATTCCAAGGAGTGGGATTCCCAGGTCAAATAATATTTCTATTTTGAGTTTTTTGAGGAACCTCCATATTGCTTTCCACAATGGTTGACTTCTGCCCCTTTTTAAATTGGGTATTTGCTTTTTGGATGTTGAGGCATGGGAGTTCTTTATATATTTTGGATGTTAACCCCTTGTCGGATATGTCATTTATGAACAATTTCTCCCATACTGTAGGATGCTTTTTTGTTCTATTGATGGTATCCTTTGCTGTACAGAAGCTTTTTAGTCTGATGTAGTCCCATTTGTTCATTTTTGCTTGTGTTTCCCTTGCCCAAGGAGATGTGTTCAGGAGAAAGTTGCTCATGTTTATATTCAAGAGATTTTTGCCTATGTTTTCACCTAAGAGTTTTATGGTTTCATGACTTACATTCAGGTCTTTGATCCATCTGGAGTTTACTTCTGTGTATGGAGTTAGACAATAATCCAGTTTCATTCTCTTGCATGTAGCTGTCCAGTTTTGCCAGCACCAGCTGTTGAAAATACTGTCTTTTTCCGATTGTATATCTATGGCTCCTTTATCATATATTAATTGACCATATATGCTTGGGTTTATATCTGGGTTCCCTATTCTGTTCCATTGATCTATGGGTCTGTTCTTGTGCCAGTACCAAATTGTCTTGATTACTATGACTTTGTAGTAGAACTTGTAGTCAGGGAGTGTAATTCCCTCCACTTTATTCTTCCTTCTCAGGACTGCTTTGGCTATTCGGGGTCTTTTGTGGTTCTATATGAATTTTTGAAGTATTTGCTCTAGTTTATTGAAGAATGCTGTTGAGATTTTGATAGAGATTGCATTGAACCCGTAGATTGCATTAGGCAGGATGTCATTTTGACAATATTAATTCTTCCTATCCATGAGCACAAGATGTGTTTCCATTTATTGTTATCTTCTTTAATTTCTCTCATGAGTGTCTTGTAGTTTTCAGAAAATAAGTCTTTCACTTCCTTGGTTAGGTTTATTCCTAGGTATTTTATTCTTTTTGATGCAATTGTGAATGGAATTGTTTTCCTGATTTCTCTTTCTGCTAGTTCACCGTTAGTGTATAGAAATGCAACAGATTTCTGCGTATTAATTTTGTATCCTGCAACTTTCCTGAATTCAGATATTAGATCTAGTAGTTTTGGAGTGGATTCTTCAGGGCTTTTTATGTACAATATCATGTCATCTGCAAACAGGGACAGTTTGCCTTCTTCCTTACCAATCTTGATGCCTTTTATTTCTTTGTGTTGTCTGATTGCCTTGGCTAGGACCTCCAGAACTATGTTGAATGAAAGTGGGGAGGGTGGGCATCCTTGTCTTGTTCCCGATCTTAAAGGAAAAGCTATCAGCTTCCTACTCTTAAGTATAATGTTGGCTGTGGGTTTGTCAGATATGGCCTTTTTATGTTGAGGTACTTGCCCTGTATACCCATTTTGTTGAGCGTTTTTATCATGAATGGATGTTGAATTTTGTCGAATGCTTTTTCAGCATCTATGGAGATAATCATATGGTTTTTGTCATTCTTTTTGTTGATGTGGTTTATGATGTTGATGGATTTCGAATATTGTGCCACTCTTGCATCCCTAGGATGAATCCCACTTGATCATTATGTATGATCTTTTTGATGTATTTTTGAATTCGGTTTGCTAATATTTTGTTGAGTATTTTTCCATCTATGTTCATCAGGGATATTGGTCTGTAATTTTCTTTTTTTGTGGCTTCTTTGCCTGGTTTTGGTCTTAGAGTGATGTTGGCCTCGTAGAATGAGTTTGGGGGTATTTCCTCCTCTTCTACTTTTTGGAAAACTTTAAGGAGGATGGGTATTAGGTCTTCACTAAATGTTTGATAAAATTCAGTAGTGAAACCATCTTGTCCAGGAGTTTTGTTCTTAGGTAGTTTTTTGGTTACCAGTTCATTTTTCTTGCTGGTAATTGGTCTATTCAGATTTTCTGTTTCTTCCTGGGTCAGCCTTGGAAGGTTGTATTTTCCTAGGAAGTTGTCCATTTCTTCTAGGTTATCCAGTTTGTTACCACATAAATTTTCATAGTATTCTCTGAGAATGTTTTTGTATTTCTGTGGTGTCCGTAGTGATTTTTCCTTTCTCACTTCTAATTCTGTTTATGTGTGTAGACTCTCTTTTTTTCTCGATATGTCTGGCTAGGGATTTATACATTTTGTTTATTTTCTCAAAGAACCAGCTCTTGCTTTCATTGATTCTTTCTATTGTTTTATTCTTCTCAATTTTATTTATTTTTGTTTTAATCTTTATTATGTCCCTCCTTCTACTGACTTTGGGCCTCATTTGTTCTTCCTTTTCTCGTTTCATTAACTGTGAGTTTAGACTGTTCATTTGGGATTGTTCTTCTTTCCTGAGGTAAGCCTGTATTGCAATATATTTCCCTCTTAACACGGCCTTCGCTGCATCCCACAGATTTTGTGGTGTTGAATTATTGTTGTCATTTGTCTCCATATATTGCTTGATCTCTGTTTTTTATTTGGTCATTGATCCATTGATTGATTATTTAGGAGCATGTTATTAAGCCTCCATGTGTTTGTGGGCTTTTTCGTTCTCTTTGTGTAATTTATTTCTACTTTCATACCTTTGTGATCTGAGAAGCAGGTTTACACAATTTCAATCTTTTTGAATTTACTGAGGTTCCTTTTGTGGACTAATATGTGATGTATTCTTGAAAATGTTCCATGTGCACTTGACAAGAATGTGTATCCTGTTGCTTTTGGATGGAGTGTTCTGTAGATGTCCGTTAGGTCCATCTGATCTAATATGTTGTTCAGTGCCTCTGTCTCTTTACTTATGTTCTGTCTGGTTGATCTGTCCTTTGGAGTGAGTGGTGTGTTGAAGTCTCCCAAAATGAATGCATTGCATTCTATTTCCCCCTTTAATTGTTATTATTTGTTTCACATATGTAGGTGATCCTGTATTGGGTGCATAGATATTTATAATAGTTATATCCTCTTGTTGGACTGACCCTTTTATCATTATGTAATGTTCTTTGTCCCTTGCGACTTTGTTTTGAAGTCTATTTTGTCTGATACAAGTACTGCAACTCCTGCTTTTTTCTCCCTATTAGTTGCATGAAATATCTTTTTCCTTCCCTTTACTTTCAGTCTATGTATGACTTTGGGTTTGAAGTGAGACTCTTGTAGGCAGCATATTGATGGGTCTTGTTTTTTATCTATTCAGTGACTCTACGTCTTTTGATTGGTGCATTCAGACCATTTACATTTAGGGTGATTATCGATAGGTATGTTCTTACTGCAATTGCAGGCTTTAGATTTGTGGCTACCAAAGGTTCAGGGTAATTCCCTTACTATCTAACAGTCTAATTTAACTCACTTCATATGCTATTAAAAACACAACCTAAAGATTCTTTTTATTTCCTCCTCCATTCTTTGTATGTTATGAATCATATAATGTACTCTTTGTCTATCCCTTGGGTGATATCTATTTAGCCTTAGGAATACTTTCGTCTATAGGAGTCCCTCCAAAATGCAGTGTAGAGGTGGTTTATGGGAGGTAAATTCTCTCAGCTTTTGCTTATCCAAAAATTGTTTAATCCCTCCTTCAAATTTAAATGATAACCTGGCCGGGTAGAGTATTTTTGGTTCAAGGCCCTTCTGTTTCATTGCATTAAATATATCATGCCACTCCCTTCTAACTTGTAAGGTTTCTGTTGAGAAATCTGATGATAGCCTGATGTGTTTTCCTGTGTATGTGATGTTTTTTCTCTCTCTAGCTGCTTTTAAAAGTCTGTCTTTATCCTTGATCTTTGCTGTTTTAATTATTATATGTCTTGATGTTGTCTTCCTTTGGTCCCTTGTGTTGGGAGATCTGTGCACCTCCATGGCTTGAGAGACTATCTCTTTCCCCAGATTGGGGAAGTTTTCAGCAATTACCTCCTCAATGCCACTTTCTATCCCTTTTTCTCTCTCTTCTTCTTCTGGTACCCCTATCATGCGAGTATTGTTCTCTTTGGATTGGGCATACAGTTCTCTCAGTATTCTTTCATTCTTAGAGATTCTTTTATCTCTCTGTGCCTCAGCATCTTTGTATTCCTCTTCTTTAATTTCTATTCCATTTACCATCTCTACTGCATCTCATCTGCTTTTAAATCCCTCCCTTGTATGTTTCATTTCAGATATGGAATTTCTTAATGATTGAATCTCTCTTAAATTCATTCCTGAGTTCTTGAATATTTTTATGTATCTGTAAGCATGTTTATGATTTTTATTTTGAACTCTCTTTCAGGAAGATTGGTGAGTTCAGTTTCATTTGGCCCTTTTTTCGGGGTTTGTGAGATTTTTGTCTGAACCATGTTCTTTTGACGTTTCATATTTCTGTGTGGTGCCCTGTATTGCCCAGAAGCTCCTGTCTCTGGAGCTGCTCAGCTGCTAGAGTGAGGTTGGGGGTTATAGGCTAGCGGAGCTGGTGCCCGGGGGGAGGAAATATCTGTTTCCTGATTCCCTTCTACCCTGCCTGTTTCCCTTATCAGAGCCAGTGGGCCTAGTACACAGGTGTAAGTCTGTGTGCTTGGCATCTCTAGCTGTTGTAGGTGGGGCCTCCCTCTGCCTGGGCTGACACCAGGTGGTGACTGCCTGTTTGGGAGCTGGTGCTGTCAGGCCAGGAGGAAGGCTTGGCGGGCTGCGTATCACAGTGGGGGCCTCGGAGCTGAGTAGCCAGCCAGGGGGATGGAGCGCCTGAAGCTCCCCAAAGTTTCCAATCTGCTGGGCACAGTGTGCCCAAACAACCTTGTCCCCCTATCCCTTCTCCAGCACAGCAAGCTCCATGCAAACCCCGCCCCTTCAGCAGCCCTCTCGCTCCTAGGAAGCCTGTCAGACTGCCTGCCTTTCCCTTGTCCCAGAGCGGCCTGTGTGGATCCCGTCCTCCACAAATGGCCAGAATCTGTCTCTCAACCACTCCGCCTGTCCCAGCTCCCCATCCTCCAGAGCACCACACAGTGTAGGCTTTTGCTCGCAAAGCAGATCTCCAGGGCTAGGTGTTCAACAGTCCCAGGCTTCCACCCCCTCCTCCGCTCCATTTCTCTTTCTCCCACCTGTAAGCTGGGGTGGGGGAAGGGCACTGGTCCCGCCGGATTAATGCTTTCGCACGTTTGGTGAGGTCTGCTCTGTTCCTGAGGTCTGTATGCAGTCTGGTGCAGCCTTCTTTCCCGTTGCTGTTTTAGGGTTAGCTATACTAACTATATTTTCACACTGTCTGTGGTTTTGGGAGGAGTTCTCTGTCTCACCTCTCACGTTGCCATCTTGAATCAGTTCATAGATATTTATAACGGTTATATCCTCCTGTTGGACTGACCCCCTTTATCATTACGTAGTGTCCGTCTTTGTCTTGTGTTACTTTCTTTGTTTTGAAGTCTATTTTGTCTGATACAAGTACTGCAACTCCTGCTTTTTTGTCCCTGTTAGTTGCATGAAGTATCTTTTTCCATCCCTTCACTTTTAGTCTGTGTATGTCTTTGGGTTTGAAGTGAGTCTTTTCTAGGCATCATACAGATGGGTCATGTTGTTTATCTATTCAGTAACTCTATGTCTTTTGGTTGGGGTATTCAGGCCATTTACATTTAGAGTGATTATCAATAGATATGTACTTATTGCCATTTCAGGCTTTAGATTTGTGGTTACCGAAGGTTCAAGGGTAGCTTCTTTACTATCTAACAGTCTAACTGAAGTCCGTACACTATTACAAACACAATCTAAAGGTTATTTTTTTATCCTCCCTTCTTTTTCTTCCTCCTCCATTCTTTGTACATTAGGTATCACATTCTGTACTCTTTGTCTATTCCTTTACTGACTTTGGGGGTAGCCGACTTAATTTTGCATTTCCTTAGTAATTAATTGGTATTCTTCCTTTACTGTGGGTTTATTTTCTCTGGTGACAGCTATTTAGCCTTAGGAACACTTCCATCTATAGCAGTTTCTCCAAAATACACTGTAGAGATGGTTTGTGGGAGGTAAATTCTCTCAGCTTTTCCTTATGTGGAAATTGTTTAATCCCTCCTTCAAATTTAAATGATAATCTTTCCAGGTAGAGTGTTCTTGGTTCAAGGCCCTTCTGCTTCATTGCATTAAATATATCATGCCACTCCCTTCTGGCATGTAAGGTTTCTGTTGGGAAGTCTGATGAGAAGCCTGATGGGTTTTCCTTTGTATGTGATTTTTTCCCCTCTCTCTGGCTGCTTTTAATACTCTGTCTTTATCCTTGATCTTTGCCATTTTACTTATTATATGTCTTGGTATTGTCTTCCTTGCATCCCTTGTGTTGGGAGATCTGTGCACCTCCATGACCTGAGGGACTATCTCCTTCCGCAGATTGGGGAGGTTTTCAGCAATTACCTCCTCAAAGACACTTTCTATCCCTTTTTCTCTCTCTGTTTCTTCTGGTACCCCTATGATGCAAATATTGTTCATTTGGAGTGGTCACAGAATTCTCAATATTCTTTCATTCCTAGAGATCCTTTTTTCTCTCTGTGCCTCAGCTTCTTTGTATTCCTGTTCTCTAATTTCTATTTCATTTACATTCTCTACTTCATCTAATATGCTTTTAAATCCCTCCATTGTATGTTTCATTTCAGAGAGTGTGTTTTTCAAAGTTTATATCTCTTTCTTGGATTCCTCCCTGAAGTCTTGAATATTCTTCTGTAGTCCCATAAGCATGTTTATGGTTTTTATTTTGAAAAATTTTTCAGGAAGATTGGTGAGTTCAGTTTCACTTGGCCTTCTTTCTGGTGTTTGTTGGATTTTGGTTTGTACCAGGTTCTTTTGATGTTTCATAGTTGTAAAAATAGCTTTGTGTAGGCAGTGCCCCCTAGTTCCCAAAAGCTCTACTTTCTGGAGCTTTTCAGCCTCTGGTGTGATTGTGGGGGTCGCAGGTGAGTGGCCCTGGTGCCTGCATGGGAGGAAAGAGCTCTTTCCTGCTTCCTGCCTGCAGTGCCTTCCTCCACTGTCAGGGCTAGGGGGCTGAGCATACAGGGAGGAGCCTCTATGCTATGTTCTTGTAGCTGCTGTAGATGGGGCCACTCTCTGGCTGGCCTGGTGCATTGGCATAGCCAGCTGGTTTGTGAGCCAGTGCTGGCTGGGAGGAAGGCACTGCAGGCAGCGTATCAGAGTGGGGGGCCTCAGAGCTGCATTGCTAGCCAGGCAGATGGATCACCTGAAGCTCCTGAAAGTTCCCAACCTGCTGGGATGAGTGCACCTGGGCAATTTTGTCCACCTGTCCTTTCTCCTGAGCAGCAAGCTCTGTGCAATCCTTGCCCCTTTAGCAGCCCTCTCACTGTTGGGAAGTCTCTCAGAGTGCCTGCTTTTCTTTTGCTCCAGAGTGGCCTGTTGTGGGTACCTGTTCTCCACAAGAGGCTGGAATCTCAGTCTCTCCAAGTAGTCTGCCTGTCTTAGCTTTCCAACCCCACTAATCTCCAGAGCGCTGTGTAGAGCAGGTTCATGCTCCCAGAGCAGATCTCCAGGGCAGGGTGTTCAGCAGTCCTAGGCCCCCACCCCCTCCCTGCTCTGTTTTTCTTCCTCCCGCTGGTGATCTGGGGTGGGGGAAGGGCTTGAGTCCTGCCGGATCACGGCTTTGGTACTTTACCCTTTTCCATGAGGTCTGCTCTTTTAACCATGTGTAGGCAGTCTGCTGCAGCCTTCTTTCCTGTTGCTCTTTCAGGATTTGTTGTATTTGCTACATTTTCATAATACATGTGGTTTTGGGAGGTTTCTGTCTCATCTCTCATGCCACCATCTTTAAGCCCCTCCTTGAGACATCTAATTTCTATCCCACAGTCTCCCTCATTTCTTCACAGTAGTCTCTAGGCCTTTGAGGAAGGGGCTAGGGTGGAATCCAGGAAGATGTCAATAGCTGTCCTGTGCCCCTCAGTGGATTCTGTCCTGGGATGAGCTTTCTCCAGAGCCTCTGTAGGGACTCCTTTACCTCTTGGTTCTTGAGGCTACAGATGATGGGGTTGATGATAGGTGTGAGCACAGTGTAGAGGACAGAGATGGCCTTTTGGAGAAAGAGGGCCATGTGGTCTGTTGGGGCTTCATAAACCACAATGAGGGTGCCATAAAACACCCTAACCACACCGAGGTGAGAGGAACAGGTGGAGAAGGCTTTCTGCCTGCCATGGCCTGAAGATATTCATAGCACAGTTCTCAAGATGAAGGAATAGGATGCCACAATCAACACGAACAGAGCCAATGTCAGGAAGCCTGAGATGCTCACTCCAACTCCACACATGACCCCACATCCCCACAGAACAGTCCTACAACTGGAGCAAAGTCACAGAAGTAGTGGTTGATTGCCCTGCTGCTGGGCAGAGCAGCAGAGGGGCTGGCAGGGCCAAAGTAAAGGCAGAGAAGGAGAAGCCACCGAACCAGGCTCCAGTGGCCAGACAGCCACACAACCAGGTGCTTCTAAGGGCAGGGTAGTGAAGGGGTGGCAGATGGCCAGGTAATGGGCATAGGACATGCAGAGAGCAGGAGGCACTTGACTGCAGCCAATGAGGCAGACATGTAGAACTGGACCAGACAGCTGACCAGCAAGATGGCTTCCCTCCCTTCTGGGGAGCTGTGCAACTACTGAGGCACAATGTTGGAGGTCTAGCCAATCTCCAGTAGGGAGAAGTGGCAGAGGAAGAAGTACATGGCTGTGTGAAGAGTCTTACTGGAGGCTATGGCCAGCGCAATGAGTGTGTTGCCCCTGACTGTTACCACATAGATGGCCATAAAGAGGGTGAAGGGGAGGAAGCCCAGGTGTTGCAGCTCCTCGAAGCCGACTACGATCAGCCAAGTGGGCTGATTCTCTCTGTCACCACTGGACTGCATCCTCATCTAGATCTCACCCAAGAGAAGAGAGGAGGGTAATATTGACCAAAATTCTACTATGAACACAAACTATGCTTGGCTTATTCATTTATTTATCACAGCAAGCACTGAAGACAGGCTTTATTATCTCATTTTTTATGGAAGATAGTCTGAGACTGAGAGAGATTAAGTCAAGTATTCAATGACATTATGGCGGAGTCATGATCTGAACCCAGATTTGCTTGACTCTAAACCTCCTGCACAGTCTGCTATCCTACAGTGCTTTCTCCAGTCCTTCCTGAGTGGTAGAAATGTCAGTATCAGAGAGCAGCTTAGGGCTCTTGAATCATCAGTGAGCCATTTGCCTAGCAATCCTGGCTAAGCATCAGCAGGAGAACCACTCCTGGCGAGCTCTTTTGGGAGGGTGGCAGGGGTGCCCATGACTTTTCAGGGAGGTGGTCCTACTCTGAGTCTAGGCACACTCCTGAAGCAGCCACTCATTTCAGACTATTTTCCCTTTCCAAGAAAATGAGACTTGGAAACCCCAATAAGCAGTCTAGATCATTTACTCTGTAAGAGAAAAAAATGAAGGAAGATCTGAGTTAACTCAGATCCCACTTGCCTGGGAAGCCATTCTTTTTCCTTGGACAAGTGCCCTGGTGACCAGTGGTAAAGCAATCTTCAAACTTTGTTTAGTCTTTCATCAGTTTATTGGAAGGTGGGAATATTTTGGGTCACACATTTGGTCACATGGGGGTGTGTTTATATTGAGTGAATAGAATAACTTTCATATGTATTTGAACATATTTTTTCTTCTATATATTAGGACTTCTTAATGAGCCAGGGAGAGACTTGAATTGAAGGTGGAATAGGACCCTGGGTTTAGCAGAAAGACTGAGCAAGGGAAGAAACTAGTGAAACAAACTGAACCAACTAAACAGTCAGCTGACCCCAAACTTCTCAAGTCTGGATCAATCAGTGCTTATCAAAACATTATTATTGTTCATGCTAACCAGTGAATTTGACCTTGGTACCTGATAAAATTCTCAAATAGATTTTTTACAGAGCCCTTGGAAGTCTCATAAGGAGACATCTTTAGGAGCTATGTAATGCTAATTATAATGTGAAGCCTCACATAGTGTCCTTTATAAATAGTATCAATAATTTAGTAGATCAGGAGAAAGGAAAGAAAAAGGACCTTAATTTCAATAAAGCTTCATAGAAAAGATGATGACTCTGACCTTAAAGATAATACTCATAGTTTGGCTACTATACACTAAAATTATTCATTCGTAACTGAAAATCTGGAGAAAGATGTCTAGTGAAAATGAGTGGTTTTGGGGATCTTGTCTTCTGCACTTATTTCAACAGTGTCTTTGACAGATATAGCAAATATGCATGGCTTGTCAAACTTCAGGTGATATGAAACAAAGAGGAGAAGCCAATATTAGAAGTGATGGAATTATAATTCAAAATAATCCCATTTTTTGGAATGCTAGACTAAAAACAAGATGAAATTTAGCAGGGACACTTATAAAATCTGCATGTAAACTGTAACAATAAGCTGAAAAGTATGGGAAGGGTAAGATCTGACTTAGTAGCCATGTGAAAAGTTGAGATTTTTGTTGACTGTTATGAAGTAGGACTTGGGAGCTGCGAAGTATGAGGAACATATAATAATGTGGAGATGTTTAATCTGCAAGTCACTACTTGTCCTCTCTGGGTTGTACAGCCCTCCCCGTGCCCCCCCAACATTACATCTGCTAATCATAATGTCCCTTCTTCCCCCTTGCCCCTCCCTTCCCACCCATCCTCCCCAGTCCCTTTCCCTTTGGTAACTATTAGTCCGTTCTTGGGTTCTGTGAGTCTCCTGCTGTTTTGTTCCTTCAGTTTTTTTTTCCTTAGTTCTTATACTCCACATATGAGTGAAATCATTTGGTACTTGTCTTTTTCAGCTTGGCTTATTTCACTGAGCATAATACCCTCTAGCTCCATCCATGTTGTTGCAAATGGTAGGATTTGTTTTCTTCTTATGGCTGAATAATATTCCATTGTGTATATGTACCACATCTTCTTTATCCATTCATCTACTGATGTACACTTAGGTTGCTTCCATTTCTTGGGGGGGACACCTGATGAAGGGGGTAGTGTAATCACCATAATATTACTCATTTAATTGTAGATTAATGATATCAAAATAAACTTATAAAAAAAATAATAAAGAAAAAAATTAAAAAAAAATCCACCATGAAAAAAAAAAGACAAAACTAATAACTGTTTTAAAAAATTGGATGGATTCTTATGAAGATGAGGATTATAGTTGACCTGTAGAAACTCAGAGGACAGAAGAAGGACCAAGGTGGTGGAAAACCCATACCCACCTACCTGTGCTGGTTTCAAACAAGTGATTCTTACGGGGCTAACTGTTGTTATTTACAGCATGATTTTGAGGTATGAAAATAAGGTGTGAGGCTCACTGGGCAGGGTGAAAGTGGGGAAAATGGAGTTTCTTTCTAGAGCCTCCAGAAGTTTGTTGGCAAATAAAGGCCCCATTCATTGGAACCTCTTGGAACAAACACAAGACATTAAAAAAAAATAGCAAACTCTCTCCTGAATTTGCTTAGGTTGGGTTAGAGGTGGTCCTCTCTGTAGGCAGAGTAGGGTTGGCTCAGATGAATTCTAAATATTCAGATTCAGGGAAAAGGGGGCCTGACCTGCTTTGGGCTTGGAGTCAGCTCCTTCCCTCCTGACTGTCTTCCCCTGGACTAAATTCTGCCATCTGAGAGCTCTGTGGACTTTCTTTTCCTTTCCTGTGGAAGCTCCATGTTATGAGCTTCTCCCTACTCCAGGGTGGTCACAGAGAACTGCTGTTCTATATATGCTGTTATGGACACACTACAGCCATTTCCTGAGCAGGACAGCCTCCTTCCCTGGTGGGGTTGAAGAACAGCCTCCCTGGAGAGGAGATGTTGCCCGGAGCCAACTGGAGCTACTGCATCTATGTTATGCTCCCAGGGGAATGTTCTAGTTCATCAGGGACGACATCCAGGTGTTTAACTCAAATCTAATGACCTCATCTATATGAGATAGGGAATGATTGGAATGAGAAGAATAGCCACAATTAAAACCAACACTTTCATAATACTTTATAATTCATAAACAAATTTTAACTTACTTAGTAAATACCCAATGCTCAGAATGAACCTCAAGGTGAAATATAGTATGCTGTGATTTATTCTTGCAGCAATGGGATGGATTATCTCGAGAATGACCTGTAAGGGCTAGATTAGCAGTCTTTCTACTCTGGCATGGTTTAGGACTTTAATCATTTAAATTTTTTAGCAGGGAGGAGGCAAGAAGAAACTGTCATATAATTCTGTAGATAATTTTTTTAGTTTAGTTTCATAGTTTAATGTAAAACTAGGTCAGGCCCCTTCAAGATAGTGTAAGCAGATAGTAAAATGCAGCAGAATGGCAATGTGAGGAAATATAGCAGACATATGCTGCAGAAGTATAGCACTGAGTTCCTTCCATATGAATACAGAGAACAGATCTAGGCCAGGAACACGGCAGGGACTGGGTTTTCCTAATAATAGACTAGGATGGCACTTCCTGGAAAAAACTGGACAAGTGTCTTACCTCGATAAGTGAAAGGCAGAATGGAGACCTGGGTGAGAAAAAGGTGACCAACAGGGAAGTAATTAGTTTATTTTCTTTGAGGGAGTAGTTAAGAATAAAATATGGGTGCCCAAGTCTTGGGTTGTGGGAAGAACCTGACAGAAGTCAGATAAAAAAGGGAATAGGGCCTTTTGTAGGTGGAAAGGAAAGCCAGTGTTTATTGACTTAGAATTTATGATAATAGTAACAAAAATATCTGACTTGTGTTTAAAAGGTTGTTTTAATTTCAGCTGTTTTTCTGAGGAGTTATCTGTGAGTTTTAAAATCAAAATGAAAGATATATTTGCTGTTTTCTAGGTATTAGGTTATGTTTTTTTGTATAAAAGTATGTCAGGGCATTAATTAGTTCAATAAATATTTATTGAGTATTTACGATCTGTCAGGCACTATTCTAGACTTGAATTATATATAACAGTAAACAGTACGAAGTTTGGCTTGTTATCTATCTATTTACTACTTTACGTCACCCGTGCTTTGATGATGGCTCCATCATCAAAAGACACCCTTTTTGTCCTGAGCTGGCTTTCCTGATGCAGAAATCCTGGCTGCAGACATTCACTTTCATAGGACTATCCTTCATTTCAGTTCACTGATATAAACATTAAGAGTGAATGGAGAGAATGTAAAGAGAAGGATGTGGCTAAATCAGATTGCAAAATAACAATATTAAATAAAAGAGACCATTTATTGAATAGTCCCTATGTGCTAGGCACTCTGATAAGTTTTACAAAATTATCTCATTGAAACCTCACAAGATTCATAGGAGGTAGTCGTTATCATTATCTATAATTTATCAGCAACTATTACCAGGATTGTACAGTTAGTAAGTGGTGGAGCAGAATTAAAACATGACATTCCACAGTTTTGCCTTTGGATAGCAGAGCAGAAGGGTGAGTAGAAGATATTAAGAAAAGAAGAAAACTGTGATTGGTTGGCCCGGAAATAAGAATTAGTTGGTCCATGAAAACTATCTTCAGATGCGTGCTACTTCCTGATTGTAAGTACTGTGGAAGAGACACACAGATGTACAGACATACATAAAAGGTACCCTGACTTGGCTCCTACTGTCTGTCAAAATCACATCCTGGAAAAAGTATAAAGTGGATGTTATCAAACAATGGCCTTAGTCATTAACAAAAAGTCTCAATAAAGCACTCTTACAATACCTCACTATGAGCAGTAAAACTTCCTGGTGAGCCCTGAAGGATGAACTTGTTGCAAAATATGTTTGCAGATAATATGTGAACTAATATTCTCAATAATTAGTTTAATACAGTAAAATGTTGGAGAACGTTCAGTAAAAGTAAAATTTGACTTTTGGAATAACTGATCATTCTTTGTTAACCCTCATGAAGGTAATTAGATAGGCAGGCCAAATGTCTTTCAAGACTAATTTTGGATTATGGCAATAAAAACAAGTGAATGGCACATATGCATTAAAATAACTCCATTAGTTAAAAATATATTTCCTTATAGTTTATTATATGCATTTTTATATAGTTGTGATTATTATAATATATCCAATTTTAATACTGATATTACACCTAACATTTTATTGTGAGTACTTAATATATCCCTCCATTTAAAATAATCATGTAATATTCATTTTGTAGATGTAGCACAGTTTGCCTAACCATTTTTTCACTGAAGCTTTGACTTGGAGGAACCCAAGACCATATATATTCCAACATTCAATTAGGGTGGAGGGTCATTTATCCTCTTCTTACATATTTCTACTGATAAGAAGACAGTGTATTTTGGGGTTTCTAACTTAGTCAACACATACGTTTTTGAACACCATAACATAATAGGCATAATTGGATGGTTAAGACAGAATTTTTCTGCCAATAACTGTGGTACAATATGGGAGGTGATAACTGCCACAAAAGAGCACAATTTGTTGAGATTTCAGAGAATGGAGTAAGAGAAGTTAATGGAGAGGGTGAACTAGAATTAAAAGGGTACCAAAGCTTTAGAAAGTTAAAAGTGAAGGTAAGGGTCTTTAGCTTCTTCCTGTGAAGGAGTAACTGGTACCAGATTAGGTCTCCTGATGTAAACAACTACATAATGGACAATATACATGAAATATTTGTTTCAGCTATTGGAAAAAATACAGCACAGGACTGTAATTGCCAAGAGAAGGGAAACAAAGTGAGAAGGGAAACAATTAAAGAGCCCTACTATCACCCAGCTTTGTGCCTTCACCTTTGCCTTTCAAGATCCTAGATCCAGGAGGATCAGAGCATGATTGTCTTGCTGAGTTGAAAGGACAGAGATCAGAGTTTGGGGAGGAAGAGACTCTTTGAATTTGTGGGGCAGAAAAGGAGGGAGGTATGCAGAGAAAGATTCTAGAAACCTGTAAATTGATTCCCCACAAGACTAACTGAATATTACTAGGAGCTGTAAATTAGTAACTACTGGAATTCATACAAAGTGGGAGATATTTGAGTTCCAATCAACCAGAATGCAGAAACCTCATTGGAAACTGGGAGCATTCAGTAGATGCTTCAGAAAGTCCACACCTTAGGAATAGTATTAAACTAACCCAAGAACAAAGGCTAGTCTAGACCTGCTCTAACAAAATTTAAGGACAAGTCTTGAAAAGATTGAATATCAATTATCTTAACTGTCTACCAATACAAAGCCAAAACTTTGTTCAGATACTCAACAACAGAACATCCATAAAACAATTAGTAGAAACGTTAAGAAGCAGAGAAATGTGACCACTAGGCAGAGAAAGGATATCATGAGGCCGTACAGGACATCAACAAGATGGCGGAAAAGGTAACTCCAGACCCTCCTTCCAACACAGACACAAAGATTTAACAATTACCTCTGTGAGAAATCCAGGAACCAGTTGAGATTCCTAGATGGGGATATCACTGTTAGACTTGGGGAATTCATGTTTTTCTGCTTCAGCTACTCATTGGCTGTTTGTCACTCAATGAAAAGACAAACCTGAAACAATGTAAACAGGGAAAATCCATGCTTTACTTTATTAAAACTTAATAGGACCCAATGGAATGGGAGTCCCTCCTACATCCAGTTCGGTGAGTAGATACAATATCGTGCCTCACCTCTCCTGCTCATGACTCAGAGACTCGCTTGCAGGTTCTTCCATCCCTGCTGGAGATTCAACTGCCCTGAGTCTGGGTATGGTGACATCAATCTGCTCTTCAAGTGATTATGAAGAAGTGTATCTTCCATTGCTTATATTGGAGGAAGAAGAGTGGATGCTTGTAGGAATAAGCCATTTGTGGTTTTGTGAGAGTGAACACCTCAGATTTGAAAGCTTATGTTGTTTAGGTGTATTCCTGAGAGTGGGTACAAACTTATGCCTAATCTTTTGAAGCCAGCAGACTACAAACATGGATAAACAGAAAATAAATGGTTATATTTTTGTTCTGAAAATGGTAAAGGCTATTTTTGTAACAAACAAACAAAAACAGATTCCTGCACTCTAGGCAAGTACAAAGCCAAACACACTGAAGCCCAGCAGAGAAATTTCTGGCATTCATTCACCTTCTCTGGGCTTAGCATGGCATGACTGGGAGGAAACCCCCCAAATCCTGACTTCTTCCTTGAGAGGGAAAGGAATAAAATGAATTTCCAATGTTCTGATTTTTTTGGTGCTACTATGGGACTGGTTTCTGTTTTGCCTGAATCTAAGCACTGACAGGAATGGGATGTCAGGTTGGGGGCCATTGAGAACAAAGGAATCAACGTGGCTTCGTCGAGTAACAGAGTTTGCAGTACCACAGACAGACACTAGGTGGCACTACAGTACCACAACTTTCTACAGCATCGGAGAAGCTGAAGTATTGCAGATAGACACAAGATCTCTAGTAGGAACTGACATACCTCTTTAGGAGATTATGTGTACAAACCCAGAGAGAATACATCCCCAGAAAAGGCTTTAGAGGTCTCTAGATTCTCTGGTTCGGCTGATGGAGAAAGTCTTCCTTGAATGAAACCAGACCGCAAAGACTGGGACAGGTAGCTGAGTTTAAATGAAATCCCAAAAGAAAATAACACAACGTACTTTTAAAATATGATACAGGATTTAAAACACAAAAGCATAAAAAGTAGTTTTAAATTTATGTTAGTAGTTACAAATCTATGTTAGTGGATACACAATATAAAAAGAATCATTTTCTCTGGCCACAGTAGGAGTAAATTAGAAATTCATAGTATCTGAGTATATATGGTATGTCAACATATAATTGAGATATAACATTATATTATTATAATGACATATTACATTACATTAGATATTTGGCTAGATTAAGATAACCAAGATTAAGCACAAATTATCAACATATTAATTATAATGTTATATGTTGAGCATAATGTTAAATATTAAATATTGAACATAATGATTCAATATTTCTTTATGTTGTGAAATTATCACCACAATAAGTCTAATTAGCATCCATCACCACACATAGCTGTAAATTTTTTTCTTGTGATGAGAACTTTTAAGATCTATTCTTAGCAACTTTAAAATATACAATACAGTATTAACTATCACCACCAGCAACATACTTCCAAATAACTCGTGTAAAGAAAGAAATCACAGGGGAAATCAGGAAATATTTTTAATTAAATGATAAGAATTACATGGCACATAAAAATTTGGGCATTGCATTTGAAACCACATGGATGGACCTAGGAGGTATCATGCTAAGTGAAATAAGGCAGGCAGTAAAAGACAAATACCATATGATTTCACTTATTTGTGGAATTTAAAAACAAAAAAAACCAAACCAAAAAAAAAAAATAGCAATAGACTCATAGACACTGAGAAGTGACTGGTGGTTACCAAGGAGGGGTTGAGGTATAAAGGGTGAGGGGATAAAGGGGCACAAAAGTTCTCAATCACAATATAAGTTTGTCACGGTGACGGTAGTACAGCATGGAGAATATAGTCAGTGATTTTGTAACATCTTCCTGTGTTAACAGTAACTGCACTAGTGGGGGTGAGGATTTAATAAATAGGTAATTGTTGCACTACTTTGTTGTATACATGAAACAAATATAAGATTGTATATCAATGATACTTCAATAAAAAAAGATTGAAAATCAATGTTAATTCAATTGAAAGAGTCAGGCATTGCAGCTAAAGCAATGCTTAGCAGGAACTTTAAATACTTGGAAAAGATAAAAAATTTAAAATCAATAATCTAAGCTTCCACTTTAAGAGGCTACATAAAGAATAGCAAGATAAACTTGAAGAAATAGAACAAATGAAATAAAGATAAGAGTGGACATCAATGAAATACAGAAGGAACCAACAGAGAAAAATCAGTAAGACAAAAAAAATCACCTCCTCGAAAAAATCAATAAAATTGATATTCGGCTAGACTAAGATAACCCAGATTAAGCACAAATTATCAATGTGAAAAAGGAGACACCACCACAGACACCGTAGATATTAACAGAATAAAAAGGCAATGTTGTGAACAATCATATGCCAATAAATTTGATAATTTAAGTGAAATGGACAAATTATTTGAAAGATACCAATTACCAAAACTAGCACAAGAATTAATAAAAATCTGGATAACCATATATCTACAAAATAAATTAAATTCACAAGTTAAAACTTCCCCACTATGAAAACTCCAGACCCAGATGGCTTCACTGGCAAATTCTTTAAAATTTTAAGTAAGAAATAATACAGACCCTTAAGAAACTCTCTCAGAAGCTAGAGGAGGAGAGAACATTTCCTAATTTGTTTTGTGGGCCAGAATAATCCTAATATCAAAATCTAACAAAAACATTATAGAAAAAGAAAATCACAGATCAGTATCCCTCATGAACACAGACAGAAAAAAATCCTTAACAAAATTTTAGCAAATTAATTCCAGCAGTATGTAAATGTGCTCATATATCATGATCAAGTGTGCCTTATTTCAGGAATGCAAGATTGGTTTAATATTAAAAAGTGAATCAATGTATTCACCACATTAAAGAACAAAAGAGAAAAATAAATGCAGAAAAAAATGTGAAAAACTTCCTTATCATAATAAAAACTCTGAGTACATTACTGTCTTTATTTTGATGCATAAAATGACATGATTATGCAGACAGAAAATCCTAAGAAAACTACAAATACCAGAAGTAATGAGTGGGGTTGACAATGTTGCAGAATACAAGGTTAATATACAAAAGCTGACTTTGTGTCTATTAACTAGCAATAAACAATCAGAAAATGAAATTGAGTGCCTCTTAAAATAACATCAAACACATGATAAATATAACAAAATGTGAGCAAGATGTATTCACAGAAAATGAGAAAACACTGAAATTAAAGTATACTAAATAATGAGAAATACACCAGATTCATGGATTAGAAGATTTTGATATTGTTAATATGTCAGTTCTTCCCAAATTGATCTATAGATTTAATGTAATCTCAAAAAAAAAATTCCACAGGGATTTTTTTGTTAGAAATTAGAAGAGACTTATAAAATTTGGAAATTATAAAATACATGGAAATCAAAGGATCTGAAATGGCTAGGACAATTTTCTAAGAGAAAACGAAATTGGAAAAGCTACACTACCTGACCTCAAGGTTTATTATCAAGCTAGAGTAATTAAAATAGTGCAATATTAGCATAAGGATATATTATATACATAACAAGGTAAGAGTATAGAAATTAATGAACATAAAATTTTCATTTGATTTTTGGCAAAGACGCCAAAGGTAATTCAATAGGATGAGGGGAGTCTTTTCAGCAAATGTTCTGGGACAACTGGGTAGATATAAAAAACTTATGGAACAACTGTCTATACAGAAAAAAAAAACTCACACCAAACGCTCACCACACACAAAAATTAACTCAAAATATAGCTCTAAATGACAAATCTAAAGTTAGATAATGTTTCTAGAGGAAAACATAAGAGAGGTGACTTGAAGTATGTAGGCAAAAATTTCTTAGCTGGTACACAAAAGACACTAAGTGTAAAAGAGAAAAATGATAAATTGGACTTTAGCAAAGTAAACTTCTGCTCTTCAAGGGATACTATTAAGAAAATGAAAAGACAAGCCATAGATTAAGAGAAAATATTTACTATAAATATATCTGAAAAAGAACTTGTATCTAGTACAAACAGAAAACTTTTCCAACTTAATAAGAAGACAATATGATAAAAAATGATAACATACACTCCTTTTCCATATTCTGATTGTCTCTAGGAGGAAGAGGGAGCTGGCAATGGACCCTTACTGTATTTTCTGACTGCCTCACTTGTATTACCCCTGAGGCCTCCTTTGTTCCTGAAGTAGGCTGGGGACATCCTGCTTCTAAGAACCAACCCTACAAGAAACAAAGGTATGCACAAAGCCAGCTGGGGAACAGGATCACGCTTGGAACTCACTCTGGACAGAGAACAATACCTGGTATAGATTACAGATTAGGGGAAGGGAAGGAAAAATGGGGTGAGAATATGTAAGGAAGCTGGCAGGCTCATGGTTTCTGTGTTGGCATGACCAGTCTTTCTTCATCCTCTTCCTGGATAAAGGTGCCAGCGCCCCTGAGGTTTTCTCTACAAATAAGAGGTGGTGAAGCTGTGTGGTCGCCCCATTTCAGATTCTTGAGGGAAGCCAAAATGATGTCCTTTGTCTCTCTGCTTTTGGTGGGCGTCCTGTTCCCTGGCCTCCAGGCCAAACAATTTACAAAATGTGAGCTGTCCCAGGTGCTGAGAGACATGGATGGCTATGGGAGCATCACTCTTCCTGAATGTGAGTTCCCCTGCTGCTTTGCTTCTTCCCATTCTCCATCTGCTTCTGTCTTCCACCCTCCTTCCCCCTCGCTTTTCTTCTCTTTCACTCAATTATCTAATAATCCCCATCTTCTTTGCTTATCTGTTTACTCTTTTATTACATTTATTCATATATCTTTCCTTTCTACCACTGTCTGATCCTTTTTGGAACTCTTCTTTTCATCTCATCAAAATACTCTGTGATTTACCATATTTGGAAGTTGGCTGGAGAGCCTTTTCCTATCTGGGAATACAGGTCCCCATTTACGCTGTGCTTAGGCATCTTTGTGATACGTCTTTCTCATCTTTCCCTCAGGGATCTGCACAATATTTCACATCAGTGGTTATGACACACAAACCATAGTTAATAATAGTGGCAGCACAGAATACGGACTCTTCCAGATCAATAATAAACTTTGGTGCAGGGATAACCAGAACCCTCAGTCAAGGAACATCTGTGATATCTCCTGTGACAGTAAGTAGCCATTTTTACCCTGTTCCTCTGTTTTTCTGGAGCTTACCCCTGGGATAACCTCCTTTTCAGTGTCAAACCTCTAGCTTCACTGCTTTGGATGCCACATCAACTGTGGGACTTGGATTGATAGTACCGAGTAAGGAGCTGTTAGAATTTTTCATGATTATCAAATCCAGTTAACAGTCCCCTGAAGTTAACAGGTAGATGATCTTTGCTGTCTGGGGATCTTGAAGGCTGATACCATACATTTTCAGAGTAAATCGGTTGATGGAGTTGACGGTTTCTTGAAGTTGAGATGCCCCAGAGAGGTGAAGGGAGCCCCTGTCCAGGGGGAGGCATTACTGTGTTGGCTTTCTCATTTAGAAAGGCAATGGGCATACGCCTCCAGTTCAGAGAAGGGCCGGACTACGGGACCTGGGAAGAGGGAAACTCATTACCTTTCTGGGTAATACTAAGCTCTCTCACTCCTTTCCCTGTAACTCTTGCCAGAGTTCCTGGATGATGACCTTACTGATGACATGATGTGTGCCAAGAAGATCCTGGACAATGAGGGCATTGACCACTGGTGAACCCCTTTCCTATTTGCTACTTTCCCCTTCTCCTCCTTCTCAGCCCTTTAGGCCCAGCACCACTACCCTCTCTCCCTTTCTCCTGGTCATTTAATCTAGAATGTAGTCTCCAACACAAAACTCTTTGAGCAAACTCAGGTTTCAAATTTTTAAGCCTTTCATACCACTCCTGTTGAGCAATTTTCCTGATAAAGTTTCCTTATTAGAGAGCTGAGACCCAGGCCTCCCCTCACCTGGACTGGGGCATCTAATTTTACTTGTTTAGTCCTAGACCCCAAAGTAAGCCCTTGGAACCATTGTATATCTTCTCTACCCTACAATTTTCTTGAAGTTAAAAAAAAATGGATCCTGTCCCACTAGGTGGCTCAGTGTCCTTTGCCATTTGGCTAGGAAAGTCTTTCTGTAATTTTCATCCACATTCTTCCACCTGAGCTCTCCTAGGGATAAAGCTAGATGGAACTTTGAGCTGGAATCCATTGAGCCAACTTGCCTTTTCTCCTTTTCCATTATCAGGCTGGCCCATAAACCACTCTGCTCTGAGAAGCTGGAACAGTGGCTCTGTGAGAAGCTGTGAGTGTCTGCTGTCTTTGCTGCTTCTTTGCCCACCTTATGTCCCTGGAACTCCTCTTCCCTACAGCTACCTCAGTTTGCTTCTTTCCACCCCCTTGAAGCTAATTTGTCTCTGAGCCCTGGGCCCTGCAGTGACACCAATGGACACTTGAGGACTATGCTCCAGGGACGTGTGACTTTTGACTCTTGCTTAGTGCCCCTGATGGAACTGTCACTACAGTAACAAATTCCACCTCTGTTCTGAATAAAGGGTCTGATTTCAAGTGGCTGGTTGTATTTTCTTCCTGGAGGGAAAGGGAGGAAATAGTGTGAGTGGGTAGAGCTCATGTTCTGTACCAGCTCAATTCAACAAACACTTACTGATCACCTAGCATATTCAAGGAACCACAAAGGGCATCCAGCATTGACTAGAAGGGTCTCTTCCCTCAAGGACTAGTGGGAAAGATAATCAATTAATAGATTAATTAAATTAAATAAAAAATATATTGAACTGATAATTAAAAACATTAATAATTATAATACAAGGACTAGTGTCATGAACATCATAAAAGAGGTTAGAAATGTTCTCTGAGCATCCATAAGAGGAAAGATAATTTATATAGGGGTGGGGGGCAGTGGGGAAAGGGATCAAGGAAGGATTCATGAAAGGCATGGTGTGTAAGCTCATGTTGAAGTTTGAGTGGGTTTTGAGATGTTGGGTCTTAGCTGGACCTTGTGATAATCATTTCACAATATGTGTAAATCAAACCATCACACTGTCCACCTTAAACTCATGCACTGATGTATGCCAATTATTTCACAATAAGAAGTATTTCTTGTCCTTTCTACCCCTCCCCTTTTTGCCTCTCCCTTTCTTGTTTTTGTCTTTGCACAAAATGTAAGCCAACCTATCTGACCCAGCTTCAGTTGCATTTCTGCTCTGGCCACTTGGTAGAACTGGTCCCTTGTATTTGCTAAAGCATATGACTTCCTGCGGGCATAACTGAGGCAGGGTAAAAAGTAAGAGATGTGAGGTGGGAAAAGGACAGCAAGGGGAGGGGCTCCAGGAATCTGAACTGGATAACTTGAGGAGGT
This sequence comes from Smutsia gigantea, assembly GCA_032199065.1. NCBI lineage: Eukaryota > Metazoa > Chordata > Mammalia > Pholidota > Manidae > Smutsia > Smutsia gigantea. Next base: position 66,011 of record JAVSCE010006563.1, read on the forward strand.
TGAGAGATCTTCTTGCCCTTGAGATTAGGAGATACCTTCACAAAGGGCTGTGAGACGGACTCTTTCTGGGAACCAGAGATAAGAACAGACGACCCTTACAGTCAACCCAGAAACAGAAGAATCTGCACACCTGGGGTGTTTGGGTTGGGACGCTGTATGCCTCCTTGCTGCTTGCAGAACGTTATTTATTCTAATGATTATGTGAAATGTGACAGAAGGACTCTAAGAGCTTCGAGTCGTCAAGCCTGTTTCTGCTCCTCACTGACGGTCCCCACCTGGGCAAGTCAACTTAGTCCTCTGGGAGCCAATTTCCTCGCCTTAAAATGAGGGTTTTCTCTAGTGGTTTTTCTCAGCTACCTTCCAGCTTTGATAATCCAGCATTCTCGAAGTCCAGCATGACTACCACATGTCTGATTAATGGAGGTCTCCTTGAGTGCCTGTTCTTCTGCCTTCCCAGGATGTCTAATACACTGATTACACTCCTACCATGCCCTATACCCGCTGGGGGTTTGGGAGTCAAACCATACTTCCTTTGTCTCAGAGATATCAGCTGCTACCAAATAAAGCCTCCATGGCCTGTTTAGGGATGTGTAGGGCCAGGCAAGGGATGGAGAGGCCATCCCTCCCCTATACTTAATGAAAACAAACTTGCAGGAAATACAGTATTCATCATATGATTGCAGCATGCATTAAAACATAATGTGATGCATCTCCAGGGGTATTGCATGTTACTCCTTTCCTAATTATGGAACAAAAGGCTTTTCCCCAAGTCTACAGGGTTTTAGGAGTAACCCCTGTGTATGGGTGTGTATGGGAGGGCAGGTTGGAGGGCCATTCCTCCCACTGAGCTCACACATCTACTTCTTACTTTTTACCCTGCCTCAGTTATGCCCGCAGGAAGTCATATGCTTTAGCAAATACAAGGGACCAGTTCTACCAAGTGGCCAGGGCAGAAATGCAGTTGAAGCTGGGTCAGATAGGTTGGCTTACATTTTGTGCAAAGACAGAAACAAGAAAGGGAGAGGCAAAAAGGGGAGGGGTAGAAAGGACGAGAAATATTTCTTATTGTGAAATAATTGGCATACATCAGTGCATGAGTTTAAGGTGGACAGTGTGATGGTTTGATTTACATATATTGTGAAATGATTATCACAAGGTCCAGCTAAGACCCATCATCTCATATGGAGGCAATATAAAGAAAAGAAAGAAGAAAAGAAAAAAAGATTTCTCTTTGTGATAAGAACCCTTAGGATTTACTCTGTTAACTTGCCTATGCATCACACAGCAGTGGTAGCTGGGGTTTTCAGGTACATTACATCCCTAGCACTTACATATAACTGGAAATTCTTATCTTTTGAACATCTTCCTCTAGAGCCCTCTTCCCCACCCCAGCCCCTCTGTACCCCGAGGTCTGGTCTCTTTTTCTATGAACTTGGGTCTTTTTGTTCTTGTTGTTTTAGATTCCACCTGGAGGTGAGATCATACAGTGTTTGTCTTTCTCTGTCTGATTTATTTTACTAAGCATAATGCCTTCAAGTCTGCCCATGCTGTTGCAAATGGTAAGATTTCCTCATTTTTTTATGTCTGAATAATATTCCACTGCATATATATACACCACAGTTTTGTTATCCATTCACCCATCAGTGGACACTTAGGTTGCTTCTCTGTCTTGGCTTTTGTAAATAATGCTGCTGTGCATTTCGAATTAGTGTTTTCATTTCCCTTAGATAAACTCCCCCAAAGTGGAATTGCTGGATCAGATGGTAGCCATATTGTTAATGTTTTGAGGACATCCCATACTCTTTTTGTGAGGATTTTCAGGTTCAGTGACTAAGCCCCTGTGGATGGGTATCTTCTGCTCTGTGGAGGTTTCCCCATCTGGCTTGATTGGAGGGAGGGCACTGGAGCCACACGAACTAAGTCGTCTGTTTCCAAAAAGAATGAATGCAGAGATAGCAGACTGGTGACGGCTCTTCATGCCTCCTCTCCCTTCTCACAACTTTTCCTTCTATTAGGAGGAGGCAGCGGAGCCTGGGCTAGAAGGTAAGCCTGGGCTTCCTGGCCAGCATCTTCCTCAGAGCCGCCTTCACCTCCCGGTTCTTCAGACTGTAGATCAGGGGGTTTAGCAGAGGGGTCACCACACTGTACTGCACGGAGAGCACTTGCTCCAGGACAGAGCCGGATGCAGGAGTCATGTACCTTGAAAGGAATTACACAGAGGACTATACTGAGCTCAGGACAGTAGCCAAAGGACCGCTGGCAGCCACGTTCCATCCCGTCCCAGGGACTCTGCAACGAGAGTCCTCAGAGCCGAGACCACTATTGCTGGCAGCAGCACCAAGAGATGACTGCACAGTCAGGGCAGCAGTCGGCCTTCTCACATTCCGGCCTGGAAATGTTGCCAAACAGAGGGATCTTGTACAGAGCTCCATAGGGGCTGCCCTGAGGAGGAAGGAAGTTCCTCAGCATGTCAAAGGTAGCAAGTCAGGACAGAGCTAACCGCGGTGTCGTGGATCTCCATAGCACTGCATACTCTTGCAAACATCTTTCCTTACTAGTTATGATAATAGTATGAGGATATTTTTCTCTTATTTTCCTTATAGATACAATAGTATATTCTCATCTTGTGATGATCGCTCCTTGCAAACTGTGTGCTTACTCCGATAATGCTGTCATGGTTCCCCACATTTATGACTCTGGGAATTACCCTCAGAATCACAGCACATTATTTATATAATGCTTAGTGGAATAAACATTTGTCCTTTTAAGTGCATTTTTCTTTGGCATAGAAAAAGACAAAACTTGGTAAATAAAGGGAAAAATTTTTTAATGAGTTAAGCACAATATATGAATCCAAAATAATAAGGTTAAAATTTTGGATACATTTTGTTATGTGTCACTGGAAATATTTACCAAAGAAGCATTGCAATGGTACCGTGTTCACTGAATGTTCTTTGTACATCCTGGTGTGCTTCATTAAAAAATATATTAATTTTCTACTGTCATTCTTTTTCATCTAATTCATCTCTCCTGACATTTCTGTGGAGTCGGTAGGAGAAATCTTATTGTCTTCTTATGGCCTGAGGAAACTGACACAGAGAGAGATGAGCTCTCCTGGACCACTCCTTATCATCCTTTCCCACCCCTCGCTTCTCTCTAAGTCACAAGCAGGTGGGAAAACCCATCTCCAGTTCACGACTAGAGGGAATAAACCATTGATGATTCTGTCTCCTGGTAAGGGAGGACTCATCAGCTAGAGCTGTTTATGTTCAACAGAAGCATGGTAGGAAAGAGCATGAGGTTTGAATGCAGTGAGACATGGTTTATATGGTGGCCCCATTACTAGCTTGTTCTGGGACCTTTGAGAAATCACCTTGTTACTCCTGAAACTCAGGTTCCACACTTGAAAATGGGGTTAATACTGTTTCTCCTGTAGTGTGCTGCATACCAAAATTGAGCTTGACCATGTAAAGCAGCTTGTGTACAGTAGATGCCTAATAAGTAGCTACAGCACAAATAAACTTTGAAAACATCATGTTCCTGTAGGAAAGAAGGATGGCACCTGTTTCATGGATGATACGTTCTGTTTTATTTTTTTGTTTAGCACTGAATAAAAATCTACCAAAGATCTCTGACTTCCTTTTGAGAACCCCCAAATCATAGGATAATAAAGTAGGTCAAATCTTTAGTTCTTGTATCAGCTCATTTTTTCAGTTAGACACCTGGGGCCTCAGAAAGAAAATGAAATTGTTGTAATTCACACAGTTAGTCCACAGCAGAGCCAGAACTGGAACTCAGGCGTTCTGAATTCCAGTACAATTACTTTCCTGCTACTTTGAAATGCTGTTCTATAGACCAAGGCTACCTTAGGGTAAGGAATAGCTTACATTTACAGTCAAGAGGTTGTTAGTACTACATACCTGAAAACTCCTGAACTGTAAAAGATAGCGACCACAAGAAAATGAGAAGAGCAGGTGGAGAAGATCTTGCTCCGGCCCACGGCAGACTTGGTGCCCAGAGCTGTCCTGACGATGCTGGTGTAGGAACCCAGCAACAGGACAAGGGTCCCAAGGCCCAGGACCCCCGTGGTGGCCACAATGGAGGCGACGCTGATGTAGGTGTCTGAACAGGCCAACAGGAGCACGGGGGGAAGCTCACAGGCAAAACTACGGATGAGGTTGGGGCCACAGAAGTGCTGCTGAGACAGGGGGATGGTGTTCACCAGGCTGGTCCCCATTCCTACGGCCCAGGATGCTCCCACCAGGCCAGTACATACCTTTCTGTTCATAGCCACGACGTACAGTAGTGGGTGGCACACAGCCTGGAACCGGTCGTAGGCCATGACTGAAAGGATGCAACCTTCAGTGGCCCCAGAGAACATGACCAGGGAGATCTGGGTGAAACACTCTAGGAAGGATATAGTGTTCCACTGGAAAAGAAGGTCCTGTAGCAGCTTAGGTACAATGACTGAAGAATAGAAAGCATCCAGGAAGGAGAGGTGACTCAGGAAGAAGTACATGGGTGTGTGGAGGTGGGAATCAGCCCTGATTACCAGCAGCATCGTTAGGTTCCCTGTGAGGGTCAAAATAAACCACCAGGAAGAGCACAGAGAGCCCAGCCCGGACCTGAGGGTTGCTGGATAGTCCTTGGAGAACAAACGTGGGGACGGTGGTTATGTTGCCAACTTCCATGGAGCCGTCAGGTTTCCTCTCAGAGGGACAGGAGCAGAAGGGAATGCTCAAATGGGTGATGAGTCTCAGAGCAGGCCTGGGCATGAGACAGTGTGGGTAAAGCTTCCTGGCTGACCCAGGACACTTCCTGTGGCAGAGGGCTCTCAGCCATGTCAGACCTCTGCAGCCCTTCCCAGCTCAAGGCAGTGACCTACTGGCCAAGGTGGGGAAGGTGGGAAGGAAGAACGTAGAGAATCAGACCTGGAAAGGAGGGAAGAGAGCAGGAATATCCAACTGGAGATGGAAAGGACGGGTTTGGGGACAGACTCCAGAGCACTGAGAAGCACCGTTTTCAGTTCCAAGAGGAACAGAGTTCAAACCACTGGAGGGGTGACTGGCATGGTGAGTCAGAAAAAACATTTGGCTGACAATCAGGTGGTCAGACCGTGATGAATGTTTGATGATTGTTGAGGGGGTTGAGCTACCTGGTGATCACAACAAGCAAGAGCCTTCTCTGCCACTGTAAGCTTGCGGGTACATCACCTGAATTTCTTGTTTAAAAAAAAGATGTGGGAAAACTAAATGTATTCCAAGAACCATTCCAGCTTATAAATTCTAAAGATCAGGGACAATCTTCCTTGGGTCACTCTGGAACTAAATAGAAACCCCTTCTCCTCTTCTCTGTCAACCCAATCAACCCAAGCAGAAGTGGCAGATGATCGGGCTGGTTTCACAGAAGCCAGGCAGGAGGAAGCCCTCAGAGTGGAGAGGAGGGCGGTCAGTTCCTCCAAAGCCTTCCCATTCCAGGCGTCCTGTGAATCTATAATGCCCACTGTTTGCACTACAATCTCAGTACTTAACAGGAGAGTCCACGAAGACTGTGCTATTCCCTGAGTTGGTACCAGCAGATTTGGATAAAGCCAAGTCAGACCTGGGCCATCTTCTGGGCATCACAAGGATGGTAAAAGCCTAGAACACCTGGAAAAATGGACAGTGATAGGGTTTAGAGCAGAGCAAAGGAAAGTGGTCACCCCTCCCTCCTTGGTGGGTAACTCAGGAGGGTGATAAACGGGATCTAACCTCGAGTCATGGCTTGTACACTCACGGGTTTCCAGAGTGGACAGTTTTAGGAGCAGATGGATATGAATGAGAAGGAGATTTGTCTTCACCTGGGCTCCCTCAGCCAATGAGAGATGCTCTCAGTGGAGGGTACCTGAACAGCATCCTTTCCAGCACTGGAGCAAAAGCCACAGACGTGGCTAGGGCTGTGTGGGTCTCCCCTCAGCTTTGTCCTTCCTGTAGAAGATGCCGAGGTGGGACTTCTGAGCAAGGAACCATCCTTATAGTCTTTCTGTCCAAGGGGAGGCCTTCTTGACTCTGCCTCCCAAATCACAAAGGACAGAGGGACTTGATCTCAGCTCCAGACCATGGAGAGTGAGAGGGGGTCCCCAGAGAGGCCCCTACGCAGGAGGTCTGCTCTGAATCTGAATGATTCTCCAGGGCCAATTATTCCTCCCCTGTATAGTCATGTTACAGCTGGTTGCATCACACAAGAGGGGCCCACTGGTGGCCAGTAATTTCTAAAGTTAAGACTATAGAGCTCTAAAGGATTCTTAGTTCTTAAACCTGGAATTTCCTCCCTCCCTCATGCGCTTCCTTCTCATTTTATTTTTTAAATTGTATTTATGATTATAAAAATGAGATGGTAAAAGAATATGAAAATTATAAACATACTTTAAAAATTAAATCACTTTTAGAGATATTTTAATGATAAAAGAAAGTAAAAAATTGATCATGTCATCCAAAATTAATTCTTTTATTTATTGCAATTCAAATAAAATGGAAACATATTAAAAACTTAAAAAAAATTTTAATTGTGGTGAAAGTCTTTTATTATGGACACATTTAAACATACACAGAAATAGAAAGAAGAGTGTAATAACCATTCTGTATCCATCATCCAGCATCAACAATTATCACCTCAGGGACCACTTGGAGTTGAAAAATTGTGGTCTGTACATGACATGAAAGTCATGTTTCTCAAACATGGGGACACTCTGTTCCTGAAAAGTAGAAGGGAAGGATAGTACTGAAGAGCAATTATCAGTCTTTGCCATGGACGAGGAGTGAATGGTGGTTGATTGAATAAGTCCCGAGGAGACAACAGAGCAGCAATATAGAAGGAACTTGGCCTTGTACTCTGAGCCTTGCACTCTGGATCATCCATACATCTTTGGACTTAAGAGAAAAACAATCTTTATTTGTTTGATTTCTTTTGTTGAGATTTCTTCTTTAACAGCTTAGCTTTTATCTTCCTAAAATAGACTTCCTAGCTAACATAAACTGCCTCCAACTTCCCACCTCCAAAAATAAGGTTGTAATAAACTTCTTTTCTTGCACTTAGTAACGTGTTTGAGTTTATACATCAGGTGCTCTCTGAGCTACAAAGGTTCAAAGGAAATCTCATTGCAAACTGACAAAGGTGAAAGGTAAAACATTTCTCACAGCAGCATAAACCACATTCTCAGAGACAGATCTGCAGGTCATACAGATACCATAATTCCCAGTCATCTTTGGCTCCTTGTGTAACTTCACACAGGTAATTGGATAGAGGCTCATGTGCACTATGATGCTTGGTAAACTTCAGGGCATCTAGTGCATCACAAAATATATTTTGATGTACCAAAGAAGCAAGACCTACAAGTAGGTGTTTTAAACACAACTAATCTACTCTTGATAGCATTTAGTGCTTTGGGGGAGTCTCCCAGTTCTACAAAGGATAAAAGCAGAGAGGACAGTCAGTATAAATATACACAGAAGCCGTACTGTAAAGGTGTAAAGATGCCTTCTACTCCTTCACACTGTGTACAAATTATGTGAATTACGTTGCCTGTCTCTTGGCCCATCGTCTGGCTATCCTGTCATGTTCTGCTCTTTTGGTCAAACTCTGAAAGACTTTGCTTCCAAGCAGATATTCTGCAGAGTTGCCTGCAGTCTGTGAAAAGGGCACAAATCAACACTGAAGCCCTTGGGGTGGTGGAAACTGTGTCTTTAATTAGATGACTCCCTGAATGTTAATGTCACAGGAGAGATTTTTTTTTCAGGATTTGTAGAGTTTTTTGTAAATATATTTTCATATAGAAAGACTCTAAAATACAAACGTCAAAGGAGCTTTAAAAAAAGGTTAGGTTTTATATATTTATTTTTTTATAATTTATTTTGGTATCATTAATCTACAATTACACATGCAATATTATAGTTATTAAACTACCCCCTTCATCACGTCCCCCCCACCAACCCCATTACAGTCACTGTCCATCAGCATAGTGAGATGCTATAGAGTCACTACTTGTCTTCTCTGAGTTGTACAGCCCTCCCCGTGCCCCCCCAACATTACATCTGCTAATCGTAATGCCCCTTTTTCCCTCTTATCCCTCCCTTCCCACCCATCCTCCCCAGTCCCTTTCCCTTTGGTAACTATTAGTCCGTTCTTGGGTTCTGTAAGTTTGCTGCTGTTTTGTTCCTTCAGTTTTTTTCTTTGTTCTTATACTCCACATATGAGTGAGATCATTTGATATTTGTCTTTTTCGGCTTGGCTTATTTCACTGAGCATAATACCCTCTAGCTCCATCCATGTTGTTGCAAATGGTAGGATTTGCTTTCTTCTTATGGCTGAATAATATTCCATTGTGTATATGTACCACCTCTTCTTTATCCATTCATCTACTGATGGACACTTAGGTTGCTTCCATTTCTTGGCTATTGTAAATAGTGCTGCGATAAACATAGGGGTGCATCTGTTTATTTCAAACTGGGCTGCTGCATTCTTAGGGTAAATTCCTAAGAGTGGGATTCCTGGGTCAAATGGTATTTCTATTTTGAGTTTTCTGAGGAACCTCCGTACTGCTTTCCACAATGGTTGAACTAATTTGCATTCCCACCAGCAGTGTAGGAGGGTTCCCTTTTCTCCACATCCTCACCAACATTTTTTGTTGTTTGTGTTTGGATGTTGGCCATCCTCACTGGTGTGAGGTGATATCTCATTGTGGTTTTAATCTGCATTTCTCTGATGATTAGTGATGTGGAGCATCTTTTCATGTGCCTGTTGGCCATCTGAATTTCTTCTTTGGAGAAGTGTCTATTCATGTCCTCTGCCCATTTCTTAATTGGATTATTTGCTTTCTGTTTGTTAAGGTGCACGAGTTCTTTATATATTTTGGATGTCAACCCCTTATCGGGTGCATCATTTATGAATATATTCTACCATACTGTATGATGTCTTTTTGTTCTACTGATGGTGTCCTTTGCTGTACAGAAGCTTTGCAGCTTGATATAGTCCCACTTGTTCATTTTTGCTTTTGTTTCCCTTGCCCGGGGAGATATGTTCATGAAGAAGTTGCTCATGTTTATGTCCAAGAGATTTTTGCCTATGTTTTTTTCTAAGAGTTTTATGGTTTCATGACTTACATTCAGGTCTTTGATCCACCTTGAGTTTACCTTTGTGTATGGGGTTAGACAGTAGTCTAGTTTCATTCTCTTACATGTAGCTGTCCAGTTTTTCCAACACCAGCTGCTGAAGAGGCTGTCATCTCCCCATTGTATATCCAAGGCTTCTTTATCAAATATTAATTGACTGTATATGTTTGGGTTAATGTTTGGATTTTCTATTCTGTTCCACTGGTCTGTGGGTCTGTTTTTGTGCCAATACCAAATTGTCTTGATTACTGTGGCTTTGTAGTAGAGCTTCAAGTCAGGAAGCATAATTCCCCCTGTTTTATTCCTCCTTCTCAGGATTGCTTTGGCTGTTCAGGGTCTTTTGTGGTTCCATATGAATTTTAGAATTATTTGTTCGAGTTCATTGAAGAAAGGTTTTGGTAGTTTGATAGGGACTGCATTGAATCTTGTTTGATTTTCTAATAAATATTAAGGATTGCTTTTATCCCAGAGCCAATTTGTTGATTATCTTATGGCTTAGTATAATATATAAATGGAAATTTGTTTTATATAAAGATCATAACTTAAGCAAATGATTTCTGCACATGACATCTCAACCTGTGAGCCCTTCAACAGAGCCTTAAAATAGGATGAATCTACAGATGCATATACAATGGAAGTCTAATTATTTAGAAAAATGGTTGAATTCATTGCCTTTTTTAAAAAAACTTATGTTGTAATCAACCAAGTGAGTCAGGAACTCACTTCCAGGTAAATTCCCATTGCTTCTTGTAGACCAGCCAAATACTCTTGGCCCACATTGTCTCCAGCCAACTCTCTCTCGAATAACAAAGGTTCACACATCAGGCTTCATGGCATTATGTCAACCGAGCAGTTCTAAAGGCCACATCTAAGCTAGCTTCATGAATTTAAACTTACTGACTTTCTTGAGTACAGTTGCAAAAGTTCTTGAGTACAAGATTGACTTCAAACTGTGACTACTGGGAATAGCAGAATTGTCATTCCCCTGAGCTTCTAAGCCAGGGAGTTAATGCTTGGGCTGTCTAAACACAGCTGTTCTTAGGATCAGTTAGACCATATAATCCTATGAGTGGCTGAGTCATGTTATAAAGAAGCATGTGGAAATCAAAATGATGATATGCTTGGATGAAGACACTTGAGATCATTTGAAAGAAGGAACTTTCCTGTGGCCATTTCAAATTTTTACTGAAGAATTCAGCCATAAATTTAATTATCAATAGGATTTTATGAACTTAACCGTGTTTCAGTTCATTCATCCTCTTAGAAACTGGACTTAAATCACACTTTCGGGCCCTTCCTGGGCATCAGAATGCCCTGTTGGACAGAATCTGCAGGTGATCAGGATTTGGGTTATGGGAAAGGCTTTGAAGCTGGGGTCATGGATGAAGAATTGGATGAAGATAAGTAAGGGCTTAGGAGTCACCTTTGCTGGGTAATGAAGTCTGGACTGGATGTTGCATTATCAGGTACCAAGCAACTCAGGATTAGCTGAAACCAAGAATTAAGCTGTGGCCCCATGAATCTTGCACGTTCTCAAAGAACAGGTGCTAGGCTGTCAGGCCAGATTGGAAACTATAGGTAAGATTATTCAACCAGACCTCCTGATGTTATAAACTAGATACTGAGTCTTAGAAATGAGTAGAAACAAACCATAATCTGGGCATGAGGAAGGGACTTGGGACTTGGACCCTGAGAAAACGTTTAGGGATCAAAATCAGAGAGATTCACAACTGCACTGAGTGTTTTAAGCAGCTTTCTAGACTGGGGGAGAAAGGTGAGGTTACTTCCTTTGGAGCAAGGGTCAGCAGCAACTGACGATATCAACTGAAGGCAGGGCACAGGCTGTCCCAGGACTGCAAGGTTGAGTCCCTGGTCTTCTCTTCCACTCTCCCTGTTCTAGCCTGTCTGGGGCAGTTGTCCGGAGTGTGTTGCTCTGGAGAGGGGCTTCTACCCCGGCTGCTTGTCTGAGCACCAGCATGATTCTCATTCACATCCTTGTCCGGAGTTCTCTGCCCAACTCAGATATGCACCCACCCCAGACAATAGTGTGAGGGCAAGTGCCAAAGGTACACCCACGGCCCCTCATACTTCCTGCCTCCTTTGCTGCTCTTCCTTTGAAATCAGTCACATGCACACCCCTCCCCTTGTGATTGTTAAATGCTGTAACTTTGGGAGGGAACCACTCCAACGTGATTTCTAAATGCCAATCGTTGGCTACCTTGGTGATCTCTACATGATCTTCTTATGCGTCCTTCAGGAAGCAGCAAGTGCTGTAACTGTCACAGCAAACACTTTAATTTCTGACAGTGCATTACCCTGCAAGAGAATTAATCCTACTTCTGCTTACAATTGTAACCTAAAGTAATAATGGTGTTGAAAATAATAATAATCTACAAGCTTTTTGTGTAGTTATCTTTCTAAATACTTTCTACATATTACATTTTTTCCTTGCAAAAACCTTATGAGGTCGGTGGTATTATCACCTCATTTTACAGACAGGAAAAGTCAGATACAGAATAGTTAAATCACTTCTACAAAATCTTACAGCTAACGAGAGTTGGAGTTGGGATTTGAACTGAGTGACTACACTGTGCGGCTTATTCACACCCTGGGGTTAACTATAAAGAACTATCCCATTTCCTAAGTCTTTACCTTTTAGTGCCTGTTCCCCCAATCTCCAGGGCTCCCTAGACAAAGCTTACGCTTAAAATCTTTGATCAAGCGCCTCAATATTAACTCATTACTGACTCTTCCATAGAACTTCCACTGCATTCGTGACAATGACTTCTAATTGCCTGTCTTTAGCTCACTGAAATGCAACCTTTAAAATGAGAGACAATGCCTTTTTCCCATTATATTTAAAGTGAATGACATAAAACATAGCCTAGTATTGAAGTTAAAATTTTATTTGATGATTAACAGTGATAATAAAAGAGAGTCATTGCAAAGTGTGAACTGATGGGATAATAAAAGAAACTTCACTGCTACGATTTTTCACATAATTTTTAGGAAACAGCCTTTGTAAATGGCCTTGGGACCCAGAGCACCACCACTGAAGTCCTCCTCCTCGGGCTTCTGCTGACCCCCCTTGCAGGCTGTGCTCTTTGTGCTCTTCCTGGGGATTTACCTCCTGACCCTGACAGGGAACCTGACGCTGCTGCTGGTGATCAGGGCCGATTCCCGCCTCCACACGCCCATGTGCTTCTTCCTGAGTCACCTCTCCTTCCTGGATCTTTGTTTATGTTCGGTCATCGTGCCCAAGATGGAGAATCTCCTGTCTGAGATAAGAACCATCTCAGTAAGGGGCTGCCCTGCTCAAGGCTTCTTTGCGTTTATCACCGCAGGGACTGAAGCCTGCCTGCTCTCAGTGATGGCCTACGACCACTGTGCCGCCATCTGCCATCCTCTGCTCTATGGCCAGGTGATGAGGAAACAGCTGTGTGTGCAGCTCGCATGGGGCTCATGGGTCTTGGGTTTTTTGAATGCTCTTATCAACATCCTCCTAGCGGCCAACTTGGACTTCTGTGAGAACCATACCGTCTGCCACTACAGTTGTGAGGCGCCCCCTCTCCCCTCTGACCTACTCTGATGTCTCCACCAACCTCATGGTGCTGTTTTGCTCCAGTCTGCTACCTGGGCTTGGCACCTTCTTCCCAGTCATATCACCCTATGCCCACATTGTCCATCCCGAGCATCAGCTCCACCTCAGGCAGAAGCAAGGCCTTCTCTACCTGCTCTTCCCACCTCACTGCAGTAATTTTGTTCTGTGGCACAGGGTTTCTCCACTATCTCACGCCCGCCTCAGGATCCTCCTTGGAGCTGATCTTCTCTGTGCAGTAGGTGTGGTACCTCCCATGCTGAATCCCCCCAGCTGCAGCCTGAAGAACAAGGAGGTGAAGGCAGCTGTGAGAAGGACACTGGGAATGTACTTCCTTGTGACAGGTGGAAAAATAAAGCAAGAAGATAAAAATATCCAAATATGCGATACTGCCAGACATTGTGTGAGTTGACATTAAGAAAAAGTTCCTAGGTCTACACTATGTCATATGTTAGCTAGTAAATTAACAGTGCATAAGAAATAAATACAGCGGTATTAGACAGCTGTTAGCTTAGTAAAAATACAGAAAAAAATAATGGGATAAATTACTATCTTAATTCAGAGAATGCTAAAATGAGATTGTTGACTCTCACTATTGCCGAAATATTCCCTTTGGTCTTCTTAGTATATGAACTATTTGTGTCTTAAATCATTTGTGATTGAACTTAGGAAATTCAATGAAAGCCATAACTTTACTACTAAGTAAAAGTTCTGGATGGGTGAGTAAAAGCAGTAATAGACTTCAGGTCTTGTGGGAGGAGAATGAACTTCAGCTGAGTGGACTTCGGGCACATGGGGAAAAGGAACCGAAGATACTGAGAAAGTGAGTTCACAAACTGTGACAGAGAACAAACTCAAATAAACCTTCTAAAAACTCTATTGTTTCTTGCCCTTGTATGTGCACATTCATATATTTATAAATGTTTAGATACAAGAATGAATAAATATTATAATCATAAAATAATTAAAAACAAAATACTTTAAAATCCACATAGATTAACAGAGAAGGCAAATAATCTAAATAAGTGGATTTAAGCCTTGCAGATTAAGAATACATCCTTTAATTATAATTCTTTTGTTACTTACTTAATTGACACGTAAGAGTTAGGAAAAATATTATGCCATAATAGTCTAGTTGGTGGAAAATCTTTCTACAGATTACCGCCTGTTCTGGGGTGCACCTCCATCCCAGTAATGCTCTTCAGGGCAGACTGAGGGGTCTACAGTGGGTCCCAACCACTTTCTCTGCCCCTTGTCATCTCTAGTCTTGCACCTATCCATACCTATAGACAGCAGTCACATGCCTGCATTCTGTGTGATAGCACCCACAGCAACTGCAGACTGGAGACAGGCTCCACTCCAAACTAATGCTGAACTTCCAGTTTACCTTACAACTGGGGTGATGAGCAGAAGAGGGCAGGCGGCTACTGTTAGAGATTTCAGGGTGGTTTCTTGAACCTCCCTTGATAAAGCACATCAAGTAATAAGATCAACAACAGGATTCGCAGCACCAACATTGGTCTTTGGGAGTGCTTCACCCCACGTGAGATTATAAATGACTTTTGCCTAGACGTAACAATATCAAAAGTAATAATAATGATGATAATAATAATAGTAGTAGGTGCTTTGAAGAGCTTTACATATCGTCTCATATTTAATCCTAAACACCCTCTATGATACTGTTATTATCTGGATTTAATAAATAAGGATATTGAGGTGCAGAGCTTGATGTAACTTAGACAAAGTCATGAGCTAATTAGTGGTAGACCCGGGGTTTGAACGTATTTTGATGCAGAGCCCATGTGCTCAGCACTGACCTCTGATGCCTGCTTATTCCCTAGGGATCAGCTCTCCTGAACTACCCATGTTTTACCAATTTGATTGTCTCAGTCTGGAGCCTTTGAACACATTGTTGTGACTCCAGGGGGAAAATCCCAGGACAAAATACCTGTGAAACTGAAATCAAAGGTAGAAATAAAGTTTAAGAAACCCATTTCTTTCTTACAAGTAGTGGTCCTGTCTCTGTCTTGACCAGGCTGCAGCAGAAGAGAGCTACACCCTACCTCTCTGGTCCACATAAGCCCTGCCCATCCTTGTAATTACCTGTTGACACGTAGATAGACTACTTCTCTCCACCCCTTGGAAATACTTATTGATATGCAGATGCACTAAAGCCAGGTGAGAGTTTCTGGAAATATTAAGTTTTACCCACATTTATTCATGTAGAATAGATATCTTTCAGAAACATGGTTCCAAGAGCAGTCATACATTTCCTTAAAGATTTTATCAAAAGCACTCAATGTTGTGTCCTCACTAAATCTCAGTGTGCTCCAAATGTATTCATTATACACTTCTTACCCATGTTCTTCAATGAACAATATTAAGAGAAAGGACAATATCTTAATCATCTTTTTAAGTGGCTGACACAGAACCTACGTCATAAAAGAAAACAAAATGAATAATATGAATACTGGTGATATGAAAAGAAAAGCAATGCAATTAGAAAATTCCTTGGCGGATACTAGACCTTTGCCTCCCATTTGTATCATGTTTGATCATTGCATCATATAGTATTTTGTATCATTTCTAGGGAAAGGTCTTTGTAAATGGACTTGGGGAGCCACGGCACCATCCCTGAGTTTGTCCCTCTCAGCCTGATACGCATCTCTCGCCCAGCCTCTGCTCTTCGTGCTCTTCCTGGGGACTTGCCTCCCGACTATAGGGGGAACCTGACTATGCTGCTGGTGATCAGGCTGATTCCCACCTCCTCGTCCCCTTTACTTCCTCCTGAGTCACCTTTCTTGTGTGGAAATCTGCTCTCTTCGGTCACTGTGCCAATATCCTGGAGAACCTCCTGTCTCCAAAGAAAGCGATATCTGTAGAGGGCTGCCTGGCTCAGGTCTCCTCTGTGTTTATCACTGCAGGAACCAAAGCCTGTCTGCTCTCAGGGGTGGCCTGGGACTGCTATGCACCATCTGCTACCCTCTGCTCTATGGCCAGGTCATGAGGAAACAACTGTACATGCAGCTTGTGTGGGGCTCACGGGGACTGGGCTTTCTGGACGCACTCATGAACATCTTCCTAGCTGTGGACACCATGTTCTGTGAGGCCAATATCATCCCCCACAACAGCGGTGAAAGACCTTCTCTTCTCCCCATCTCCCGCTCTGATATCTCCAGAAACCTCGTTGCCTTGCTCTGCTCCTTGCTTCTGCATGGCTGGGATCCTTCCTTTCGGTTTTCTCATCCTTAGCCCACATTATCAATGCCATCTTGAGTATCACCTCCTGAGGCAGGAGCAAGGCCTCCACCTGCTCCTCCCACCTCACTGCAGTGACCCTTTACCATGGCTCAGGTCTGCTCCACCATCTCATGCCAGATTCCGGTTCCCCAGGGAGCTGATCATTTCTGCGCAGTATACAGGAGTCCCTCCCATGCCGAATCCACTCATTTACAGCCTGATAAACAAGGAGGTGAAGGCAGTTCTGAAAAGAACCTTGGAGAAGTTTGCAACATGTCAGGTGCTGAAAAAAAACAGATGTTGAACGGGAATAAATCTGCATTCAAAAGCACATTGGTGTGTTTACAGGGGTAAGGGGTGCTCCTGACCACTTACAAAGTCAGAGGCTGCAACCTAATTTAGAAGTGCATGAGAACATGGCATAATGTTATTATAGGACGGATCATTCACACTAATTGCTTTAAAATGCAAAGCCGATTATGATAGGAGTACCTTAATCTAGAAAGTTTTGTTTGAAGCATAATGTTTCATTCTTTTTCTCACTCTAAAACATTCTCCTTTGGCTTTGCATTTAGCGAAATCATTAGTTTCGTGAACCTATCATTAGTTTTTATTGGCTTTGGGGAATACACTAAAAGCCACGCATTTGGTAAGAATGTGCATCCTGGATCTGTAAGAGAGAGAAGTCATAGAGAAGGGGAGGTGGGGGAAAGGTCAGGAATTCCAACTGGGTGGCTAATGAAGTCAGGTATGAAAAGCCACAATTTTTGCAGAGAGACAATGAACATATTGAGGCAGAGTTCAGAGACATAAAATTTCCAAGGCCTTCTCTGGATGTGCAGTGTGGGGGCCAGATCTCCCATGTGAGAGATTGCAAGGAGGCTCTGTGGCTCTAGACACTTCATTTCTCACTAAGTCTTCATTCAGATTTAGATATTCTCCAGTTGGCCTATTTTATCAGTATTGTTTTCCTTGCAGAGTGTAGGCTATGTGCCCTACAGATAATCTGGTTTTGACATCATCACAACTGAAACCTGAAATCACCTTGTCTCTCATCTTTCAGCTGTCACACACCTGGCCGTTCTTCAGGGGTCCATGGTTTGCTGGTTTCAGGCACCACATCACTCAGATAAGGAGAGAGCCACCGCTTACTGTGCATGGGATTTCCTTTGAGTTGATGAAAATATTGGGCTCTAGATAGAGGGGGTGGCTACACAGCATCATGAATGTTAATTTATGGTATGTGGAGTTCATCTCCCCCCTAAAAATAGTAATTCCTTGAATTTCACAGATGTTTTATGTATCCTAGCAGAAGTTAGTGATGAACAATCCTCAATTATTGTTCAGAAAATTTCCCGGAACAGCACTTTATTTCACCTATTTTTTAAAGAAAGATTGTAGGGACAAATTTTCACAGAATTCCAAATAGATGTAAATAATCTTACTTCCAGGAGGTGATGATTAATTCTCCCCATTTAAGCATGGGTGGGACTTAGTGACTCACTTACAAAGAACAGAGAATGGAAAGGGGAAAACAATAACTTTACAGGGGGCAAACCTGGCAGATCCACTGTAATCCAGTGATCAATAACATTATCAGTGATAAATCCCTGTATGCTGAAATTGAAGGGCATTACACATCTGTGGTTTTCTCCTCAAACCCATCACCTCAATCTAATCACAAGAAAACATTGGACAAATGCAAATTGAGGGACATTCTCAAAATGCCCCAACAGTACTCTTGGAAACTACTGAAGCCATGAAAACAAGGAAAGGCTGAGAAACACTCATGATTGTAGAAGTCCAAAGAGACATGATGGCTCAGCTCAATATGGTATCCTGGATCGTTTACTGGAACAAAAAAGGATGTTAGTAGGAAAAACTGGTGATTCTGAATAAAGACTATATGAATTATAGTCCTAATATTGTTTTAATATTAATTTCTTGAGAAATGTACCATGGTTATATGTCTACATTAGGGAAAGCTGGGTGACTGGTATACAGAAACTCTGTGTGGTATGTTAACTTTTTGTTCATTTAAAGCTATTTCTGAGAAACTTAGAAAGATGAATCAATGTAATGTAATGAACAGTAATGACTGTTCACTTCTGGAGAATAGTCATTATTTTAGCTGTCTGGTGATTCCCTGGAAGACCCCACTCACAAGGCTTTGTGGCCAAGTGTGAACAGTATTTTCTCAGGAATGTCTGTTGATAAAAGTCAGAGTCAATTATGAAACATCACAGCTGCTGAAGAAAATAGATAACAGCTGGGGAAAACAATAGGTTAATCAAAAAGCTGAAGAGGAAGAGATGAGGAAGGAGATGTCCAGAGTGGACTTTGAAAAGCCCCAACGTATTGCTTGGAATTAGAAGTTCATGCACATTCATAGTACTGTGCACATAACTGAGGCTGTGTGTATGCTGTAGAAATCAATGTCACTAAAGGAACTGATCATTAAGAAAATTTTCTTCTTTCATAAAATGTCCTCTTGTTGAATTGTTCTTAGATGATTTGTTCACCTTCTGAAAATTCGAGGAGGTGGTGGAAAGGGAATTCTCTAGAACGTGGCTTAAGGGCACGGGGTGCATGGGTGGGAAAGGAGCATCAAGGAAGGGGAGGAGAAGGCACCTGCGTGTCTCACTGCGTGGACCCAAGGTTCTGTGCCCAGGGCTACTTGACCATCTAAGTTTTGGACCAGTGTCATCCAGTTATAACTTTCTGTAATCATGGAGATGTTCTGCCTGAGGCCTGTACAGTAAAGTCACAGCCAGTTGTCATCCTACTGAGCATTTGAAATATATCTAAAGCAAATGAGGAGTTGAACTTTTCATTTTATTTAATTTTAATTATTTTTCATTAAATGAACATGAGGCTAGTAGCTACCATACTGGGCAATGCAATTCAAGTGCAGAGGTTGGTAAACTTCTTCTGTAAAGGGCCAGATAGTAACTATTTTAGATTTTGAGAGTCTTCCCAGCCCCGTTGCAACTACTCAGCTCTGCCATTTTTACACCAAGGCAATCAGAGACAATAAGTAAATGAATGAGCTTCACCGCATTCTTATAAAACTTTATTTGCAAGATACAGGCAGTGAGCAGGATTTGGCCCATGGCCATAGTCTGCCAATTTCTCCCTAACCATCCAAATCCATAGATGCCCCAGGATGTGAGATGCCTTTTGCACACTTCTCACCCTGGACAGATCCTTTTGCATTAACTGTGGCCTCAGATTCCTTCTTTCACTTTCCTTTTCAATTTGTTTAAGATCTCTGATTTATTTTCAGGAAGTTTCTGATCTGCCACAATGAGGTTAATCTGTCATATGGCCCTCTCCATTCCCCACCCCCACAAAGATGAGGTAATCTGCATGATCTACCTGGTTTCTTCTAAGGGAAGGTGACCTTGCCTGAGACCTTCTTTTCTTTTGCTAATAATGCCTTGCCCTATCTTCCTTCCTATAAAAATCTTCCATTTTGTTCTGCTCCTCAGAGCTTGTCTCTACTTGCCGGATGGGATGCTGCCCCATTCATGAATCACTTAATAAAGCCAGTTAGATCTTTAAATGTACTTGGTTGAAGTTTGTTTTTTAACCCTATTCATTTAAGATCTTCTTTTTCAGTTTTGAATTTGATTGAGCAGCTTTAGAAATGATGTAGCCGTAGTGTTTTGGGATTGAAGTTCACCAGGTTGCTGGAAACAATCTTTGTAACACACAGTGGCACTAGCCTCCATCAGATCCCTCCAATTTCAAACTGGGATAGAACGCTGACCTGTCTCTCATTTACCATAAGCATCCAAAAATGGGTACAACTCAACCCTTTAGAATTCTGTTCTTTTTTCACAGCCCTAGTTGAGACCTTCATTATTTCAGAATTGAATTATAGGCATCTTCTTAATCGATATCCTTGCCCACAGCTCTGCTCCCCTCAAATCCAATTTGCATGACTGTGTTACAATGTTTCCTAGAAAAATGCTTATATGCTTATGTTCTTCACAGCTTAAAAGCTTATGCCCAGTGCTGGAGAAGTAAAACACCAGGTTTCTTTATTCAGCACTGTGAGAAACGCCCTCACTGGTCCAAACTTAGTCAAAGAGAACAGTGGAGCAAGGCTCTAATGGCGGTCTTGCAAGAGCGGGTGTCTGGTGAGCAGACACACTCAGGGTGGTTACAAGAAGCAGTTTATTCCTTAGCCTGCAAGTCCCTCCCCTGGTTCCTCATTGGCTGAGAACTACAGGGTTTACATTCTTTCCCAGACGCTGTCTAAGAAAGTTATATCTATATTAGGCTTTTTTTACATTTGTCTTAATTTTCTTGGCTGGTTTAAAACTTTTCTGCATTTTTTTTTGAAGTGATGCGCAGCCCGCTCTTTCTCAATTCCCCTCCTCCTCCCAGCCGGAGTGACTAGTACATGTTCTGACATGTAGGCTTCTTGTTAATAGCCTTTTGTTTAAATGTTAATTCCTCTGGGACTAAATCACATTTAGTTTTAGGCCATTTCTAACAGCATAATGCATAAAACCAAGATAATCAACCTCTACCTACCTCTAGAGTCTCATCTCTAATTGATTTAGTTTTAAATCACTAAACTCATGAATAATGCTATTCTTCATCTATTTAAACTTTGTTAAAATTGCCCACTTGGCCACTCATGTTCGACCTGCTGGATAAGCGGTGTCTGTCTACATCAGCACTGCCTTTTGCACCCTGCCATTTCAGTACATAGCACATTTCTCCACCACTGCCCTGTCACATATATGCTCCTCACCAAACTGTCACAGTCTCTGTAGGGCAGGGACTCTTCCATAATCATTGTCATAATTATATTTGTAACTCATTTTAGATACTTAAAATACCCTTTGTTATATAGATGTATCAGAAAATATCTCCTTATGTTTCTAAATTAAAGTTAAATTCTGTAATTTTAAAACAAATTGCATAGCAATTAATAAATGCATTTAAAAACAAGTGCTATTAAAGCAGTTTTAAGCCATCTATAATAAAAATTTGATTATTTTAATATGGTATTTTTACATTTTAGTATAATATAAAACTGTAGTCCCCAATATTTACTTATGACCCCTGACTAAATTCTCATTAGCATCCTTATAGGCCATGAAGACTTTGTGTTTATTGGGAGCTTATTCAATCCCCGAATCAAACAGTTTTGTAAAAACCTACTTTCTAAGAGAGACTTCACATGTTCATATTTTTACTCTTTAGCCTGGATAAATATTTAGTATCTTAGTTGTGATGAAGATAATCTTTTGTGTGAGGAAGGTAATATATATATACACTCAAAAATGTTTCTGTATATATCTATATATATATCTTATACATGTCTCTTTATTCTATTTCAAATATTTACCTACTATTTCCCTCTTTCCTCTGTTGTCAATCAGTATGATATTTGCCAATAAAAATAAAACATAAAATTTTGACAACTAGGTTCTAATGTAAATACATTAGAGATTTATACATCTAAATACTTGGAGGCAGCTAGGAATTGTACCTGGCTTTTCGCACATAAGGAACATAATGAGAATTAGAAAAATAATATAAGAAAATGTGGTCCTAGCTCGGTCATGAATTACTATATAAGTTAAGACCAGTCATTTCTTCTGTCTTAGTCCACGATATTTGAATGACCTGAACAGGAAGTGGGACAGGCTCATCTCGGCAGGTGATTGGATCAGTTTTCCAGAACATCCCTCACACGTCCTATAAGCCAGTGCTTCTCTCACCAGGCTCAGCCAGACTACGACAATACTGTCACCAAGTTCAATTATTTGAAAGTTTCCAAAATTGTTAGATAGAAAACCTGTTTGAATAGCAGCCTACAGAGGTAGTACCCATCTTCAAAGCTTAATATTGACCATATAACATAAACTGATATCAAGGTAGCAGTTCTTGAAAGACCACCTATAGAAAAATGTTTGAACTAATCCTTCCATTCAGTCAATCCTGGGAGATAAAGTCCGACATTAAAACAGATGAATGGGACAGAATTTATTCTCCTGAAGAATAACATTTTAGTGGTGTGGGTAATAACGCCTGCATAGATGTAAATTTTCCAGGTGCAAGGATATCTATTTAACTGAGAATTTCCAATTTATTTCTCAGTACTAAGAATATATTGGGAAGGAAATATATGCTTCTTTTGATAACATTTTTAAAATTAATCTTCCATTGCTTTCCTAAGCAATGCAACCACCTAGTCCTATGTGAGTCAATTATTATATTTGGATCATATAAAATATATTTTACATTTCTGCCAAAACAGTCATGTCAAAAAAAAATCAAAAAATGTAACTTATGCTGCCCATGTACATGCATTTTTTAGTTGATAATTCATTCCTGGAGATAAAGCTTGTCAGCTGAAATGTTGAATAAGCTTTAAGAATGATCTTCACACTAGCCCCTTTCAGCACCAGAGTATAAGTTGGGGGTTCACAAACTTCTCCCATAAAATCTCTACACACAAAAATTTTTGTGTTTCAGTTACTTCCATCATTTCATCATCAGGCTGTTTATATTCAGAAATGCTGCTTGTGTGACCACAGGACAATAATATGGATGCGAGGAGGGCGCACAGCCAGCTCCTAGGGAATTCACACATGAGGCGTCCAGCTACTAAGTATGAAATCTTGCATCGCAGGGAAATTCTTCCAGCCCTGCCTTCTCTCTGGAGGACAACAGGCATTTACCTGAGGTTAAAAATGTGATGTCAACTCACAAGTTCCAAAACTCCCTCAGGCCAAATATTTCCCTGTGGCTTAGAAAGTTAACTTTACTCAGGCAACGAGTTAAAATCTGGCTTCAGGCTGTGACTTCAGGGAAAAGACATCATTGGCTAGATGTCTGTGAAACTGCCAGGCTGCTCTGGCCAACACATGGCATCCTAAACAGAGATGCCATCCCAGAAGACCACATCCCAAATCACTAATTTGCAGAGAGCTGTAGTACTATGTTTAGATTCACAGCATGAATTTAATGAAGAGAAGTCTGTGATGCAGGATCTAGGATCAAATGAGAGGAATTCTGCACTTCCAGGGTTGAGACTGGCCTGTGGAGAGGTATCGTGAGGATGAGGAGGAGGGAGATTTTCCTGAGTATACCCAGGGTTTGGCCACAGTGTTTTCTTGCCTATTTGTGGATTTCTATGGGAAAGAAAATAATCTGTGCTGTTCTTAGAAGAACTGGTTCCCTTATGTGTGAAGAATTACTAGCCTGAGACAAGTTCATCCGGGGCAGGAGAGAGAAACGGATGTGCTCTGTACCAGATAAAATAGGCAACTTGTTGGGTCAGATATTTCTGTGAAGGTTTTTCCTCCCTCCTTCCCAGCCCCTTCCGGCTCTGTTCCTCCCTCCTCTTCAGGTCTCCTCCTGGCTCTCTAAGGTATGTCCTTTCCCAGAATCTCCCTCCCTCCGGGCCTCCTGAAGCCCATCTCTCTCTGCCTCGGCGCTCTGCTGCCTTCCATTAGGTGGGGCTCTGCACTCAGCGGCTCAGGAAGAGCACGTCTCTTTCCTGAGGGATACTGACCATTGGCAAAAGAGGCCCTCTGCTTTCCGTGCACAAGGGCTGCCTGGCCTGGGGCCCTGGAGGATTAGGGAGAGTGAAATCCCTCACCTCAAGCTTTCTTTCTGAGGAGAAGAGGGGAGAACATGTCAGAGTAGATAGTGGATTCGTGGTGGCCAACACTTATCCTCTTTTCTGAGACCCAGAATCTGATGTTATTGAAAACCACTACTGCTGACCTCAGCCATGGACTCTGCTGAGGGAGGAGGTGGAGGGACCCGGAAAGAGGGTAAGAGCCACTGCAGGTTTGGGGGGTGGGAAATCTACTGCATGAAACTTTGTCTTCCCTACTCTATTAGCACCAGCTTCCTCCCATTTCTCTTTTTTATGGATCCCTGCTCCCATGAACAGAGGTATGCACACTGCCTCTCTGGAAGCCCCCATTCTGGTCAATCTGTCCAGTCCTTCCTGGGAGCTGTGGTGTTCTCACCCTCCTTAGCCTCTAGACCTTAGCCAGCTATTAGTTCACTCACTCACTTAAGCACTCATTAGCACTTTATGGGTCATTAACACTTTCTGAGTTGAGTGGACTGAAGAGCTAGCACCTGTCAAATTTCTTTTTTCCAAAAAGGAAACCTCACCTGCCTGATGCCTTGGGAAACGTTTACATCTTCTGTACATGAAGCAGTTACATGTGAACCCAGATTTGTGTGCTGTGTCTCCCAGAGTTGTTCCAACTTTTCTGTAGCTACACACTTACATTAATAGAATGAACCTCTAGTGGCTGAATTTTAGTCATTGCCAATGGCAATTATTCTGGGTAGGCCCCATTTTGGATGGCGGGGAGGCCATTGGGGGAGTGGTGGGCGATCTGACAGGAGGAAGAAGTTAATCTTCGCTGGTGGAGACTTTTGAAAATAAAGCAGTAAGTTTAAATATATTCCATAGGCAGGACTAAGAGGCACTTTGACATCCATGGGCAAGGACTGAGAGCGTTGAGACATCTCACAAATACAAACCCAACTAATGTGGGAAATTGGATTTTTTTATGGACTTCCAATAGTCTCACCTATAAAATAGACATTCTCTTTCATTGCTACCAAGTTTCTGTCCACCTCTTCACACACAAAATTGCACACACTGGCCTCTCAATCTGATTCCTAGAATTAAAACAGTCATTGTCTATAACTGCCATGTCAATGATAGAATCAAAGCAAACACAATTTGCTCTTAGATAGCAATAATTATATATGGAGAGGTGTTGAATAAATAATTGAAGAATGAAGGATAATGGAGAGCAGAGAAGGGGTTGAGGGGCATCCACTCTCAGAAGCACACTAGAGTGCATGCGAGATGGTGGAGCTGAACGGCAGCAGGCTCAGCTGAAGAAGACGGAGTAGACTGACATGGCTTTTAGAACAGAATAAGGACAAGAAATCACATTTAGCCTGATTGATATAGAGGTTCAGGACCTGTGATGTGGATGGTGGGTGGGTGGGGGAGAAAAATGGTTGAAGGAAACCAATTAGGAGCTTTAAAATTTTGATAAAATGAAACAATGTATAGAGAGAGGATGGGGACATCTTGGGACATTCACAGGGGCATTGAAAGACTCTGTTCACTTCCTGTTCTTATTCCAAAGGATCAAAGGAGTCTCTGAATGGCCGTGGGCAACCACAGCGCCGTCACCGAGTTCCTCCTCCTGGGCTGTCTGCAGACCCCCGTGTCCAGGCCCTGCTCTTTGTGCTGTTCCTAGTGATTTACCTCCAGACCCTGCTGGGGAACCTGACGCTGCTGCTGGTGATCAGGGCCGATTCCCGCCTCCACACGCCCATGTACTTCTTCCTGAGTCACCTCTCTTCTCTGGATCTTTGTTTCTCTTCGGCTACAGTGCCGAAGCTGCTGGAGAACCTCCTGTCTCAGAGGAAAACCATCTCTGTCCAGGGTTGCCTGGCTCAAGTTTTCTTTGTGTTTGACTCGGGGGCCACTGAAGCCTGCCTGCTCTCAGTGATGGCCTATGACCGCTACATAGCCATCTGCCACCCTCTGCTCTATGGCCAGAAGATAACTAACAAGCTCTGTAATGGGTTAGTGTGGGGCTCTTGGGGCCTGGGATTTCTGGATGCATTCATCAACATCATTCCAGCTATGAGATTGGACTTCTGTAAGGATCAGTCCATCCCCCACTACAGCTGTGAGCTGCCCTCTCTCTTCCCTCTGTCCTGCTCTGATGTCTCCATTAACTTGACTATTGTGCTCTGCTCCGGCCTATTGCATGGGCTTGTAACCTGTGTCCTAATTGTCTGTTCCTATACTCTTATTGTCTCCACCATCCTGAGTATCAGCTCTTCCTCAGGTAGAGGCAAAGCCTTCTCCACCTGCTCCTCCCACCTCACTGCTGTCCTCCTGTTTTATGGCTCAGCTTTCCTTCGCTATTTCACACCGACCTCAGGTTCACCCCTGGAGTTAGTGTTCTCTGTACTGTACAGTGTGGTCACTCCCTTAGTGAATCCCCTCATCTACAGCTTGAAGAACAATGAGGTGAAAGCAGCCGTGAGAAGGACATTTGAAAAATATCTCCAATATTCCAGTAGCTGACCACAGTCAGAGTTCACTACAGCAAGATGTTATGATAACTTGACAGTAAGACAGTAAATTGATGCTGGGTACAGAAAGAAGTCTTAGAAACTCATAGAGCTACTCAGATAATGATAAGACCAGTTTCAAGAATGAAAGGGAATATTTATTTTCCTTGATGAGTAGTATTCCATTGTAAGGCTCTTCCATGGTCCGTTTATTTATTACCAGGCTAAGAACATTTGGGTTATTTATACTTACTGGCTATTACAATTAAAATGGCTACAGACATTCATGTACATGTTTTTGTGTGAACATAAATTTTCACTTTGTGAGCATCCATACCCAGGAGGGGATTGGCTGTGGCATGTGGTAAATGTAGGTTTAACTTAATAAAAACATTTTCCAAGCTGTTTTCCAGAGTGGCTACACATTATACATTCCCACCAGAAAAGTATGAGGGATTCAGTTTGTCTGAAACATTGCCCATATTGGTATTATGTTTTTGTTAATTTTAGCCATTCTTAATACGTGTGTACTGGTTGTAGTCAGAAATCAACTAACTCCCAAAAATAGAGTACATGTGAAAACTGGTGAGATCGTAATAAGCTTAATAGTTTTGGACCACTGTTACTCTCCTAGCTTTAATAACTGTGCTCTGATTGTGTAGAATAATATCATTTAGGAAAACTAGGTGAATAGCATACAGGGACTGTCTGTCCTATTTTTGCAAGTATTTTGATTTCTAAAATTTTTTGAGAACAAAAGGTTTAAAAAATATGTTAAAAACTATGGGCTCTGGGTGACTATAATGTGTCCTTGTAGGTTCATCATGTAAAAAATGTACCTGTCTGTTGGGGGTTGTGGATAATGGGGCTGGCCACATCTGTGTGGAGGCAGGGTGTATAGGGGAAATCTCTGTACCTTCCTCTCAATTTTGTTGTGAACCTAAACTTATCTTTTTATAGTCTTAATAAAAAAAATATGCTATCACATAGAGGAAAAGTAAAGGATGAAAAAGAATTAACAATGCAAAGTCAAACTTAAGAAAGTTGGAATGAGTATATTAATATTAGACAAATTTAGCTTCAGAAGAAGATATGTTATCAGTGATCAGCAGGGAGATACGGTAGGTATAAAGGAATTAATACATCATAGAGACATAAGAAACCTAAACATAGAAAAACCACAAATGAATAGTGCTTATTTTATGAGACTTGCTAAAATATGTCAATAAAAGGAAGAGATAAATTGGCCAAAATCCTCCCAAAGAATCAAAACTGGAAAATAGATCGAAAGCAAAAGAAAATGTTGAAATAGGGCTAAACACGTTTATCTGAAATGATATTCTAAAGTTTAACAATGATACATATTAAGAAAATGTTTTTAAAAAAGAATTGATATTGCAAAAATAACCATGATTGGTTGATAAAAATAGTTCATAATGATGATGACTTTTAGACAAATATCTTGTTAGACAAAAGTCAGAGTTTTGCAGAACACAGTTTGAAGGTACTGGGTAGGCACAGAGATCCCCAGAGTTGGAAGACTTGCGGAACAAGAGGAACGAAGGAGGCAGCTCTGTATTCAGCCTGGACCCTGGGCAGCCCAGAGCTGTTCTAAGGTCTCTACTACGTAAAAGGAAGTAACCTGAACCTCGTGCAGGATCATATTTCCAAATGTGTGTCTCTATTTTGTGCATTGAAAAGTTTAGAGCAAAGGGGCCGATTGAATAGATCTGGGATATGCCCCATATTCTGCATGACGAGCTGATTCTGAAGAAGGTAACTGATAGCCCCTGAGAAACACTGATAAAAGAAAGATTACTCTCATGTAATTGAAATGGAGGTTAAAGGAATTAACAAGCCCAATTTAGAGAAGAAATTTTAAAAAGTCAATATCTGGAACACCCTGGTTATGATAATCACCATTCTGAATACCCTTTGTTCAGAGGCTGTGAGAAAATTGTAGCAAAAGACCAGCATAAAAGTGCAAATCCTGCAATTCATTACCTGTCATTTTTCCATAAATAATAATTCTTTGTTTTCTTTGCCATGATTGTGCCTATACAAAACCAAAACAATCTGTTAAACATTGTGCATGTTAAATAAGTGCCTCATTTTAAAAACAAACAAAAAGCTTCAGGATGTGACATGTAAACTGTAAAGCACTGGTGTTTAATTCCCAGTATATGGTCACTCTTTCCGATACCTTTTTTATGGGATTAAACATACAGTATTTTGCTTCTGTATAGTACAGTGCAGTGGGGTAGTATGTTCATGAGGCCAATTTGTTAATCATGTTTCTTCTGTAGGTGAGTCTTTATCATTCCACTTTTCCCCATTGTTCATTTAGAAGCTTTACAGTCTTTTCTCTTATTTAGTGGCAGCCTTGGAGATTACCATTGAGATCCTTGACTTATCAAAGTCCAATATTAATTGATAACTTTACCTTCGTTTGGTCAACTAAAGTATCACTTTTAATGCAGTGAATATCTCCCAATGTAAGTTCTATTTTTGTCACTAATTTTGATCATATTCACATACAAACATAATAAATACCCTGCTAGAATTATTATTGTTGTTTTTATTATTAATATTCCTTTATTCCACATATGTACAACTTTCTTTGATCTTCATTCCTTCTGCATTTCAGGAATTACATGTGAGATTATAATTTTCCTGCCTGTTGAACACCTTTCAAAATTTTCTTTGATGCAATTCTGCTGGTGGCAAATGCTCTTATTTTTTGTTTGTCTGAAATGTCTTTAATTCTGCCTTAACTATGACAGCTATTTTATTGAGTGTAAAAATTTATGATGATAGTTATTTTATTTCAGCACATTGAAGATACTGTCCTGTTGTCTTTGGGCTTCCATTTGTGATGTTGTAAAGTTAATTGTTGCTCTTTTGAAAACAATCTATCTTTTTTTCCTCTCACCAGCATTCATTTAGATTTTTCTCTTTATGTTTCCTGATGTTTCACTATGACGTGTTCTGAAGTGGTTTTTCAAAATGTATCCTACTTGGGATTCTTTGGATTTCTTAAATAGGTGCAGACCAATTCTGAAAAAGTGTCAACTATTGTTCTTTCAAATATTGCTTTTCTTCCATTCTTTCTTTTTTGGAACTCCAGTAAAACTCATTTAGATGTTCTCACTGTGTGCTCTAGGTCTCTTAACCTCCTCATTGCATTTTTCTTCTTTTTGGTCTTTGTGCTGCTTCTGCATGTTGTTTGTGACATGTTGCCCAGTTAACCAATTCTCTTCAGCTGTACAGCATCCATACACTGAGTTCTTAACTTTGGTTATTGTAATTTTCAGGTAAAGAAAATTTTTTCAACTCTGATCTGCCACTTTTTTTTTGATGGCAAAAAAGAATCTTTGCTTTATTCCTGCCAGAATAATTGTAAATAAGTACCAGAACCAGAAGATGTGAAATTGTGTCATTTTCTTTGTTTGTTGATTCTTAAAAACCCTGTTTTTTCTTCCTGCAAAACAGTGTACTTCCCCTTCCTACCTTCTAATGTGAAAATATAGTACCAATTTCAGTTCTGCTCCTATTTCTAATTCTCAGCTTCTTCTGAAATGTTACTTTTACAATGTCAAATTTATAATACTTACAGTTTGTTCTATAATGTTAATTAGTCCTCTGGGCTTTATCAGTAGGTTGATTCTGAAAATTGAAAATCAATAGTGATTTCATTATTATGACTGTTTAAACGTGGTTCACCACACAGCCATTGCTCTCTATGATTAAATGTTCTTTTTTGTATAACTTTTTGCCTGGAGTTCAATTTTGGGGGAACTACTTACTTTACACAGATTTTTTTCAATTATAAAACTTTAATTTACACACCTACCATGTAAAGTATTAGGAGTTTGGAAGTTAGGGTTATACACATTTCATGTAAACCTTGTTCCAAGAGCCTAGTGCAGTTGGTAAAGAAATTATTAAGGTAGCTTTTCTGGTTTATAAATATTACCACATTAACTTTTTAACATACAAAACTATTAGATGTAGAATTAAGAAATTATCTATTTTCATAAACTAATTTCATTTTTTTCTTTATTTTTAAAAATAATTTATTTTGGTATCATTAATCTACAATTACATGTGCAATATTATGGTTATTAAACTACCCCCTTCATCAGGACCCCCCCAACCCCATTACAGTCACTGTCCATCAGCATAGTGAGATGCTATAGATTCACTACTTGTCTTCTCTGAGTTGTACAGTCCTCCCCACACCCCCCCAACATTATGTCTGCTAATCCTAATACCCCCTTTTCCGCCTTGTCCCTCCCTTCTCACCCATCATCCTCAGTTCCTTTCCCTGTGGTAACTATTAGTTCGTTCTTGGGTTCTGTGAGTTTGCTGCTGTTTTGTTCCTTCAGTGTTTTTCTTTGTTCTTATACTCCACATATGAGTGAAATCATTTGATACTTGTCTTTTTCGGCTTGGCTTATTTCACTGAGCATAATACCCTCTAGCTCCATCCATGTTGTTGCAAATGGTAGGATTTGTTTTCTTCTTATGGCTGAATAATATTCCATTGTGTATATGT
The DNA here is from genome assembly GCA_032199065.1 of Smutsia gigantea. Taxonomy (NCBI): domain Eukaryota; kingdom Metazoa; phylum Chordata; class Mammalia; order Pholidota; family Manidae; genus Smutsia; species Smutsia gigantea. The sequence continues at coordinate 96,657 of JAVSCE010006563.1, forward strand.
ACCACTCTTCTTTATCCATTCATCTACTGATGGACACTTAGGTTGCTTCCATTTCTTGGCTATTGTAAATAGTGCTGCGATAAACATAGGGGTGCATCTGTCTTTTTCAAACTGGGCTGCTGCATTCTTAGGGTAAATTCCTAGGAGAGGAATTCCTGGGTCAAATGGTATTTCTATTTTGAGTTTTTTGAGGAACCTCCATACTGCTTTCCACAATGGTTGAACTAATTTGCAGTCCCACCAGCAGTGTAGGAGGGTTCCCTTTTCTCCACATCCTCAACATTTGTTGTTGTTTGTGTTTTGGATGTTGGCCATCCTCACTGGTGTGAGGTGATATCTCATTGTGGTTTTAATCTGCATTTCTCTGATGATTAGCGATGTGGAGCATCTTTTCATGTGCCTGTTGGCCATCTGAATTTCTTCTTTGGAGAAGTGTCTATTCATGTCCTCTGCCCATTTCTTAATTGGATTATTTGCTTTCTGTTTGTTAAGGTGCATGAGTTCTTTATATATTTTGGATGTCAACCCTTTATCAGATACGTTTTTTATGAATATATTCTCCCATACTGTAGGATGTCTTTTTGTTCTACTGATGGTGTCCTTTGCTGTACAGAAGCTTTTCAGCTTGATATAGTCCCACTTGTTCATTTTGCTTTTGTTTCCCTTGCCTGGGGAGATATGTTCATGAAGAAGTTGCTCATGTTTATGTCCAAGAGATTTTTGCCTATGTTTTTTTCTAAGAGTTTTATGGTTTCATGACTTACATTCAGGTCTTTGATCCACCTTTGAGTTTACCTTTGTGTATGGGGCTAGACAGTAGTCCAGTTTCATTCTCTTACATGTAGCTGTCCAGTTTTTCCAACACCAGCTGCTGAAGAGGCTGTCATCTCCCCATTGTATATCCAAGGCACTTTTATCAAAATTAATTGACTGTATATGTTTGGGTTAATGTTTGGATTTTCTATTCTGTTCCACTGGTCTGTGGGTCTGTTTTTGTGCCAATACCAAATTGTCTTGATTACTGTGGCTTTGTAGTAGGGCTTGAAGTCAGGGAGTGTAATTCCATCTGTTTTATTCCTCTTTCTCAGGATTGATTTGGCTATTCGGCATCTTTTGTGGTTCCATATGAATTTTAGAATTATTTGTTCCAGTTCATTGAAGAAAGCTGTTGGTAGTTTGACAGGGATTGCATTGAATCTGTAGATTCCTTTAGGTAGTATAGCCATTTTGACAATATTTATTCTTCCTGGCCAAGAGCATGGGATGCATTTCCATTTGTTAGTGTCCTCTTTAATTTCTCTCAGGAGTGTCTTGTAGTTTTCAGAGTACAGGTCTTTCACTTCCTTCGTGAGGTTTATTCCTAGGTATTTTATTCTTTTTGATGCCATTGTGAATGGAATTGTTTTTCTGATTTCTCTTTCTGTTAGTTCATCATTAGTGTATAGGAAAGCAACAGATTTCTGTGTGTTAATTTTGTATCCTGCAACTTTGCTGAATTCAGATATTAGTTCTAGTAGTTTTGGAATGGAATCTTTAGGGTTTTTTATGTACAGTATCATGTCATCTGCAAATAGTGACAATTTGACTTCTTCTTTACCAATCTGGATGCCTTGTATGTCTTTGTTTTGTCTGATTGCTGTGGCTAGGACCTCCAGTACTATGTTGAATAACAGTGGAGAGAGTGGGCATCCCTGTCTTGTTCCCGATCTTAGATGAAAAGCTTTCAGCTTCTCGCTGTTAAGTATGATGTTAGCTGTGGGTTTGTCATATATAGCCTTTATGATGTTGAGGTACTTGCCCTCTATACCCATTTTGTTGAGAGTTTTAATCGGGAATGGATGCTGAATTTTGTCAAATGCTTTTTCAGCATCTATGGAGATGATCATGTGGTTTTTGTTCTTCTTTTTGTTGATGTGGTGGATGATGTTGATGGATTTTCGAATGTTGTACCATCCTTGCATCCCTGGGATGAATCCCACTTGATCATGGTGTATGATCCTCTTGATGTATTTTTGAATTCGGTTTGCTAATATTTTGTTGAGTATTTTTGCATCTACGTTCATCAGGGATATTGGTCTGTAATTTTCTTTTTTGGTGAGGTCTTTGCCCGGTTTTGGTATTAGAGTGATGCTGGCTTCATAGAATGAGTTTGGAAGTATTCCCTCCTCTTCTATTTTTTGGAAAACTTTAAGGAGAACTGGTGTTATTTCTTCTCTATATGTCTGGTAGAATTCAGAGGTGAATCCATCAGGCCCGGGGGTTTTGTTCTTGGGTAGTTTTTTGATTACCAATTCAATTTCGTTGCTGGTGATTGGTCTGTTTAGTTTTTCTGTTTCTTGCTTGGTCAGTCTTGGAAGGTTGTATTTTTCTAAGAAATTGTCCATTTCTTCTAGGATTTCCAGCTTGTTAGCATATATATTCTCATAATATTCTCTTATGATTCTTTGTATTTCTGTGGGGTCCGTCGTGATTTTTCCTTTCTCATTTCTGATTGTGTTTATGTGTGTAGATTCTCTTTTTCTCTTAATGAGTCTGGCTAGGGGTTTATCTCTTTTGTTTATTTTTTCAAAGAACCAGCTCTTGGTTTCATTGATTTTTTCTATTATTTTATTCTCTCAATTTTATTTATTTCTTCTCTAATCTTTATTATGTCCCTCCTTCTGGTGACTTTGGGCCTCATTTGTTCTTCTTTTTCCAATTTCAGTAATTGTGTCTTTAGACTATTCATTTGGGAATGTTCTTCCTTCTTTAAATATGCCTGGATTGCAATATACTTTCCTCTTAGAACTGCCTTTGCTGCGTCCCACAGAAGTTGTGGCCTTGTGTTGTTGTTGTCATTAGTCTCCATATATTCTTTGATTTCTGTTTTGATTTGGTCGTTAACCCATTGATTAATTAGGAGAGTGTTGTTAAGTCTCCATGTATTTGTGAGCCTTTTTGATTTCTTTCTAAAATTTATTTCTAGTTTTATACCTTGGTGATCTGAGAAGTTGGTTGGTAGGATTTCAATATTTTTGAAATTACTGAGGTTCTTTTTGTGGCCTAGTATGTGGTCTATTCTGGAAAATGTTCCATGTGCCCTTGAGAAGAATGTGTATCCTACTGCTTTTGGGTGTAGAGTTCTGTAGATGTCTGTTAGGTCCATCTGTTCTAGTGTGTTGTTCAGTGCCTCAGTGTCTTTACTTATTTTCTGTCTGGTTGATCTGTCCTCTGGAGTGAGTGGTGTGTTGAAGTCTCCTAAGATGAATGCATTGCTGTCTATTTCCTCCTTTAATTCTGTTAGTATTTGTCTCACATATGCTGGCGCTCCTGTGTTGGGTGCATATATATTTATAATGGTTATATCTTCTTGTTGGACTGACCCCTTTATCATTATGTAATGTCCTTCTTTATCTTTTGCTACTTTCTTCGTTTTGAAGTCTATTTTGTCTGATACAAGTACTGCAACACCTGCTTTTTTCTCTTTGTTGTTTGCATGAAATATCTTTTTCCATCCCTTCACTTTTAGTCTGTGTATATCTTTGGATTTGAGGTGAGTTTCTTGTAGGCAGCATATAGATGGGTCTTGCTTTCTTATCCATTCTGTTACTCTGTGTCTTTTGATTGGTGCATTCAGTCCATTTACATTTAGGGTGACTATTGATAGGTATGTACTTATTGCCATTGCTGGCTTTAGATTCGTGGTTACCAAGGGTTCAAGCATTGTTTCTTTACTATCTAACAATCTAACTTAACTTTCTTGTTAAGTTATTGTAAACACAGTCTGATGTTTCTTTCTTTCTCTCCCTTCTTATTCCTACTCCTCCATTCTTTCTGTAATAGGTGTTATATTCTTTGCCTTTAGTTAGTATTTAGATGGTCTGCTTTCTTTGCTATGATTTTTTTTTCTCTGGTGACATCTTTTTAGCCTTAGGTGTGCTTCCATCTAGAGCAGTCCATTTAAGATATCTTGTAGTGGTGGTTTATGAGAGGCAAACTCTCTCAAGTTTTGTTTATCTGGAAATTGTTTAATCCCTCCATCATGTTTAAATGATAATCGTGCTGGATACAATATTCTTGGTTCGAGGCCCTTCTGTTTCATAACGTTAAATATATCATGCCATTCTCTTCTGGCCTGTAAGGTTTCTGTTGAGAAGTCTGATGATAGTCTGATGGGTTTTCCTTTGTAGGTGATCTTTTTTCTCTCTCTAGCTGCCTTTAATACCCTGTCTTTATCTTTGATCTTTGCCATCTTAATTATTATGTGTCTTGGTGTTGTCTTCCTTGGGTCCCTTGTGTTGGGAGATCTATGAGCTTCGGTGGACTGAGAGACTACTTCCTTCCCCAGCGAGGGAAAGTTTTCAGCAATTATTTCTTCAAAGACACTTTCTATCCCTTTTTCTCTCTCTTCTTCCTCTGGTACTCCTATAATGCGAATATTGTTCCGTTTGGATTGGTCACACAGTTCTCTTAATATTCTTTCATTCCTAGAAATCCTTTTATACCTCTCTGCCTCAGCTGCTCTGTACTCCTGTTCTCTGTTTTCTATTCCATTAACAGTCTCTTGCATCTCATCCATTCTGCTGTTAAGCCTGTCGATCTCTTGTCTTATTTGTGTATTGTTTTTCCTCAGTTCCCTCACTTCCTCCCTCAGCTCTTGCACATTTCTCTGTAGGTCCATCGGTATGGTTATGACTTTAATTCTGAATTCTTTTTCAGGGAGGCTGGCATTTCCATCCCTTCAGACTCCCTCTCTGGGGTTGTCTGGTTGATTTTGGTCTGAACCATATTCCTCTGTCTTTTCATGGCTATGTAATTGGTCACTGATAGTTGCCATGTATGTCAGCTGGGCTCTTTAAGACTTTAAAAAGAGAAGAAAAAAAAGAGAAAAGAAAGAAAGAAAGAAAAGAAAAAACAAAAACAAAACAAAAAACAAAACAAAACAAAAAAAACAAAAAAAAATGCCCACCAGACGTAGATTCTGTGGGAATGCTCTAGGTGGCGCTATTGCCCCACTATTCCACAGCTGTGACTGTGCCGCTCTGCAGGGCCCTTTATTGCTCTGGCAGGGGTGGGAACGAATAGGAGGCTGTTGATCTCAGTGAGAAGTGTTAAGTATGGCTACACTTCCTCAGTCGCCAGCTTAGGCGTCTGAAACTCCCAAGACTCCCAACCTGCTGAGCTGAGTGTGCTGGGGCGATCCGGCTCCTCCGCTGGGCTCCTGTCTCTTTAAGACCGCTGGGCTCCTGTCTCTTTAAGACCGCTGAAGAAAGTGCGTGCTTTTTTTTTTCCTTCCCGGGAGCCGCTGCAAGCACCCTGGCACGTTCCCTGCTCAGATCCTGCCGCTCTGTCTCTCCAATCTCCGCTGCACTGCGCAGTGTGGGTCAGCGCTCCCCGCGCAGATCACCGGGGCTGGCTACTTCGCGGGGTGTACTTCCACTCCCTCCCGACTCTGAATCCTCTCCTCCGGCCAGTGTGCTGGGGTGGGGGAGGGCTCGGGTCCCGCCGGGTCACGGCTCCGTATCTTACCCGCCTCTTGGGGTGCCGAGTCCTCTCGGGTGTAGCTGCACGCTGTGCACTTTCCTGTGTATTCTCGTCTCTCCTTTAGGAATAGATGTATTTTCTGGGTTTTCGTAGATAAATATAGTGTTGGGAGGATATTTCTGCCGCCCTGCTCACACCGCCATCTTCCCGGAAGTCCGCCTTGTATTTCTTTGTTTTGTCTGACTGCCATGGCTAGGACCTCCAGTACTATGTTGAGTAACAGTGGGGAGAGTGGGCATTCCTGCCTTGTTCCCAATCTTAGATGAAAAGCTTTCAGCTGTGGGTTTGTCATATATGGCCTTTATTATGTTTAGGTACTTGCCCTCTATACCCATTTTGTGAGAATTTTTATCATGAATGGATGTTGAATTTTGTCAAATGCTTTTTCAGCATCTATGGAGATCATCATGTGGCTTTTCTTTTTTTTGTTGGTGTGGTGTATGACGTTGATGGATTATCGAATATTGTATCATCCTTGCATCCCTGAGATGAATCCCACTTGATCGTGGTGTATGATCCTCTTGATGCATATTTGAATTCGGTTTACTAGTATTTTGTTGAATACATTTGCATCTATGTTCATCAGGGATATTGGTCTGTAATTTTCTTTTTCGGTGAGGTCTTTGCCCAGTTTTGGTATTAGAGTGATGCTGGCTTCATAGAATCAGTTTGGAAGTATTCTCTCCTCTTCTGTTTTTTGGAAAACTTTAAGGAGAAAGCCTATTATTTCTTCTCTATATGTCTGGTAAAATTCAGAGGTGAATCCATCTGGCCCTGGGGTTTTGTTCTTAGGTAGTTTTTTGATTACCGTTTCAATTTCATTGCTGGTAATTGTTCTGTTTAGGTTTTCTGTTTCTTGCTTAATCAGTCTTGGAAGGTTATATTTTTCTAAGAAGTTGTCCATTTCTTCTAGGTTTTCCACCTTGTTAGCGTATAGATTTTCATAGTATTCTCTTATAATTTTTTGAATTTCTGTGGGGTCTGTTGTGATTTTTCCTTTCTCATTTCTGATTCTGTTTATGTGTGTAGATTCTCTTTTTCTCTTAATAAGTCTGGCTAGGGGTTTATCTATTTTGTTTATTTTTCCAAAGAACCAGCTCTTGGTTTCATTGATTTTTTCCTATTGTTTTATTTTTCTCAATTTTATTTATTTCTTCTGTGATCTTTATTATGTCCCTCCTTCTGGTGACTTTGGGCCTCATTTGTTCTTTTTCCAATTTCAGTAATTGTGCCTTTAGAGTATTCATTTGGGATTGTTCTTCCTTCTTTAAATATGCCTGGATTGCAATATACTTTCCTCTTAGAACTGCCTTTGCTGTGTCCCACAGAAGTTGCAGCTTTGTGTTGTTGTTGTCATTTGTCTTCATATATTGTTTGATCTTTGTTTTAATTTGGTCGTTGATCCATTGATTATTAAGGCGCATGTTGTTAATTCTGTATTTGTGAACTTTTTTGTTTTCTTTGTACAATTTATTTCTAGTTTTATACCTTTGTGATCTGAGAAGTTGCTTGGTTGAATTTCAATCTTTTTGAATTTACTGAGGCTCTTTTTGTGGCCTAGTGTGTGGTCTATTCTGGAAATGTTCATGTGTGCTTGATAAGAATGTGTATCCTGTTGCTTTTGGGTGTAGTGTTCTGTAGATATCTGTTAAGTCCATGTGTTCTAGTGTGTTGTTCAGTGCTTCTGTGTCTTTACTTATTTTCTGTCTGGTTGATCTGTCCTTTGGAACGAGTGGTGTGGTTAAGTCTCCTAAAATGAATGCATTGCTTTCTGTTTCCTCCTTTAATTCTGTTAGCCTTTGTTGTCTGTGTGATCCTTGTCTGTACCATATTCCTCTCTCTTTTCATGGCAATAGAAGTGGTTGCTGGTAGGTGCCACGTGTTTCATCTGGGAGAACAAAGTCCCTTCCTGTTTGTTGTTCTCCTTGTCCTTCTCTGGGGTGCAAACTGATTTCTCGCACAGCAGGAGGCAGTCTCTGGATAATCCCCTGAGCTGCCTGTGTGTGGGATGGCCCTCAGCCTAGCCTATATCACTGCGGGGGTTTGCAGTCTCGCTGGGTGCCTTCTGGTCCCCTTGGTGCTTTCCAGCCCTTGTTCTGGGTTCTGGCGTCCTTCCCACTTAGCTGTGCGCCAGCCGGGAATAGATTCTGTGAGGGTGATGTTGGCGGGGCCGCTCCTCCATTGTTCTGCAGCAGTGGTGGCTCCGCCGGACCCTTTGCGGCACTCGCTGGGGGGGAATGAATGGCAGGCTGCTGATATCTGTGGGAAGCCTCAGTAGGGTTGCTTTGCCTGGCTGCTGGCCAGGGGGTCCGAAATTCCCTGCGACTCCCAACCTACTGGGCTGAGTGCGCTGGGACGATTTTGTTCAACTGTTGGGCCCTTGTCTCTTTAAGACTTTTAGAAAAGCACCCACTTTTCTTTTGTCCTGGGGAGCTGGCTGAGGGGACCTGCTTGCAGTTTCCATCTCAGATCCTGCCCTTCTGTTTCTCTAATCTCTGATACACCATTCGACGTGTGTCGGTGCTCCCAGTGCAGATCACGAGGGCTGGTTATTTGGCGGGCCTGTGCTTCCACTCCCTCCCCACTCTGATTCTTTTCCTCCCGCTGGTGCACTGGGTGGGGGAGTGCTCGGTCCCGCTGGTGGCTGCTTTGTATCTTACCCGCCTTGTGAGTCACTGAGTTCTTGCCAGCGTAGCTGGAGCCTGGCTGTTGTACTGTATCTTCTGGTCCCTCTTTTAGGAATAGTTGTATTTGTTGTATTTTCACAGATATATATGTTTTTGGGAGGAGATTTCTGCTGCCCTGCTCACGCCGCCATCTTCCCAGAAGTCCACTCCACTTCTTTTAAGATAGAATCTGAAAAATATGTAGATGAGGTACAAATAAGCAATGTGTAAGAAGTGTTCAATCAGCACTATCCCTGATGAATTGCAAAATAAGTATCTTGAGGAAAGCCCTGGGCTTCAATTTTGGGCCAACCACTCTTCTCACTGTAAACAAAGAAACCTGCCCCTCTTCCCCATTTTCTGAATTTAAAAAACAGTCATTAAGAATTCAGTGTGAATTAAGTCTACTGTGTTCCCTCTTCAAGGTAAGTGAGCAGAATTTGGAATTTGTGTTAATATTTTGCTACACAGCTACAATAAGCCCCATATTCACTTTGTCACCAGAGGATCTTGGGACTGGGGTGAGAAAATCTGGAATCCCACAGTATGGGGTTCCACCTACCTTGCTGATGGGTCTTGTTGGCCAGATATACACTGAGTATCAGTTATCTGCTCAAAGTTAGGCAGCAAAGTGAAAATGCTTAGAAATTTTGAATTGAATAGATTTATTTTGCTATTGTAGATGTCAGAGGGAATGTTTATTTCAACAGAATTTCACAAGCACAAAGATGAGAATAAACCTCTAAAACTGACTTTTCCAATTGATTTTTCCTCTTCATTTCTGCATTGTAGAGACTGACTTAACTTGGTCCACCATGCTAGACTGCACATTACCCACTGGACACAACTCAGAGTTAACCCAGATCTCATCTGAGAAGGAATTAGAATATGGGAAGATGCCTAAACACTGCATAGCATGAGTGAGGGAAGCCAGGAAGAGTAAAAACGAATTCTTGGGCTGTCCCAGCAGAAAAAGGACTTGTTATTTTGAATTCTATGGGCAACCAACATGAGACCATTTCATATCAGGTGAAAGCCTAAGAATTTTCAGTTGACTCAGAGGGTCAGTGGGCAAGTTAGGGTTATGGTAAGAAGTTAGCCTTCCAGGCAAAGGGCTCAAGAAGGGGCAGAGCTTGAGTGTATAATGGTGGGTCAGATTTCAAGTTTGGCATGAAGAAAAGGCTAACAAGGGAATTCAGCCCTGGATATTGGGAGAGTGTTACTTGAAATCTAAGACAAATAAGTGCAAACAGTTGTTCACCAGAGGTTTACACCAGGTTGCCAATCAATCTATCTTAATCACAACATCTTACCCAATGCAATCTACAAATATCTCTTGATTATTGATGAGTTTGTGAGTGAATGAAATAATGGATAAATGGAGATGTGGGTGGGTAGATGGCTGGATACGTGAATAGATTACCTGGTATTTGGCAAATAGGAGATAATTCCATCCAGTCTAGCATAGCATAGCACTCGGCCTCTTTCCTCTTCTAGGCCTTACTGCCGGCACAGAAGGGTAAGTCTGGGAGATCTTGTTCTGGGGAAAGTGATGAGGTTTAGAAAAGTGCATGGAATAGGGAGGAGACTAGGCAGGAGTTTCCTGAGGGAAAAAAGGATGGTCAGAGAAAGTCAGAAGAGCAGTACAAATCCATTTCCCCAAGCATCCTAGACATCTACATAAAACCACTTGCTGGAGCATTCTAGAAATCTTAGAAATCCAATCTACAGCCACACAGATACTGTAATTTACTCCAAATATCTAAAATGAAGATGGATTTAATATGAGTTATTGGAATGAGAGGATGGCCAAAGTGGAGAAGGATGGAGGGGGTCCTGGAGAAGCAAGCAAGAATGAAGTTACTCCAAGCCTAGGCGGAAGTTGATTGCTCCACACTGGCTGCCATTCTGCTGGGGGCACTGGGGCCACGGTCATCTAGCAGAGGAATTGCAATTAGAGACCACACCGGGACTGCTGACAAGGAGCTGGGCGCCTCATGCTGGGATCAGATGCACTGCAGTGTCTCTCTCCTCCTCCTCCTCCATTCTTCTTCAATTCTCCTCTTCCTTGTCCTCTTTTTCTAAAAAATTATTATTATTATTATTATTTGAAGAGACCACTGTTCCAATTGGCTCAATGTAACCAAGAACATATGAGCAAGAGAAGCTGGGAAATGGCCTGTGCAGGCTTCCAGCTCAGGCAACGTAAAGTCAAGAATATAAAGGTGAATGTAGGGCTTGTAAAAGATTAGAAAGGAGACACCTGGGAGGCCAAGAACTGGGAGCCTAAGTCTGTACTTGCCCTGCAGAGCAAATGGCTGCTCAGCATAAGGATGGATCTGAAGAATTCACTGCCCCAGTGACTGCATAGAAATGTAGGCAAAGGACAGATGTAATTTCTATGACCCTCAGTCGAAATACTGCAATTGGAGGCTCTTAGGTGATGGTGGCTTGTTTTTTTTTAAAGTAAGGTATCATTAATATGCAATCTTATGAGGGTTTTTCTTGAGCAACATTGTGGTTTCAACATTCATCCATATTATCAAGTCCCCCCATCACTGTAGTCACTATCAGTGTAGTATGATGCTATAGAGTCATTACTTGTCTTCTGTGCTGTACTGCCTTCCCTGTGAGATACCTATATTGTGAGTGCTAATTATAATGCCCCTTAATCCCCTTCTCTTTCCCTTGCCGCCCACCCTCCCCAACCCCTTTCCTTTGGTAACCACTGATCCCTTCTTGGAGTCTGTGAGTCTGCTGCTGTTTTGTTCCTTTAATTTTGCTTTGTTGTTATACTCCACAAATCAGTGAAATCATTTGGTACTTGTCTTTCTCTGCCTGGCTTATTTCACTGAGCATAATACCCTCTAGCTCCATCCATGTTGTTGCAAATGGTAGGGTGTTGTTTTCTTTTTATGGTTGAATAATATTCCATTGTGTATATGTACATCTTCTCTATCCATTAATCTATCGATGGACATTTGGGTTGTTTCCATATCTTGGCTGTTGTAAATAGTGCTGCGATAAACACAGGGCTGCATATGTCTTTTTGAATCAGGGATCTTGTTTTCTTTGGGTAAATTCCTAAGAGGGGAATAACTTGGTCAAATCGTATTTCTATTGTTAGTTTTTTGTGGGACCTCCATATTGTTTTCCATAATGGTTGAACTAATTTACATTCCCACCAGCAGTGTAGGAGGGTTCTCCTTTCTCTGCATCCTCACCAGCATTTGTTATTTCATATCTTTTGGATGTTGGCCATCCTAACTGGTGTGAGGTGATAGCTCATTGTGGTTTTTTATTTGCATTTCCCTGATGATTAGAAATGTGGAGCATCTTTTTATGTGCCTGTTGGCCATCCGAATTTCTTCTTTGGAAAAGTGTGTGTTCATATCCTCTGTCCATTTTTTAATTGGGTTATTTGCTTTTTGGATGTTGAGGCATGTGAGCTCTGTATATATTTTGGATGTTAACCCCTTATCGGATAAGTTGTTTATGAATACATTCTCCCATATGGTAGGATGCCTTTTTCTTCTACTGATGGTGTCCTTTGCTGTACAGAAGATTTTTAGTTTGATGTAGTCCCATTTGCTCATTTTTGCTTCTATTTCCCTTGCCCGAGGAGATGTGTTCAGGAAAAAGTTGCTCATGTTTATATTCGGGAAGTTTTTGCCTATGTTTTCCTCTAAGAGTTTTATGGTTTCATGACTTACATTCAGGTCTTTCATCCATTTCGAGTTTACTTTTGTGTATGGAGTTTGACAATAAACATTTCATTCTCTTACATGTAACTGTCCAACTTTGCCAACACTAGCTGTTGAAGGGGCTGTCATTTCCCCATTGTATAACCATGGCTCCTTTATCGTATATTAATTGGCCATATATGTGTGGGTTCATAGATGGGCTCTCTATTCTTTTCCATTGATCTATGGGTCTGTTCTGGTGCCAGTACCAAATTGTCTTGATTACTATGGCTTTGTAGTAGAGCTTGAAGTTAGGGAATGTAATCACCCCAGGTTTGTTCTTTCTCAGGATTGCTTTGGCTGTTTGGGGCCTTTTGGGGTTTCATATGAATTTTTGAACTGTTTGCTCTAGTTCATTTAAGAATGATCTTGGTATTTTGATAGGGATTGCATTGAATCTGTAGATTGCTTTAGGCAGGGTGGACATTTGGCAATATTAATTCTTCCTCTCCATGAGCATGGGAAGCACTTCCATTTATTGGTGTCTCCTCTAATTTCTCTCATGAGTGTCTTTCAGTTTTCAGGGCACGTCTTTCACCTAATAGGTTAGGTTTATTCCTAGGTATTTTGTTCTTTTTGATGTAATTGTAAATGGAGTTATTTTCCTGATTTCTTTTTTTTTCTAGTTCATTGTTAGTATATAAATGCAACAGATTTCTGTGTATTAATTTTTTATCCTGCAACTTTGCTGAATTCAATTATTAGTTCTAGTGGTTTTTTTGGTGGACTTTTAAGTTTTTTTTGTAGAATATCACATCATCTGCAAACAGTGGCAGTTTAACTTTGTCCTTACCAATCTGGATGCCTTTTGTTTCTTTATGTTGTCTGATTGCTGTGGCTAAGACCTCCAGAACTATGTTGAATAAAAGCGCAGAGAGTGGGCATCATTGTCTTGTTCCTGATCTTAGAGGAAAAGCTTTCACTTTTTGCTGTTAAGTATTATGTTGGCTGTGGGTTTGTCATATATGGCCTTTATTATGTTGAGGTAGTTGCTCTCTGTAACCATTTTGTTGAGAATTTATATCATGAATGGATGTTGAATTTTGTCAAATCCTTCTTCAGCATCTAGGGAGATGATCATGTGATTTCCATTTGTCCTTCTTTTTATTAATGTGGTGGATGATATTGATGGATTTTTGAATACTGTAACATCCTTGCATCCCTGGAATAAATCCCAATGGATCATGGTGTATGATCTTTTTGATGTATTTTTGAATTTGGTTTGCTAATATTTTGTTGAGTATTTTTGCGTCTATGTTCATCAGTTTATATTGGTGTGTAATTTTCTTTTTTTGTGGGTTCTTTGCCTGGTTCTGGTATTGGAGTGATGCTGGCTTCATAGAATGAGTTTGGGAGTATTTCCTCCTCTTCTACTTTTTGGAAAATTTTAAGGAGAATGGATATTAGGTCTTCTCTAAATATCTGATAAAATTCAGTGGTGCATCCATCTGGTCTGGGAGTTTTGTTCTTGGGTAGTTTTTTGATTACCGATTCAATTTCATTGCTGGTAATTGGTCTGTTTAGATTTTCTGTTTCTCCTGGCTCAGTCTTGGAAGGTTGTGTTTTTCTAGAAAGTTGTCCATTTTTTCTAGGTTATCCAGTTTTTTAGCATGCAGATTTTCATAGTAGTCTCTAATAATTCTTTGTATTTCTGTGGTGTACATTGTGATTTTTCCTTTCTCATTTCTTATTCTGTTTATGTGTGTAGATTCTCTTTTTTTCTTAATAAGTCTTGTTAGGGGTTTGACTATATTGTTTATTTTCTCAAAGAACAGGCTCTTGGTTTCATTAATTGTTTGTTTTTTAAATGGCATTATAAAGCCTCCTTGATTCCACAACTTTAAGCTACAACTAAAATATTGCTTATAATATGCATTTATCAACAAGCTTCTCCTCATCTCAGATAATATTATTGCCAAATATTTCACATCTTTTTTATTTCCACAAAATAAACATCAATGTTATTATTCATGTCATTTTGGTTTACCTATATTTACCCATACATATTTTAACCATTTCTTCTTGCAACTTAAATTATTTTCGTCTTTCCTCAAGTACATTCTGTTCTACGTAGATACCAGATGGCTCCAAAATGGAACACAACCAGTGAGAACAGAATTCCCCACAGAGGCCTTTCATATTCCCCTGCACATCTCAGTACATTATGTACAATCTACTGACACCACAAGAAAATTTCCTTTGAAAGAGCAGGACGCACACAATGGTCAGACCTCCACCTCCTGAGGTGTCCTCAAAAACTGTGCTTATATTCTTACTTCAAGGAACCTCAAAGGTTAACCCATGTGCCTGAACCCTTTTACAACCTCCTCTCAATAGGATGCTCCATTCTTTCCTGTCTTGGGTGATTCACCTTGCTAACTCAGAGCCAACCTAAAGGAGAAAAGCTCTCACACGTGACTGTACCACCAGTGTCAGTGTGGGGAATAAGGAAAGAGGATAAGAATGTAAGGAGAGGTAAAATTCATTAGAAAGACATGGTTGTTCTCTTACCTTTGGTATCAATGAGGAAAAGACATAACAGGGTTTTTAATTCATAACTCTTCTTCATATATTCTATTATAGTCTTATTCTTAGCCATTAGCAAAAGAGATGAGGAAGTTAATATTTACTGAGGTGTTACTATGAGCCAGACACAACACATGGAAGTTTATATACTTTATGTACATAAAAATTACTCCTCTACAATTTTGATAAAGAATTCCATTGTCTTATAATCTGTCAATTCATTAAAAATATTGAACATTATTGTTTCTCCAATTACAAAACAATGCACTTTTATTTGAGAAATATGAAAAAGTTTGAAAATGATAAAAAGTCACTATCACTCATAATCCCAAAGTGTTGCCTGTGGCTATTTCTTTTGTATCCAAGAAGGTAAAAATGAAAATATTCTTCTCCTTCAATATATATATAGAAATATTTACAGAATATATTACAGATACACAGTTTTGTATACACCAGTATTTCCTTGCTCTGTGAGCCGAGGGCCTGGAAGTAACAACACCCCAGGAGCCAGGAGCACATTCAGCTCCAGAGCCTGGTCTCTAATACCCTTTTCCAATAAAAATGTAGTGCTACATGGAGAATTAGCTGATTCTAAAGCTAGGAAGAGAAAATACAATATGAGCCTAAAAATACACAAAAAAATTGCATAATCAAGAAGAAAAAGATAAATTACTAGAAATATACCACCTAACAAGACTGAATCATGGAGAAATACAAAATATGAACAAATAACAACTAAGGAGGTTAAATCAATAACCGAACCCCCAACAAAGAAAATGTTCATGACCTGATGTCTTTGCTGGAAAATTCTACCAAATATTTAAAGAAGAATTAACACAAGTGCTTCTCAAACTCTCTCAAAGAATTGACAAGGAGGTAACATTTTACAAGGCCATTATTCTCCTGACACAGTAAATTAAAAGGATCATATACCATGATCAACTGGTGGGATTCATTCCAAGATGCAAGGATGGTTCAACATATGAAGATCAAAAAACACGATGTATCCATACTAACAAAGAAGAAAGAATTCATATGATCATCTTAATGGAAGTGGGAAAGACTTTGACAATGTTCAACATCCTCTCTCGATAAAAACTCTCAAAAATAAAGTAGAGAAGATTGTACCTCAACATAATGAAGTCCACATATGATAAGCCCTCAGCTAACAGCACTTTCAAGACTTGTACACTGAAAACTATAAGACACTCAAAAGATATTGAGGAGGACACAAATAAATGGTCAGATATCCCATGTTCATGGGTCAGAGAACATAATATTGTTAAAGTATCCATACTACCAAAAAAATTCCACAGATGCAATACAATCCCTATCAAAATTCCAAAGGCATTTTTCACAGAAATAGATTTTTTAAATCCTAAAAAGCCGAACTCAGAAACAGAGAGTAGAATGTTGGTTACCGGGGGCTGGGGAGGTGAGGGAGATGGGGAGATGCTATCGAAGGGTACAAGCCTTCAGTTATAGGAGGAATAAGCTCTGGGGGCTAATGTAAGACATGTTGACTATAGTAAATAATACTCTGCTGTACACTGGAAATTTCTTGAGAGTGGACTTAAGTGTTCTCTCCATAAAAAAAGGTAACTATGTGAGGTGTTGGATGTTAATTAACCTGATCATGGTAATAATTTCACAAAGTATATTATGTCAATCATCATATTGTACTTTTTAAACATATAACATCTAGTTTAAATTATAACTCAATAAAGCTGAAAGGAAGGAAGGAAGGAAGGAAGGAAGGAAGATAGAGGAAAGGAAGGGAAGGGAAGGGAAAGGAAGGAAACGAAAAGCACCCGACACTCAGGAGTTCCCATCCAGAGTTTCCTGTAAAATTTCAAAGCCAAGTTCTGAAGCCAACATCTGACATAATTTCCTGGGGTTCTTATAAAGTGGAACTTCTCTAATTAACTTGTGTGATTTTGGCTTCAGGCTCTTACTCCAGGGAATAAAGGGAATTGGTCCATCTTTCCATTGAGCTCTCTGGTTCAGCCAGCCAATAAAGTATCTGTTTAAACTATGCCGGCTTCTCTGAGAGTTTGGAGCTGCGATTCATTGTCTTGCCTGTTTAGTTGAGCATAGTATTTACACTCACATAGGAGACTCAGTGAGGAGATACCATGTAGCTGGGCCTGAGATCATGTGATGGAGAATTCACACCAAATTCCACTTTCTGAGGATTGAAGAATCTTTTTGCTGTGGCCAATGGAAACACGGTTGACCAAGACTTCAGGATAGTCTATGCCTAGGACATTCTGTCTCCTTGCCCTCCTGTGACTCCCAACTAGAAAAATAAAAGGTGCTGCTTTTTACAGAGTTATCTCATTGAATATGGGTCCTTACAACCCCAGATGAGTCCTGCTACCTGGAGAAAGGACCTCCAGTACTATGTTGAATAACAGTGGAGAGAGTGGGCATCCCTGTCTTGTTCCCGATCTTAGATGAAAAGCTTTCAGTGTCTCGCCGTTAAGTATGATGTTAGCTGTGGGTTTGTCATATATAGCCTTTATGACGTTGAGGTACTTGCCGTCTATACCCATTTTGTTGAGAGTTTTAATCAGGAATGGATGCTGAATTTTGTCAAATGCTTTTTCATCATCTGTGGAGATGATCATGTGGTTTTTGTACTTCTTGTTGTTGATGTGGTGGATGATGCTGATGGATTTTCGAATGTTGTACCATCCTTGCATCCCTGGGATGAATCCCACTTGATCATGGTGTATGATCCTCTTGATGTATTTTGGAATTCGGTTTGCTAATATTTTGTTGAGTATTTTTGCATCTATGTTCATCAGGGATATTGGTCTGTAATTTTCTTTTTTGGTGAGGTCTTTGCCGGTTTTGGTATTAGAGTGATGCTGGCTTCATAGAATGAGTTTGGAAGTATTCCCTCCTCTTCTATTTTTTGGAAAACTTTAAGGAGAACTGGTGTTATTTCTTCTCTATATGTCTGGTAGAATTCAGAGGTAAATCCATCAGGCCCGGGGGTTTTGTTCTTGGGTAGTTTTTTGATTACCAATTCAATTTCGTTGCTGGTGATTGGTCTGTTTAGTTTTTCTGTTTCTTGCTTGGTCAGTCTTGGAAGGTTGTATTTTTCTAAGAAATTGTCCATTTCTTCTAGGATTTCCAGCTTGTTAGCATATATATTCTCATAATATTCTCTTATGATTCTTTGTATTTCTGTGGGGTCCGTCGTGATTTTTCCTTTCTCATTTCTGATTGTGTTTATGTGTGTAGATTCTCTTTTTCTCTTAATGAGTCTGGCTAGGGGTTTATCTCTTTTGTTTATTTTTTCAAAGAACCAGCTCTTGGTTTCATTGATTTTTTCTATTATTTTATTCTCTCAATTTTATTTATTTCTTCTCTAATCTTTATTATGTCCCTTCTTCTGGTGACTTTGGGCCTCATTTGTTCTTCTTTTTCCAATTTCAGTAATTGTGTCTTTAGACTATTCATTTGGGATTGTTCTTCCTTCTTTAAATATGCCTGGATTGCAATATACTTTCCTCTTAGAACTGCCTTTGCTGCGACCCACAGAAGTTGTGGCCTTGTGTTGTTGTTGTCATTAGTCTCCATATATTCTTTGATTTCTGTTTTGATTTGGTCGTTAACCCATTGATTAATTAGGAGAGTGTTGTTAAGTCTCCATGTATTTGTGAGCCTTTTTGATTTCTTTCTAAAATATATTTCTAGTTTTATTCCTTTGTGATCTGAGAATTTCGTTGGTAGGATTTCAATATTTTTGAAATTACTGAGGTTCTTTTTGTGGCCTAGTATGTGGTCTATTCTGGAAAATGTTCCATGTGCACTTGAGAAGAATGTGTATCCTGTTGCTTTTGGGTGTAGAGTTCTGTAGATGTCTGTTAGGTCCATCTGTTCTAGTGTGTTGTACAGTGCCTCAGTGTCTTTACTTATTATCTGTCTGGTTGATCTGTCCTCTGGAGTGCGTGGTGTGCTGAAGTCTCCTAAAATGAATGCATTGCTGTCTGTTTCCTCCTTTAATTCTGTTAGTATTTGTCTCACATATGCTGGCGCTCCTGTTTCGGGTGCATATATATTTATAATGGTTATATCTTCTTATTGGACGGACCCCTTTATCATTATGTAATGTCCTTCTTTATCTCTTGCTACTTTCTTCGTTTTGAAGTCTATTTTGTCTGATACAAGTACTGCAACACCTGCTTTTTTCTCTTTGTTGTTTGCATGAAATATCTTTTTCCATCCCTTCACTTTTAGTCTGTGTATATCTTTGGATTTGAGGTGAGTTTCTTGTAGGCAGCATATAGATGGGTCTTGCTTTTTTATCCATTCTGTTGCTCTGTGTCTTTTGATTGGTGCATTCAGTCCATTTACATTTAGGGTGATTATTGATAGGTATGTACTTATTGCCATTGCTGGCTTTAGATTCGTGGTTACCAAGGGTTCAAGGGTTGCTTCTTTACTATCTAACAATCTAACTTAACTTTCTTGTTAAGTTACTGTAAACACTGTCTGATGTTTCTTTATTTCTCTCCCTTCTTATTTCTCCTCCTCCATTCTTTCTATACTAGGTGTTTTATTCTTTGCCTTTAGTTAGTATTTGGATGGTCTGCTTTCTTTGCTATGATTTTATTTTCTCTGGTGACATCTTTTTAGCCTTAGGTGTGCTTCCATCTAGAGCAGTCCATTTAAGATATCCTGTAGTGGTGGTTTATGAGAGCAAACTCTCTCAACTTTCGCTTGTCTGGAAATTGTTTAATCCCTCCATCATATTTAAATGATAATCGTGCTGGATACAATATTCTTTGTTCGAGGCCCTTCTGTTTCATAACATTAAATATATCATGCCATTCTCTTCTGGCCTGTAAGGTTTCTGTTGAGACGTCTGATGATAGTCTGATGGGTTTTCCTTTGTAGGTGATCTTTTTTCTCTCTCTAGCTGCCTTTAATAACCTGTCTTTATCTTTGATCTTTGCCATCTTAATTATTATGTGTCTTGGTGTTGTCTTCCTTGGGTCCCTTTTGTTGGGAGATCTGTTCGCTTCGGTGGACTGCGAGACTATTTCCTTCCCCAGTGAGGGAAAGTTTTCAGCAATTACTTCTTCAGAGACACTTTCTATCCCTTTTTCTCTCTCTTCTTCCTCTGGTACTCCTATAATGCGAATATTGTTCCATTTGGATTGGTCACACAGTTCTCTTAATATTCTTTCATTCCTAGAAATCCTTTTATCTCTCTCTGCCTCAGCTGCTCTGTACTCCTGTTCTCTGTTTTCTATTCCATTAACAGTCTCTTGCATCTCATCCATTCTGCTGTTAAGCCCGTCGATCGCTTGTCTGATTTCCGCATTGTCTTTCCTCAATTCCCTCACTTCCTCTGTCAACTCTTGCACATTTCTCTGTAGGTCCATCAGCATGGTTATGACTTTTATTCTGATTTCTTTTTCAGGAAGACTGTGCATTTCCATCCCTTCAGGCTCCCTCTCTGGGGTTGTCTGGTTTATTTTGGTCTGAACCATATTCCTCTGTCTTTTCCTGGCTATAGAATTGGTCACTGATAGTTGCCGCGTATGTCAGCTGGGCTCTTTAAGACTTTAAAAAGAGAAGAGAAAAAAAAAAGATAAAAAAAAGAAGAAAGAAAGAAAGAAAAAAAAGAAAAAGAGAAAGAAAAGAAAAAACAAAAACAAAACAAAACAAAGAAACAAAAAAAAAGCCCACTGGACGTAGATTCTGTGGAATGCTGTAGGTGGCGCTATTGCCCCACTATTCCGCAGCCATGGCCGTGCCCCTCCGCAGGGCCCTTTATCGCTCTGGCAGGGGTGGGAACGAATAGGAGGCTGCTGATCTCAGTGAGAAGTGTAAGTATGGCTACGCTTCCCCTGTCGCCAGCTAAGGTGTCTGAAACTCCCCAGGACTCCCAGCCTGCTGGGCTGAGTGTGCTGGGGCGATCTGGCTCCTCTGTTGGGCTCCTGTCCCTTTAAGACTGCTGAAGAAAGTGCACACTTTTTTTTTTTTCCTTCCCGGGAGCCGACTGCAAGCACCGTGGCGCGTTCCCCACTCAGATTCTGCCCCTCTGTCTCTCCCATCTCTGCTGCACTGCGCAATGTGGGTCAGCGCTCCCCGCGCAGATCACCGGGGCTGGCTACTTCTTGGCGTGTACTTCCACTCCCTCCCATCCTCTCCTCCCGCCGGTGCGCTGGGGTGGTTGAGTGCTCGGGTCCCGCCTCTTGGGGTGCCGAGTCCTCTCGGGTGTAGCTGCACGCTGTGCGCTTTCCTGTGTATTCTGGTCTCTCTTTTAGGAATAGATGTATTTGCTGTGTTTTCGTAGATAAATATAGTGTTGGGTGGAGATTTCTGCCGCTGTGCTCACGTTGTCGTCTTCCCGGAAGTCTCTTCTTCGCCGCATTCTTATAAAACTTTATTTGCAAGATACAGGCAGTGAGCAGGATTTGGCCCATGGCCATAGTCTGCCAATTTCTCCCTAACCATCCAAATCCATAGATGCCCCAGGATGTGAGATGCCTTTTGCACACTTCTCACCCTGGACAGATCCTTTTGCATTAACTGTGGCCTCAGATTCCTTCTTTCACTTTCCTTTTCAATTTGTTTAAGATCTCTGATTTATTTTCAGGAAGTTTCTGATCTGCCACAATGAGGTTAATCTGTCATATGGCCCTCTCCATTCCCCACCCCCACAAAGATGAGGTAATCTGCATGATCTACCTGGTTTCTTCTAAGGGAAGGTGACCTTGCCTGAGACCTTCTTTTCTTTTGCTAATAATGCCTTGCCCTATCTTCCTTCCTATAAAAATCTTCCATTTTGTTCTGCTCCTCAGAGCTTGTCTCTACTTGCCGGATGGGATGCTGCCCCATTCATGAATCACTTAATAAAGCCAGTTAGATCTTTAAACGTACTTGGTTGAAGTTTGTTTTTTAACCCTATTCATTTAAGATCTTCTTTTTCAGTTTTGAATTTGATTGAGCAGCTTTAGAAATGATGTAGCCGTAGTGTTTTGGGATTGAAGTTCACCAGGTTGCTGGAAACAATCTTTGTAACACACAGTGGCACTAGCCTCCATCAGATCCCTCCAATTTCAAACTGGGATAGAACGCTGACCTGTCTCTCATTTACCATAAGCATCCAAAAATGGGTACAACTCAACCCTTTAGAATTCTATTCTTTTTTCACAGCCCTAGTTGAGACCTTCATTATTTCAGAATTGAATTATAGGCATCTTCTTAATCGATATCCTTGCCCACAGCTCTGCTCCCCTCAAATCCAATTTGCATGACTGTGTTACAATGTTTCCTAGAAAAATGCTTATATGCTTATGTTCTTCAAAGCTTAAAAGCTTATGCCCAGTGCTGGAGAAGTAAAACACCAGGTTTCTTTATTCAGCACTGTGAGAAACGCCCTCACTGGTCCAAACTTAGTCAAAGAGAACAGTGGAGCAAGGCTCTAATGGCGGTCTTGCAAGAGCGGGTGTCTGGTGAGCAGACACACTCAGGGTGGTTACAAGAAGCAGTTTATTCCTTAGCCTGCAAGTCCCTCCCCTGGTTCCTCATTGGCTGAGAACTACAGGGTTTACATTCTTTCCCAGACGCTGTCTAAGAAAGTTATATCTATATTAGGCTTTTTTTACATTTGTCTTAATTTTCTTGGCTGGTTTAAAACTTTTCTGCATTTTTTTTTGAAGTGATGCGCAGCCCGCTCTTTCTCAATTCCCCTCCTCCTCCCAGCCGGAGTGACTAGTACATGTTCTGACATGTAGGCTTCTTGTTAATAGCCTTTTGTTTAAATGTTAATTCCTCTGGGACTAAATCACATTTAGTTTTAGGCCATTTCTAACAGCATAATGTATAAAACCAAAGATAATCAACCTCTACCTACCTCTAGAGTCTCATCTCTAATTGATTTAGTTTTAAATCACTAAACTCATGAATAATGCTATTCTTCATCTATTTAAACTTTGTTAAAATTGCCCACTTGGCCACTCATGTTCGACCTGCTGGATAAGCGGTATCTGTCTACATCAGCATTGCCTTTTGCACCCTGCCATTTCAGTACATAGCACATTTCTCCACCACTGCCCTGTCACATATATGCTCCTCACCAAACTGTCACAGTCTCTGTAGGGCAGGGACTCTTCCATAATCATTGTCATAATTATATTTGTAACTCATTTTGGATACTTAAAATACCCTTTGTTATATAGATGTATCAGAAAATATTTCCTTATGTTTCTAAATTAAAGTTAAATTCTGTAATTTTAAAACAAATTGCATAGCAATTAATAAATGCATTTAAAAACAAGTGCTATTAAAGCAGTTTTAAGCCATCTATAATAAAAATTTGATTATTTTAATATGGTATTTTTACATTTTAGTATAATATAAAGCTGTGTTCCCCAATATTTACTTATGATCCCTGACTAAATTCTCATTAGCATCCTTATAGGCCATGAAGACTTTGTGTTTATTGGGAGCTTATTCAATCCCCGAATCAAACAGTTTTGTAAAAACCTACTTTCTAAGAGAGACTTCACATGTTCATATTTTTACTCTTTAGCCTGGATAAATATTTAGTATCTTAGTTGTGATGACGATAATCTTTTGTGTGAGGAAGGTAATATATATATACACTCAAAAATGTTTCTGTATATATCTATATATATATCTTATACATGTCTCTTTATTCTATTGCAAATATTTACCTACTATTTCCCTCTTTCCTCTGTTGTCAATCAGTATGATATTTGCCAATAAAAATAAAAAGTAAAGTTTTGACAACTAGGTTCTAATGTAAATACATTAGAGATTTATACATCTAAATATTTGGAGGCAGCTAGGAATTGTACCTGGCTTTTCGCACATAAGGAACATAATGAGAATTAGAAAAATCATATAAGAAAATGTGGTCCTAGCTCGGTCAGGAGTTACTATATAAGTTAAGACCAGTCATTTCTGCCTTAGTCCACGATATTTGTTTGAATGACTTGAACAGGAAGTGGGACAGGCTCATCTCGGCAGGTGATTGGATCAGTTTTCCAGAACATCCCTCACACGTCCTATAAGCCAGTGCTTCTCTCACCAGGCTCAGCCATACTAGGACAATACTGTCACCAAGTTCAATTATTTGAAAGTTTCCAAATTTGTTAGATAGAGAACCTGTTTGAATAGCAGCCTACAGAGGTAGTACCCATCTTCAAAGCTTAATATTGACGATGTAACATAAATTGATATCAAGGTAGCAGTTTTTGAAAGACCACCTATAGAAAAATGTTTGAACTAATCCTTCCATTCAGTCAATCCTGGGAGGGAAAGTCCGACATTAAAACAGATGAATGGGACAGAATTTATTCTCCTGAAGAATAACATTTTAGTGGTGTGGGTAATCCCCCTGCCTAGATGTAAATTTTCCAGGTGCAAGGATACTTATTTTACTGAGAATTTCCAATTTATTTCTCAGTACTAAGAATATGTTGGGAAGGAAATATATGCTTCTTTTGATAATATTTTTAAAATTATTCTTCCATTGCTTTCCTAAGCAATGCAACCACCTAGTCCTATGCGTTTCAATTATTATATTTGGATCATATAAAATATATTTTACATTTCTGCCAAAATAGTCATGTCAAAAAAAATAAAAAAATGTAACTTATGCTGCCCATGTGAATGCATTTTTTAGTTGATAATTCATTCCTGGAGATAAAGCTTGTCAGCTGAAATGTTGAGTAAGCTTTAAGAATGATCTTCACACTAGCCCCTTTCAGCACCAGAGTATAAGTTGGGGGTTCACAAACTTCTCCCATAAAATCTCTACACACAAAAATTTTTGTGTTTCAATTACTTCCATCATTTCATCATCAGGCTGTTTATATTCAGAAATGCTGCTTGTGTGACTACAGGACAATAATATGGATGCGAGGAGGGCGCACAGCCAGCTCCTAGGGAATTCACACATGAGGCGTCCAGCTACTAAGTATGAAATCTTGCATCGCAGGGAAATTCTTCCAGCCCTGCCTTCTCTCTGGAGGGCAACAGGCATTTACCCGAGGTTAAAAATGTGATGTCAATTACCCTAAGAATGCAGCAGCCCAATTTGAAAAGGACAGATGCACCCCTATGTTTATTGCAGCACTATTTACAATAGCCAAGAAATGGAAGCAACCTAAGTGTCCATCAGTAGATGAATGGATAAAGAAGATGTGGTACATATACACAATGGAATATTATTCAGCCAGAAGAAGAAAACAAATCCTACCATTTGCAACAACATGGATGGAGCTAGAGGGTATTATGCTCAGTGAAATAAGCCAAGCCGAAAAAGACAAGTATCAAATGATTTCACTCATATGTGGAGTATAAGAACAAAGAAAAAATACTGAAGGAACAAAACAGCAGCATACTCACAGAACCCAAGAACGGACTAATAGTTACCAAAGGGAAAGGGACTGGGGAAAATGGCGGGAAGGGAGGGATAAGAGGGAAAAAGGGGCATTACGATTAGCAGATATAATGGTGGGGGAGCACGGGGAGGGCAGTACAACTCAGAGAAGACAAGTAGTGATTCTATAGCATCTCACTACGCTGATGGACAGTGACTGTAATGGGGTTGGTGGGGGGGACCTGATGAAGGGGTAGTTTAATAACCATAATATTGCACATGTAATTGTAGATTAATGATAATAAAATAAATTATATTAAAAAAATGTGATGTCAACTCAAAAGTTCCAAAACTCCCTCAGGCCAAATATTTCCCTGTGGCTTAGAAAGTTAACTTTACTCAGGCAACGAGTTAAAATCTGACTTCAGGCTGTGACTTCAGGGAAAAGACATCATTGGCTAGATGTCTGTGAAACTGCCAGGCTGCACTGGCCAACACATGGCATCCTAAACAGAGATGCCATCCCAGAAGACCACATCCCAAATCACTAATTTGCAGAGAGCTGTAGTACTATGTTTAGATTCACAGCATGAATTTAATGAAGAGATGTCTGCGTTGCAGGATCTAGGATCAGATGAGAGGAATCTGCACTTCCAGGGTTGAGACTGGCCTGTGGAGAGGTATCGTGAGGATGAGGAGGAGGGAGATTTTCCTGAGTATACCCAGGGTTTGGCCACGGTGTTTTCTTGCCTATTTGTGACTTTCTATGAGAAAGAAAATAATCTGTGCTGTTCTTAGAAGAACTGGTTCCCTTATGTGTGAAGAATTACTAGCCTGAGACAAGTTCATCCGGGGCAGGAGAGAGAAACGGATGTGCTCTGTACTAGAAAAAATAGGCAACTTGTTGGGTCAGATATTTCTCTGACGGTTTTCCTCCCTCCTTCCCAGCCCCTTCCGGCTCTGTTCCTCCCTTCTCTTCAGGTCTCCTCCTGGCTCTCTAAGGCATGTCCTGTCCCCGGAATCTCCCTCCCTCTGGGCCTCCTGATGCCCATCTCTCTCTGCCTCGGCGCCCTGCTGCCTTCCGTTAGGTGGGGCTCTGCACTCAGCGGCTCAGGAAGAGCACGTCTCTTTCCTGAGGGATACTGACCATTGGCAAAAGAGGCTCTCTGCTTTCTGTGCACAAGGGCTGCCTGGCCTGGGGCCCTGGAGGATTAGGGAGAGTGAAATCCTTCACCTCAAACTTTCTTTCTGAGGAGAAGAGGGGAGAACATGTCAGAGCAGATAGTGGATTCGTGGTGGCCAACACTTATCCTCTTTTCTGAGACCCAGAATCTGATGGAAAACCACTGCTGCTGACCTCAGCCATGGACTCTGCTGAGGGAGGAGGTGGAGGGACCCAGAAAGAGGGTAAGAGCCACTGCAGGTTTGGGGGGTGGGAAATCTACTGCATGAAACTTTGTCTTCCCTACTCTATTAGCACCAGCTTCCTCCCATTTCTCTTCCTTATGGACCCCTGCCCCCATGAACAGAAGTATGCACATCGCCTCTCTGGAAGCCCCCATTCCGGTCAATCTGTCCAGTCCTTCCACCTGGGAGCTGTGGTGTTCTCACCCTCCTCAGCCTCTAGACCTAAGCTAGCTATTAATTCACTCACTCACTTAAGCACTCATTAGCACTTTATGGGTCATTAACACTTTCTGAGTTGAGTGGACTGAAGAGCTAGCACCTGTCAAATTTCTTTTTTCCAAAAAGGAAACCTCACCTGCCTGATGCCTTGGGAAACGTATACATCTTCTGCATGTGCAGCAGTTACATGTGAACCCAGATTTGTGTGCTGTGTCTCCCAGAGTTGTTCCAACTTTTCTGTAGCTACACACTTACATTAATAGAATGAACCTCTAGTGGCTGAATTTTAGTCATTGCCAATGGCAATTATTCTGGGTAGGCCCCATTTTGGATGGCGGGGAGGCCATTGGGGGAGTGGTGGGCGATCTGACAGGAGGAAGAAGTTAATCTTCGCTGGTGGAGACTTTTGAAAATAAAGCAGTAAGTTTAAATATATTCCATAGGCAGGACTAAGAGGCACTTTGACATCCATGGGCAGGGACTGAGAGTGTTGAGACATCTCACAAATACAAACCCAATTAATGTGGGAAATTGGATTTTTTTATGGACTTCCAATAGTCTCACCTGTAAAATAGACATTCTCATTCATTGCTACCAAATTTCTGTCCACCTCTTCACACACATAATTGCACACACTGGCCTCTCAATCTGATTCCTAGAATTAAAACAGTCATTGTCTATAACTGCCATGTCAATGATAGAATCAAAGCAAACACAATTTGCTCTTAGATAGCACTAATTATATATGGAGAGGTGTTGAATAAATAATTGAAGAATGAAGGATAATGGAGAGCAGAGAATGGGTGAGGGGCAGCCACTCTCACAAGCACACTAGAGTGCATGCGAGATGATGGAGCTGAATTGCAGCAGGCCCAGCTGAAGAAGATGGAGTAGACTGACATGGCTTTTAGAACAGAATAAGGACAAGAAATCACATTTAGCATGATTGATATAGAGGTTCAGGACCTGTGATGTGGATGGTGGGTGGGTTGTGGGAGAAAAATGGTTGAAGGAAACCAAGTAGGAGCTTTAAAATTTTGATAAAATGAAACAATGTATAGAGAGAGGATGGGGACATCTTGGGACATTCGCAGGGGCATTGAAAGACTCTGTTCACTTCTTGTTCTTATTCCAAAGGATCAAAGGAGTCTCTGAATGGCTCTGGGGAACCACAGCACCGTCACCGAGTTCGTCCTCCTGGGGCTGTCTGCAGACCCCCGTGTCCAGGCCCTGGTCTTTGTGCTGTTCCTAATGATTTACCTCCAGACCCTGCTGGGGAACCTGACGCTGCTGCTGGTGATCAGGGCCGATTCCCGCCTCCACACGCCCATGTACTTCTTCCTGAGTCACCTCTCTTCTCTGGATCTTTGTTTCTCTTCGGCTACAGTGCCGAAGCTGCTGGAGAACCTACTGTCTCAGAGGAAAACCATCTCTGTCCAGGGTTGCCTGGCTCAAGTTTTCTTTGTGTTTGACTCGGGGGCCACTGAAGCCTGCCTGCTCTCAGTGATGGCCTATGACCGCTACATAGCCATCTGCCACCCTCTGCTCTATGGCCAGAAGATAACCAACAAGCTCTGTAATGGGTTAGTGTGGGGCTCTTGGGGCCTGGGATTTCTGGATGCATTCATCAACATCATTCCAGCTATGAGATTGGACTTCTGTAAGGATCAGTCCATCCCCCACTACAGCTGTGAGCTGCCCTCTCTCTTCCCTCTGTCCTGCTCTGATGTCTCCATTAACTTTACTATTCTGCTCTGCTCCAGCCTCCTGAATGGGCTTGTAACCTGTGTCCTAATTGTCTGTTCCTATACTCTTATTGTCTCCACCATCCTGAGTATCAGCTCTTCCTCAGGTAGAGGGAAAGCCTTCTCCACCTGCTCCTCCCACCTCACTGCTGTCCTCCTGTTTTATGGCTCAGGGTTCCTTCGCTATTTCACACCGACCTCAGGTTCACCCCTGGAGTTAGTGTTCTCTGTACTGTACAGTGTGGTCACTCCCTTAGTGAATCCCCTCATCTACAGCTTGAAGAACAATGAGGTGAAAGCAGCCGTGAGAAGGACATTTGAAAAATATCTCCAATATTCCAGTAGCTGACCACAGTCAGAGTTCACTACAGCAAGATGTTATGATAACTTGACAGTAAGACAGTAAATTGATACTGGGTATAGAAAGAAGTCTTAGAAACTCATAGAGCTACTCAGATAATGATGAGACCACTTTCAATAATGAAAGGGAATATTTATTTTCCTTGATGAGTAGTATTCCATTGTAAGGCTCTTCCATGGTCTGTTTATCTATTACCAGGCTAAGAACATTTGGGTTATTTATACTTACTGGCTATTACAATTAAAATGGCTACAGACATTCATGTACATGTTTTTGTGTGAACATAAGTTTTCACTTTGTGAGCATCCATACCCAGGAGGGGATTGGCTGTGGCATGTGGTAAATGTAGGTTTAACTTAATAAAAACATTTTCCAAGCTGTTTTCCAGAATGGCTATACATTATACAATCCCACCAGAAAAGTATGAGGGATTCAGTTAGTCTGAAACATTGCCCATATTGGTATTATGTTTTTTGTTAATTTTAGCCATTCTTAATACGTGTGTACTGGTTGTAGTCAGAAATCAACTATCTCCCAACAATAGAGTACATGTGAAAACTGGTGAGATCGTAATAAGCTTAATAGTTTTGGACCACTGTCACTCTCCTAGCTTTAATAACTGTGCTCTGACTGTGTAGAATAATATCATTTAGGAAAACTAGGTGAATAGCATACAGGGACTGTCTGTCCTATTTTTGCAAGTATTTTGATTTCTAAAATTTTTTGAGAACAAAAGGTTTAAAAAATATGTTAAAAACTATGGGCTCTGGGTGACTATAATGTGTCCTTGTAGGTTCATCATGTAAAAAATGTACCTGTCTGTTGGGGGTTGTGGATAATGGGGCTGGCCACATCTGTGTGGAGGCAGGGTGTATAGGGGAAATCTCTGTACCTTCCTCTCAATTTTGTTGTGAACCTAAACTTATCTTTTTATAGTCTTAATAAAAAAAATATGCTATCACATAGAGGAAAAGTAAAGGATGAAAAAGAATTAACAATGCAAAGTCAAACTTAAGAAAGTTGGAGACTTCCGGGAAGATGGCGGTGTGAGCAGGGCGGCAGAAATCTCCTCCCAACACTATATTTATCTACGAAAACACAGAAAATACATCTATTCCTAAAAGAGAGACGAGAATACGCAGGAAAGCGCACAGCGTGCAGCTACACCCGAGAGGACTCGGCACCCCAAGAGGCGGGTAAGATACGGAGCCGCGACCCGGCGGGACCCGAGCCCTCCCCCACCCCAGCGCCCCGGCGGGAGGAGAGGATTCAGAGCCAGGAGGGAGTGGAAGTACCCCCCGCGAAGTAGCCAGCCCCGGGGATCTGCGCAGGGAGCGCTGACCCACATTGCGCAGTGCAGCGGAGATTGGAGAGACAGAGGGGCAGGATATGAGCGGGGAACGCGCCGCGGTGCTTGCAGCCGGCTCAGGGAAGGAAAAAAAAAGTGCGCGCTTTCCTCAGCGGTCTTAAAGAGACAGGAGCCCAGCGGAGGAGCCAGATCGCCCCAGCACACTCAGCCCAGCAGGCTGGGAGTCCTGGGGAGTTTCAGACGCCTTAGCTGGCGACTGAGGAAGCATAGCCATACTTAACCCTTCTCACTGGGATCAACAGCCTCCTATTCGTTCCCACCCCTGCCAGAGCGATAAAGTGCCCTGCGGAGCGGCACAGTCACAGCTGTGGAATAGTGGGGCAATAGCGCCACCTAGAGCATTCCCACAGAATCTACGTCCGGTGGGCATTTTTTTGTTTTGTTTTGTTTTTTATTTTCTTTTTGTTTTTGTTTTTTCTTTTCTTTCCTTTTTTTCTTTCTCCCTTTTTTTCATTTTTTTTCCTTCTCTTTTTAAAGTCTTAAAGAGCCCAGCTGACATACGTGGCAACTATCAGTGACCAAATTATACAGCCATGAAAAGACAGAGGAATATGGTTCAGACCAAAATCAACCAGACAACCCCAGAGAGGGTGTCTGAAGGGATGGAAATGCACAGCCTGCCTGAAAAAGAATTTAGAATAAAAGTCATAACCATGCTGATGGACCTACAGAGAAATGTGCAAGAGCTGAGGGAGGAAGTGAGGGAACTGAAGAAAGACAATACAGAAATCAGACAAGCGATCGATGGGCATAACAGCAGAATGGATGAGATGCGAGAGACTGTTAATGGAATAGAAATCAGAGAACAGGAATACAGAGAAGCTGAGGCAGAGAGAGATAAACGGATTTCTAGGAATGAAAGAATATTAAAGAGAACTGTGTGACCAATCCAAACGGAACAATATTCGCATTATAGGAGTACCAGAGGAAGAAGAGAGAGAAAAAGGGATAGAAAGTGTCTTTGAAGAAGTAATTGCTGAAAACTTTCCCTCGCTGGGGAATGAAGTAGTCTCGCAGTCCACCGAAGCTCATAGATCTCCAAACACAAGGGAACCAAGGAAGATAACACCAAGACACATAATAATTAAGATGGCAAAGATCAAAGATAAAGACAGGGTATTAAAGGCAGCTAGAGAGAGAAAAAAGATCACCTACAAAGGAAAACCCATCAGACTATCATCAGACTTCTCAACAGAAACCTTACAGGCCAGAAGAGAATGGCATGATATATTTAACGTTATGAAACAGAAGGGCCTCGAACCAAGAATATTGTATCCAGCACGATTATCATTTAAATATGATGGAGGGATTAAACAATTTCCAGATAAACGAAAGTTAAGAGAATTTGCGTCTCATAAACCACCACTACAGGATATCTTAAATGGACTGCTCTAGATGGAAGCACACCTAAGGCTAAAAGATGTCACCAGAGAAAAAAAAATCATAGCAAAGAAAGCAGACCATCCAAATACCAACTAAAGGCAAAGAATAAAACACCTATTATAGAAAGAATGGAGGAGGAGGAATAAGAAGGGAGAGAAATAAAGAAACATCAGACTGTGTTTACAATAACTTAACAAGAAAGTTAAGTTAGATTGTTAGATAGTAAAGAAGCAACCCTTGAACCCTTGGTAACCACGAATCTAAAGCCAGCAATGGCAATAAGTACATACCTATCAATAATCACCCTAAATGTAAATGGACTGAATGCACCAATCAAAAGACACAGAGTAACAGAATGGATAAAAAAGCAAGACCCATCTATATGCTGCCTACAAGAAACTCACCTCAAATCCAAAGATATACACAGACTAAAAGTGAAGGGATGGAAAAAGATATTTCATGCAAACAACAAGGAGAAAAAAGCAGGTGTTGCAGTACTTGTATCAGACAAAATACACTTCAAAACGAAGAAAGTGGCAAAAGATAAAGAAGGACATTACATAATGATAAAGGGGTCAGTCCAACAAGAAGATATAACCATTATAAATATATATGCACCCAACACAGGAGCGCCAGCATATGTGAGACAAATACTAACAGAATTAAAGGAGGAAATAGACAGCAATGCATTCATCTTAGGAGACTTCAACACACCACTCACTCCAGAGGACAGATCAACCAGACAGAAAATAAGTAAAGACACAGAGGCACTGAACAACACACTAGAACAGATGGACCTAACAGACATCTACAGAACTCTACACCCAAAAGCAACAGGATACACATTCTTCTCAAGTGCACATGGAACATTTTCCAGAATAGACCACATACTAGGCCACAAAAAGAACCTCAGTAATTTCAAAAATATTGAAATCCTACCAACCAACTTCTCAGATCACCAAGGTATAAAACTAGAAATAAATTTTAGAAAGAAATCAAAAAGGCTCACAAATACATGGAGACTTAACAACACTCTCCTAATTAATCAATGGGTTAACGACCAAATCAAAACAGAAATCAAAGAATATATGGAGACTAATGACAACAACAACACAAAGCCACAACTTCTGTGGGACGCAGCAAAGGCAGTTCTAAGAGGAAAGTATATTGCAATCCAGGCCTATTTAAAGAAGGAAGAACATTCCCAAATGAATAGTCTAAAGACACAATTACTGAAATTGGAAAAAGAAGAACAAATGAGGCCCAAAGTCACCAGAAGGAGGGACATAATAAAGATTAGAGAAGAAATAAATAAAATTGAGAAGAATAAAACAATAGAAAAAATCAATGAAACCAAGAGCTGGTTCTTTGAAAAAATAAACAAAATAGATAAACCCCTAGCCAGACTCATTAAGAGAAAAAGAGAATCTACACACATAACACAATCAGAAATGAGAAAGGAAAAATCACGACGGACCCCACAGAAATACAAAGAATCATAAGAGAATATTATGAGAATCTATATGCTAACAAGCTGGAAAACATAGAAGAAATGGACAACTTCTTAGAAAAATACAACCTTCCAAGACTGACTAAGCAAGAAACAGAAAAACTAAACAGACCAATCACCAGTGACGAAATGGAATTGGTAATCAAAAAACTACCCAAGAACAAAACCCCTGGGCCTGATGGATTCACCTCTGAATTCTACCAGACATATAGAGAAGAAATAACACCGATTCTCCTTAAAGTTTTCCAAAAAATAGAAGAGGAGGGAATACTTCCAAACTCATTCTATGAAGCCAGCATCACTCTAATACCAAAACCGGGCAAAGACCTCACCAAAAAAGAAAATTA